>JBAIZL010000006.1:68938397-68970897 GCA_036971475.1 Prosapia bicincta | reverse complement strand
CCAAGACACATCATGCCTAGGAACATCTGCGTGCTCCAAGATCATCCGTGAGTTGATGGAACATCAATCATTTCAATATTCGAAAACTCAGGGAATATCATCCCTAGGTGTAAACTGGTAGAACATCGTCCATAGGTACATCTGTGAGTTCGTGGACCATCCATAAGCTAATATAACCTCAGAAATATGAATATCCGAAAACTCGAGGAATATCATTCGTAGGAATACCTGCAAACACGTGGAACATTGTCCATAGGGTACATCTGTGAGTTCGGAGACCATCCGTGAGCTAATGTAACATCAGAAATAAGAATATCCGAAAACTCGAGGAATATCATGCGTAGGAATACCTGCAAACTCGAAGAACATTGTCCATAGGTACATCTGTGAGTTCGGAGACCATACGTGAGCTAATGTAACATCAGAAACAAGAATATCCGAAAACTCGAAGAATTTAATTCGTAGGAATACCTGCAAACACGTGGAACATTGTCCATATGTACATCTGTGAGTTCGGAGACCATCCATGAGCTAATGTAACATCAGAAATAAGAATATCCGAAAACTCGAGGAATATCATTCGTAGGAATACCTGCAAACACGTGGAACATTGTCCATAGGGTACATCTGTGAGTTCGGAGACCATCCGTGAGCTAATGTAACATCAGAAATAAGAATATCCGAAAACTCGAGGAATATCATGCGTAGGAATACCTGCAAACTCGAAGAACATTGTCCATAGGTACATCTGTGAGTTCGGAGACCATCCATGAGCTAATGTAACATCAGAAATAAGAATATCCGAAAACTCGAGGAATATCATTCGTAGGAATACCTGCAAACACGTGGAACATTGTCCATATGTACATCTGTGAGTTCGGAGACCATCCATGAGCTAATGTAACATCAGAAATAAGAATATCCGAAAACTCGAGGAATATCATTCGTAGGAATACCTGCAAACACGTGGAACATTGTCCATAGGGTACATCTGTGAGTTCGGAGACCATCCGTGAGCTAATGTAACATCAGAAATAAGAATATCCGAAAACTCGAGGAATATCATGCGTAGGAATACCTGCAAACTCGAAGAACATTGTCCATAGGTACATCTGTGAGTTCGGAGACCATCCATGAGCTAATGTAACATCAGAAATAAGAATATCCGAAAACTTGAGGAATATGATTCGTAGGAATACCTGCAAACACGTTGAACATTGTCCATAGGTACATCTATCTGTGAGTTCGGAGACCATCCATGAGCTAATGTAACATCAGAAATAAGAATATCCGAAAACTCGAGGAATATCATGCGTAGGAATACCTGCAAACTCGAAGAACATTGTCCATAGGTACATCTGTGAGTTCGGAGACCATCCATGAGCTAATGTAACATCAGAAATAAGAATATCCGAAAACTTGAGGAATATGATTCGTATGAATACCTGCAAACACGTTGAACATTGTCCATAGGTACATCTGTGAGTTCGGAGACCATCCATGAGCTAATGTAACATCAGAAATAAGAATATCCAAAAACTCGAGGAATATCATGCGTAGGAATACCTGCAAACTCGAAGAACATTGTCCATAGGTACATCTGTGAGTTCGGAGACCATCCATGAGCTAATGTAACATCAGAAATAAGAATATCCGAAAACTTGAGGAATATGATTCGTAGGAATACCTGCAAACACGTTGAACATTGTCCATAGGTACATCTGTGAGTTCGGAGACCATCCATGAGCTAATGTAACATCAGAAATAAGAATATCCGAAAACTCAAGGAATATCATGCGTAGGAATACCTGCAAACTCGAAGAACATTGTCCATAGGTACATCTGTGAGTTCGGAGACCATCCATGAGCTAATGTAACATCAGAAATAAGAATATCCGAAAACTTGAGGAATATGATTCGTAGGAATACCTGCAAACACGTTGAACATTGTCCATAGGGTACATCTGTGAATTTGGAGATTATCCGTCACAGAGAAAGAGGTTCTCGCGTCACTCGTTTTGTGCGATATCTGCGGCTCGGGTGTCTGCCATCCGCACATTGGTCGACTTCAGTTTGCATCTCGCGACCAGAACTGACCTCCTCCGCATTTTTAAACCCAGAACGTAATAAAAATGAGCAGTTCAAGTAGTGATGAGGAAGACTTTGTGATGTTTTTGTGGTACCGACGCCTGAAAAGAAATAAACGTAGATTATGGGTGCATCCTTATATTGAACGTAATTTGAATACACCTTGAATCGTATAATTATAAAGTTCAGGGTGTTTTTCGATTTCCCCAACGATTTTTACATTAAAAACCTAGAACAAGAAGTTCAATGTTTTTAGAGTTTTATATCATAAATAATTATTACAACTAATTAAAAATTAAACTACTATAATTAAACTACGAGTACTACAATCAACGAACATTACATTCACCGATCATTTTAAAAAATCTGTAAAAATTAATAAAGCACAAAAACGAATAACGAAAATGAAATTATAATTACCTCCATGACGTAGAATCGCGCGATCCTCTCGATAAATCCCGTGCACTACCCATCTCACGAGACGAGGTACGCAGGGGACGAAGAACTCCTCGGTTTTTGACGAGCACAAAACGCCTTGTCTGAGGACCAAAATGCCACAACGTAGGAAGTTGAGTGGAGGGGACAGACGACTTCGAGCGTCAACCCGTGTGTGGGGGCTCTAACACTCCTCACACTCAATAAACATCGTCCCCGGGATATCTGTGAACTCATGAATTATGATGTCCAAGAAATCCCCTAAACTTGAGGAACATCTGTGAGTTCCTCATAGATGACTGATGTCCTAAAAAAACATCAACGTCATGAATAACGACAACCGAAAATTTCACAAGAACACCAAGCCTATGTACTTTTATATAACTCGAAAAACATCGTACCTAGGAACATCTGTGATTTTGAGGAACAGTGAGCTAGAGGAATATCATGCTAAAGAATATCTGAAAATTCCAGGAACATCATGTCTAGGGATACCTTCGAAATTGACGGAGTCAAAAAAATCATTAAATGTAAAGTGAAACAAATGTAAAATTATTTAATAAAACATGCACTTTTGGAGACATTATTTCACTAATCACTTTCACTAAAATCCGCCCTAAACTAGTTGTAATTTTGCAATTTTGATTTTGTTGTTTTCGGATCACTTGTCGTTCCAACCATTTGTCAGCCGATCAGTTTTTGTGTATTCACAGAGAAACATTATCCAGAGAATCAGGTCAAGCAATAGAAAGCATCCCTAAGTAGCGCATCTGTTAAAACTAATAAAAAAGTGTAAAGTTTAACGTCGTTATGTTGGTACTTGGCAGCAGATGGCGCTTCAAGATGTTGCCAACCTGACAACACGAAACATTATAACTTCCTTGTGGGCGGAGGATTTTGTTATTCCGACTGCAAGAAGACAAGTTTTTACTGTGTTTATTTGGCAACACTGACGACGATAGAAAACAGTCTGCTTGTGTTTAACGAGCGAAAATAAAATTGTATTGTGTTTTTATTTTAAAGATTGACTGGAGGAATGAAGGAGTGTTAAATTAATATCACTGCAGTTACATTCTCATCAGTTATGTCTTTTGTAGAAGAATAAAACTTCGCAAATATTTTATATAAATAAATTACATGCCAAATCTTTTCTTAGATAATTTAAAATTGTATTATTCTTATTACAACCAGCTTACTTACAGCTAATATCCCCTGATAGCTAAATGGAGGGATGGGTGGATTACGGTAGGAACATGAAGCCTGGATAACCCGTAGGGAGGGAGCCATAGTATAACGTATGCAGTGTAGCCCTACCTGAAGCACTCTTACCCCCTATTGGAAACATAAATAGGTGTCTACATATTACATGCTCTTGTAAGAGGGATAAGAAGAATTAAATGGTATCAAGTAGTAGAAAGAAATTAATGAACCCTCAATAGAGGGCAACGTAGCTTATATGAAGTAAAACTCTTTTTTGCGAAAATTTCGTGTATTCAGCATTAATGCTTTTAAACTACTTTCAAGCAGTGTAAATCAAAGCAAAAGCTTGAAATTTGTATATTAACCATATTGTCCTAATTTGTATTACATTGAATATCTATATTTAAACCAAACACGAATATAAGCTTGTTGACCGTCAGTTTTCATCTACTTTATCCCTCAATAAAAAAAAGTATTTTGTTGTTTCATAATTATGTTTGTTGTAACAGTTTAGCGAATTTTTTCCACTAGGTAAAAAAAGACATAATTACCTCTAGAAGTTTAAATCAACAGTCAATGCATCTAAAATTCTTTCCAGTCATTTTATTGTAAAATGTTAGTGCAGTCTAGCCTTGCATCACTCTTAGCAAACTCCACTTGAACGATTTATTCCAGTTCTTCAGGAATAGACAAACATAAGTCGAGAGACTCTCAAATCCCCTTTATAGCCTTCGAGAAAGGAGACTTCTTACTTCAAGGTATTTTGAAGTAAGTGACATTTAAATATCGTACGATGAAGTTTTCTAGGTTGCTGATTTTCTTCGTGACCTAAAGCCCATAATAAAACCAATGAAAAAAATTACAAGATAATTCTAAAGTGAAGACCTTTGACTGATGGACCCTCAAAAATATGTATTTAATTTCTTTACTATGTTTATAGTGATTATTAATTAATGTTGTCTTTACTACATAGAAAAACAATTTTCTTCTGTTTGTTGATAACAACAGTCTTGCATAATTCCAGCCATTTCAATGTAAAACAAAAAGGACAGTCTTGCCTCAGACTGTCCACTGTTATTAGAAAACTTCATATTATCAGTATCTTGGTACAACCTTCATTCAATTCCGTCTATTAGCTAATCCTCTCCTGATATATATCTTGTACAAATTTTCAACCGTTAATAAAATACTTTTTATTCATCTAATCAATACTCAAAGAAATGATTTAAACCTATAAAGGATGATAATTGTTGTTAATACAGTTTTTCAAATATTTATTCAATAATTAAATTATAAAAAATCAAGGGGTCTATACGGATTCGAACTATGAATCTTCGAAAGTATTTCTCAAAGACATGATTTTCCCCCATCTGGTTGAAGCCTCCATTGTACGAAATGAACAAAATAAACAAACAAACTGGAAATCATTCAACAATAATATAATTTTTCTTTCTTAACCTCAGTAGGAACTTACTTAATTTTTTTGTATATATATTACCTGTGTTACCATATAGTAGTGAAAAATATTGCTTAATCCAAGGTTTTTTAAAATAATTGGCATTTACAATGTCTCGACTTTTTCACTTCACTTTACTTTACTTTTCTTTATCCAACGCACAAACGTGGTTTCCATCAATTTTACGTCCAGCCTCTCATTAGCAATTTACAATACCGCCGTTTGAATGCGTTACAGTCTTATAGTTCCGTAAGGGTTCATTATCCATTTCTGCAAGGTTGCACAATGGCCAGGTTTCCTCGGCAGCAAGGCCAATGTGGTAGGGATGGACTTGCATGTAGTCATGACTTATGACTTAGCAGATGAGTTCACTTCTGTTAGAACTCTTAGGATTGACCCCCACGGTAGCAAGGCTCACTTTAGGGGGCGTTTGAGTTTCTTGTGGTGATCGCTTGCGTAGAGCCTCGAAAAACGAAAAACGCCGTAGCAGATTTAGCGTTGCCAACGGTGGGCCACTTGGAGGGCGGCTACGTTACAACCCTTCACGTGTATGCGATCCTACTAGTTTTCTTTGAATGAATTTCAAGTATCTACCACTCTGTTCATAAGTAATCTACCACTGAGGTAAATGATCATTCAGTCTTAGTTATTCTATAATTTTTTCTCTTAAGCATTCCTTATCTCCATCTATGCCAATTGGTCAAGACCAATTTTCTGAAATTCTTATACAAATACACTCTTTCAGGAACTTTAGTTATGGAATTAGAAAATAAGTCCAACAATGAAGAGAGGGGCTACAAATAACAAATGAGTTAAAAATTAGCTCGTGTTGTCCGCTACTTCCTGTTTAGAATACCAAGAGATATTGATTTTTTTTTGGATGGAAAAGGATTCCCTAGAATGTGGAACACGATTGGAATGGAATGTATCTCGTTTAAGATGAAATTCAAATAGCTTTTAGGAAGAAACAGAAATTGTCATACTATTTTATCATAGCTTCGGAATGTTGGTAACACAAGTAACAACAAAGTATAAAACAGCTGATATTTCACAGATTAAAGTGCACGTTCTCTTTAAATATCAATGTTTGAACGTCAAATTATTCCTATGATTGTAGATGTATTTTATAATTTAGTTAGGAGTCAAAAATTTCATTAATTGTAATTGTTTTAAACTGTTTTTTAATTATTCTTTCAATTAGCTCACACTCTCCTGATAAATATCTTGTTATAGTAATCAGTATTTAATAAAATACAATTCTATTCATCCAACCACGTTCAAATACATTTTTTAAAGCTATAGTGTATGACAATTGTTGTTAATAAAGTTTTTTTCAAATATTTAGTCAATAATTAAGTTATGAAAATTTGGGGTGGTTCTGGGTCGGATTGAACTGACTATCTTTATGTTCGAAGTCTAGAGCGTTAGCAACTATCTCATAGTCAACTTTCCCATGCCTAAATATCCCTTCTCAAATATTTACATGGATTTTGTTTTTGCTCCCATCTGATTGTCGTCGAAACCTCTATTGCACAACATTAAATTGTTACCATGGTTACCACACAATATCATTAGTGCTCTAGGATTAAAAAAGAATGAAAAAAATAAAATAAACAAAAAAAACGGATCAACGGTATCGAACCTTGCTTTGCAAACGGACAGTGAGAGAGGAAAGCGAAAAGAAGCTACAAAAAATGCGAAGATAAAAAATCGTATAAAAAGAAACAAACAAAATTAATAGTACCAAAAAAGTATAGAAAGGAAATGAAAAATTGCAAGGAATTTCGCTTTCTATTTTGCCACTTAATATTGTAATTCTGACATATGTAACATATGTATGTACATATTAATATTAATTGTAATTATAAAATAAAAAAAACTTCATAACTTTTTTTATTGAGTAGGTAATAATTAACTTGAAATTTTCTTTTACATTACAACAATATATATATATTTATGTATTTATTTTCTTTTATATATAACAACTTAACGAATATTTATATTTTCGGCGATTTTCATTATATATCTTGCACGATTATTTGCTTTAGTTTGTTATTTGGTGTTAAATGTAAAAAATCTGGATAATTGTTTTTATAATATAACAAATGTTTAGGTAATTTCTCACTACGCAAAATTAAATGTTTCCTAATTTCAAAATATCTGTAGTCGTTTGGATATAAAAGTTTTCACTTCTGTATGTACTCCCCGGGTCACAACAATTTTTGTTTAATGACGAGACCGAGTTTTGTAAATGTTCTGAACATTATTAAATTTTCAACTCAATTGACCTACGTCACCAATACCTCCACGTCATTTATTCTTTGTACTCAAGTTGGCCACGTCATTCGTCTATAACACCACACCTCTAAGTACTATTCTCTTAAACCCTCTACCAAAATTTCTGCCTTCTTTTGACTTGTTTCTCCTCTAATACTTTCCTTGATTTATTAACGAAAGTCACGTCATTACTAACCGAGTTGTTATTCTTTTCTAATCTTTGAATTCAAATTCAAGGCCTTTCACTATGTAACCACTACAGCAACTCCACATTAGACATTCTGTACTCTAACGACACCGTCGGTAATCGTCTATAATACCACAACTCAAAAGACCTTCGAATTACCTGCCTTCGTAGTACCAGCCTTCAACATCCACATTCAGCGACACAGAAAATACGTCTTAACACGTGTAGATTCAGGTGTAGCTTCATAAATTAACAGCTACTTAAAAATTTAAAACTTTTTAGAAAACAATTATATTGTTTTCAAAATATAACAGATAGAAAACATTTTCTATTACTTTTATAAACTCACACTCTCCTTATACTGTATATATCTTGTACAATTTTTTCAATCGTTAATAAAATACGCTTTTATTCATGCAATGAAGTTCAAATACATTTTTTTTAATCTTTGGTGGATAACATTTGATGTTAATGCAATTTTTCATATATTTATTCACTAATTAAATTTTAAGACGTTTATGCCTGTCGGATTCGAACTGAATTACTACACGTTTTAAATCTAGCCGCTACGCACTGAGCCAACTTTCCCATTGCTAGAAATCTATTGCTTAAAGATTTATTATACATAGTATTGAAGCACTCCTTCAATAATGAAGCATTATGAGAGATAGATAGAATGAAAAATTATAGACTACTATAAGCTTCATAAACGATAAACGGAAAAAGCGAATAAATAGTAACAAACAAATATAATAGCCCAACACCAAATACCAGATAGAGAAAAGAAAAAGGTAAATTGCAAAAACATTCGCTTTCTATTTTGCCACCTAATATATGATTCTGTCGTATGTGTAGCCTATATACATATTTATATTAATTGTAATTCTAAAATGAAAAGTAACTAAAATAAAAATTTTCTTTGTAGGCTTCAGTAGGAAGTAACATTTAAAAGGATTTTTTTTAATATTACTTGTTTATATTCAAATTATTTTTTCAGGATAAATTACATTAAATAAAATAAATTTATTTTAGTACAAAAGATATGCACTTTCACATCTATTAGTTGATTATTTCTGTGGTGGGGGACTAACAAGCTTTATAAGTCATTAGTTTGAAAAACCTTAAATTGAACAAAGTAAACTAATACAATGATTCAGTACGCAGGTCCTATAAAACACGTGAAATAAAGAAGAAGCGTTTTAATGTAATCTGATGTCTTTGTCTACGTCACCCCTCTTTTGTCTCATCCGATTTCATTCCTTTCACTACAACATTCGATCGATTTTAGAATAATCCATCCGCGATGGAATAACAGTGTATGTTATTCCAATAAAACCAACCTCTTAATTCTTGTGTTGGATTATCAAAAGAGAAACGTTATTACATAAAACAATGTGTGTCTCTGTGTGTGTGTGTGTGTGTGTGTGTGTGTGTGTGTGTGTGTGTGTGTGTGTGTCTGTGTGTGTGTGTGTGTGTGTGTGTGTGTGTGTGTGTGTGTGTGTGAGTGTGTGTGTGTGTGTGTGTGCGTGCGTGAATGCTTGTACTTGTGTGTGTGCTTGTGAGTGTGAGTGCGTGTGTGTGTGTGTGTGTGTGTGTGTGTGTGTGTGTGTGTGAGTGCGTGTGTGTGTGTTTATGTGTGTGTGTTTATGTGTGTGTGTGTGTGTGTGTGTGTGTGTGTGTGTGTTTGTGTGTGTGTGTGTGTGTGTGTGTGTGTGTGTGAGTGTGTGTGTGTGTGTGTTTGTGTGTGTGTTTGTGTGTGTGTGTGTGTGTGTGTGTGTGTGTGTGTGTTTATGTGTGTGTGTGTGTGTGTGTGTTTGTGTGTGTGTGTGTGTGTGTGTGTGTGTGTGTGTGTGTGTGTGAGTGTGTGTGTGTGTTTGTGTGTGTGTTTGTGTGTGTGTGTGTGTGTGTGTGTGTGTGTGTGTGTGTGTGTGTGTGTGTGTGTGTGTGTGTGTGTGTGTGCGCGCGCGCTGGTAATTCGATGTTATGAGGCTGGCTGAAATACATATGGAAATTGTATCTAAAAACATTTCTATTTAAGCCATATTGCTGTTGTACGCTCATACACCTTATGTTTACACATTAAATGGAGCGACCTTAATTAAATGGTTACACCTTATGTTTACACATTAGGTCGTACACATTAAATGCAATAAAGGGAAGTACTTCGCGTGGCGCTATATTACTTTTTTATACTTCAAGATTATCTGGAGAACCTAGGAATACGCGGAGGCAAATGAGTGAATATTTTAAAATATTATCCATATTATAGTGAACTTCATTCTATGTCTATAATACACTTTTTTTGAACATTTTGTTGTTTCCGATGTGATTTAGAATTATAAAGAACTTTAGAATTGTATTTTTTTAGTGACTGGAAATACGTAAATGTTGTTTATCACTATAGGGATTTTTCTATTCAACCACAGCTCTATAAATCCCTCATCATTTTTTTATTTCTTTCCTTAAGGAGAAAAAGACAAGCATTGTCATTCACAATTGGAATTATAGTGTAAGTTATAAGGTTACCATAACATTTAACTGTATAGCTTCCATTTTTCCATTAACGATAAGTATTCACATAACCTCAATACATTTGGGAACTTGAAACAGATGACCGCTTAAAACTGCTAAATGTTTGGTGAAGAAATAATTTTGATGAGTCCAGCAAGGGTTTAATCGGCAGCATAAAGAGTAATCGTGCTCAGAGTTATACCAAGCATCACCATTTGTATATTTGGTATGAAGTACTGGTGTGTTGACACATGCGCCAGGGCATAAGGCAATATGTTAGGAATAACAAATTCTTAACTTTTGATATGATTTTGCATTTAGTTTTACTAATAGTAATAAATAAAGAAAGAAATTCACGTGATATAAAATGTATTACAATCGTAAATTTTTTTTATTGACATTTATTGTTTATTCTAACGTCCTAAAGTAAGATATTAAACCTCAGAATACGGAGGAGAAATTTAGTTATTAATATATATAACTCTATGAATGTACACAAAACTAAATGCGATATAAAATTATAGCCACAAACTAAATTATGATCTACCAAATAAAAAATGACAGAGAGGTGTGTCTTATTAAAGGAGGGGAAAACTACAGAGCATATCCTGGCCATGAATATCTGGGAAAATAAAATGTACTATTAGGATGGAGGGGATATAATTTGATGGTTACAATGACGGTGCTGCTAGAGAATATCAGACAAGCTCAGAACCAGTCTGGAAGGAAGGTAACGCGTGTAAAGGGGGAAGAAAGGAGGAATGGCGCTCATCTCATGTGAGTGAACGCTTATTGGTCCAAAATTAAATCTCCTAAATCATAATAAACGGTAGAAATAATGTAGTCCTTGGTCGGCTTGTTCGTAACACACTCGCACACACGCGCACGTTATGATAACATATTATTGACAAATATACAGCAATTTTAATTTATATGAATTGTAAAATGTGTTTTTCAGAGTTTTCTGTCACAAAAGGATATCGATGACAGATTTTGAAAAAGTAATTTGCATTATAATTTAAATATTTAACAGAATAGTTGAGTTGAAATCTGTTAAATAAGACATTTATATTACTATGGCTATTATTCTGATAGTGAATGGCTACTTATATAGGAAGTAAATGTTTATTTGTATGAAACGTTAGATATTCAGTCTTGAAATGAAATTATTGCTCCTTCTTAAAAGAAATTGTAACGTGATTAATAAATTGTATGATATAAATTCTTAATTAATTTAGGATGGTAATTCGTACAGTAATTCGTTACACAATTATTGTCCGATTCAACATTTTGGACCCCTGAGTTTAAAGTGTCATGGAATGTAAACAAAAACATATATCAATATGAGAGTTACATTGACATTTTTGTAATTTAATTGGGCGTTTAGGCATGTAAAAAATATTTTTTTCTAACTATAACTTCCTATTTATTTTTCAGTTGGAATAAAAAAAAGTACCGGTTTTTGTGTGCTTTTCAACCAAGCCGTAACTTTAAACAATCATAAGTCAACAATTTAAACTCCGATCGAAACCAAATTTTAACACAATATAGCTCAAGGGGTTTTTAATTTTTCATATAATTTTATAATGTTATGTTGTTAAAAAAAAATTGTTATCAAATTTCCAAGATAACAGTTTCTCTTGACAGAACAGGCGGAAAATTTTGACTTTTCTTGCGTTATGTAGATTTTACAGTAACTAACTTGGATGTGTTATGTGGTAAACTACAATGAAACAGGTTTAATTTATACGACGATCTATTTGAAGAGGAATCTTGATTTACCGGCATGATTAGTTATTTGACCTGCAATTTCAAGAATTCAATTGAATTTAAGAATGGTGCATTCAATAAATAATTTATCCAACAAATATTAAAATATATAAATCAAGTTCTACTGCACAAAATATATAAAATACAAAAACAAAATTACATCTGAAACGTTTACACTACTTTATGTTTTACATTAAATTGTTTTACATACATGATTTTATAAGAACTTTACGTTATTTTAAAAGGCTATGGCATGGCACAAGATATCCACAAGAGATTGCCTTTACATAATTTAAAAAACATTTAAGTTTTGCTATTCGACATTTAAAAAAAGATTGCTATTAAATCATACAAATTAATTAACACTTCTCGCATTTCAAAAATAGAAACTTGTATTATTATGTCGTGACCAGTTAACATTTGAAAGTTAAATTTAGATTTTTCCATCACTTTATGTCTAAAGTTATAACTTATCTGAATTGTAATGCGTAAGGTAGAACATGGCTCTGGAACCAGATCTCGCCATTCAGATCTCTGGAGTTAGATCTCAGCATTTAGGATTGGCGTTGGTTGAGATTTGGAAACTCGCCCGGTGTTGAGTCTTAGTGTAGCAACATTTCTTCGAACAAAATTAAATGATAATAATACTTTTACAATATATATATATATATATATATATATATATATATATATATATATATATATATATATAATTAATAAATTAAAAACATTTCAAAAACAAGAATACTTTTAATGCATATATTATTCAAAGTTTTCGCCGATAAAATAGTACCAGCATCTTCAGGAAAATAATTATCTAATCATAATTATTTTCCTGAAGATGCTGGTACTATTTTATCGGCGAAAACTTTGAATAATATATGCATTAAAAGTATTCTTGTTTTTGAAATGTTTTTAATTTATCAACTGTGTTACAAGAAAACATATCACCATATTTAATATTATATATATATATATATATATATATATATATATATATATATATATCGCAATATGTTTTCTTGTGTATTAATAAAGAACAAAAGTCAAAATACAAATACTTTATATATATATATATATATATATATATATATATATATATATATTAATAAACTTTTGTTCTTTATATATATATATATATATATATATAAAATGAGTAACATTTTTAATAGTGATGACAATCTAAGCCTAATATATATATATATATATATATATATATATATATATATATATATATATATATATACAGTAGTATCATTGGCAACTATACTAAGAACACTGAATCATCCCCTCATCTAGAAGTTGATATTCACTAGGAAGACGAAAGAATTTAAGCAACGTTTTCTCCCATTAATATATTGAAGAGTTGAAGAGTTATTTCATTTATAACTTATACTTCTACCATTACACTAAATATTTCATAATTATTAAATAACTTTAAACGACTATTTTACTAATTTACTAATTCCTTAATTAACTTGACATGACCTTATTTTCATCAGATCCTATTTGCGCTGATAAATATAATATCAAACGAAAATTATTTTCGTGACGCGCCAAGTAAGCCTGAATATCAGGAAGCATATTCACAACTCAAAACGATTTTTCTATTATTTTAGCGTAGAGTTTCGTTCACTATACTTCCTTATTAATTCACCAACATTAGTTGTTAAAATCGAACAATAGGACTATGTAAAGTTTATTTCTGTAAAATAAAGTTTTCAAAAGAACTCTTCAAACTATCTGAAATGCAGGCGGCCGAATTACTCCCGTTTGTTGCCCAACACTCGAAACTTCAAGGCTCTGGTTTAATTACATTTCCATCGGGTAGTTTAGTTTCAAGATTGAAGCTGAATTTCAATAACCATCGAAGTATAACTCACACACTTTACTGAATAACGGAACACTTCGGTAGATTTGCTTTGGTAGTATTTCAATGTTTCTTTTGTATGATGATATTAATAAAGGGACCTAACCTTACTTAACCTGATATAACATAACCTATCTTATCCTTTTGTAAACTAACCTTCTTTAACATGACATAATATTACCTAACCTAACGCTAACTAACCTGGCATAACCTAACCTTACTTAATTTGACATTACCTAACCTAATCTAATCTTGTCTAAACGTTTAGAAATTTATCGATATAGATCGAAAAAAGTTATTTAACAAAATGCTTTTAATCATAGAGATCTGTAACTTTAGACTGTTTTTACTTTTAACAGACCTAGAACCGTAAAAACAGGCCTAATTTCTCTAAACAATTTAGAACTCGTGTAACGATAAACAAATTTTCACCTTTTGAATATTCTGTAAGATTTTACCGAGAAATAAATTAGATTAGAAAAAATGGGTTTTTTAGTAGCTTAACAATCTTGAATAGATTTACAAAATGAAGATTTTTAGGACGATTTTAATACTTATTATTGGAATTGAATTAAAATTAACATCGAAATAACTTACTAAAGGCACGACCTTTCTTTATATAAGTAAATATGCGGCTATAATAAATGTCGATTGTTTGTCATTATTGAACAGTTTTATAGGGTTGAATAATAATCCACTGTAAGTAATATGGTGGTAAAATATGGTTTTTTTAATAGTAATGACACCGCCTCTGTCATAGTTTATCACATAAACAGGGTAGAAGCATATAGTATTCTAGTAAGCGAATAAGGTTTCTATTGTGCTAAAACAATGAATTATTATCCATGGTTTGATACTAGACCTTCATTTGCATAGGTCTACCTGTAGTTTGAAAGGGTACTAATATACTGATAAATATTTTGGAGTAAGCAAAAATAGAAGCCGGAACCATTAGACGACTCTACTGTATCAATTATTTTTTGATAGCTTATATTAATAATATTGGTAATGTAGTTTTATTACAAATTTTTATAGAAACAAACATCATTAATCATTAATTATTAAAAGTCAATGAATTATAAATATATCTCATTATATAGGCTGTTATGAAAATATTTCTGCAACTGCCCATGAAGATTTCAACGGTTATTAAAAAAAAAATTAAATGGTAAAAGGAGAAGATTCAAACGTTTAAAAAGTCGTTATTTAATATTCATGTACAGCGAAAAATTGTTTGAAAAAAAATATAAAATATTATTCGTTGTTAAATGAATTGACTCAAAAATTTAGAACTTTAACCCATTTTTAAATTTCAAAAGTTGAAATCAGTTTTAAAATAAAATAAAACTAAAAATCGTATGGGAATAACTGTAATAAACCACTTCTGAGGCCTAATTTGAAAATTATTAAATATTTAAAATCATCTTTTTACAGAAACATTAAAAATATTTATGTTTAAATATTGTAGCATTTTCTTGGTTTTAAAATGGTAGTTTTTAATGCAGTAGAAGATAAATTGGTTAAGTAGAGCTATTTCAACCTCTTTTATAACAATTGTTTAGCAGATAACTCGGTATTCTAATGGTTTAAAGAGGGTAATTACGTTGACATTTCCCTTCATTGACAGTTGATTAGGACGCCTTCGCAGTTCCTTAATACTGTTTGTATAACATCTGTGTATATCATTAGACAGATGTTTCAACGCGTCATTAGGAACTTCAGTTCACTGTAATTGTACGAAGCTTTCTCGGAAAGATATATTATTAAATGATATTAAAGTCGGTTTGAAAAATGTTTACCTGAAATTCTGTGACAAAAAAAAATGGACAAAAACATTCAGTTCGTGTCATAAGAACGATATGAGCGAAGATAAGCAGATTGCCTTAAAAATTTTCGCTTTATATAGGAGAAACACTTTTCATAAAAACGGCAAGGCATGCAATATAGTTATTTCGTCACATTTTACCTAAAATAAATGGCAACATATGATTTCATAAAACTGTTTATTTAATGTTATAGGCTATGTGGAAGAACAGCTGTTTTAACGCATAGGTCATGTTACTTTATTTATATTAATTGTAGATATTTAATAAAATGTAACTGAAACAAAACTTTCTTTGTTGACCAAAATAGAAAATTGACTTTAAAAAGTTTTGTTTATTATATTAATTTTTCAACTAAGTCGATTTGAGTGACTGATAAACAGATAACAGAAAGTTTTTGGTGCCACGCGGTTTAAACCCAAAACCTTTATGTTACGTGCTCTACCATCACTAAAACGCAGCTAACGTAAAGCAGTAATATATTTTGGATTTTTTAATGTAGGTTAAGTCGAATATAAAACAGTATCTGTGTTCATCCCTGATGTATATCTTAATGTGTTCGCATTTATATAGTTTGAGAATATAAAAACAGATTTTTTATTTAATTACTGTGTAGTGCGTTCTCTTTGGGGGTCATTTGTTATGTATCACATTTATAAGATAGATATGAGCTTAAGATAAACTCTTACAATAAAAGTTATAGGCAATAAATAAACACATTTGTTAATAATCATGTCAATGCGTTAACTTTTTTTAGGTTAGGAAGGGTTTGGTTAGGTTGGGGTAGGTTATGTTGAGTGATTTTACATTTTTGAAAAAACTTTGTAATGCGTTCTTGTTGTTGGCTATTCGGTATGTGTTACATTTATAAGATAAATATGAGCTTAAGTTAAATTTCTTGGAGTATACGTTATAAACAATATAAACACTGAATTAAAACATTTAAAACTGTTATTATACACATCTTCATTTCTGTTAGGAATATTTGTATATATTAGAGTAAAATTTTCTGTCTTTTCTAACATTACAATAATTTTCTGCGTTAGCGCGTTTCGAATGACAATTCGATTTTTAAAATCTAAGTCGATAAAAACCGTGTTCTGCAAGTGGTGGGAGCATTGCTAACAGTATATAAAAACGAACTCAAGATTTAGGCAAACGCTATAATTTAAGTATTTAAAATGGAGTCATTCCAAAACGCGCCAACAGAGCAAAATATTGTTAGGTTCAGCAAAGCAGAAAAGTGTACTTAAATGTAATATATATATATATATATATATAATATTTAACAATAACTATGTCAATGCGCTACGTTTTGGGTAGGTTAGGAGAGATTAGGTTGGTTTATGATAGGTTAGGCTAGGTGATTTTACAATAAATTTTAAAAATATCTGACAGTTTTGATATTTCAAAGAAAGTATGTCATCGGATGACAAAAACCAAAGACAGAGTGATAGACGTAAAAGTTAATTCATCCGGTTTTGCTTTTATCTCCGCTAAAATAAATAAAAAGGAAGGATTTACTCTTCGGATTAGAGAAAAGTTGAAATAATATATTGCATGTTAAACAAGCCTAACGGAAATGTCGTGTCGGCAAACGTTCGCTATTTATTTGGCGGTAAAACTTCGGGCTGAAGAAAAGAAAATTCCCGCGCACAGATTTATCTTGTAAAGCTTCTAACAAAGCCGAACCCGACCAAGTTGCCTTAACAAAGCTTTTCAAGTAATCAGACTTTTCTTTGTTGGGACATATTTTACTGATAAACTTGAGGAAAATTTCATATGAAATTCTTACTTGGTGTTGGCAATTTTGTAGACGAGCTGAACTTTGTAATCAAATAGATGTACAAAAAACGTCAACGAGCACAAACTGTTTTGTAAACATAAATATGCAATAAAGGAAAGGTTACGAGTAGACGCAAGAATAACTGATTCTACTATTATAAAAACATTGCTATACGAACTGTAAGCTAAGCTGTCAAAACTGAAAACTAGATGGATATCGTCTGAGCAGGGAAACGTAGGTAGGCTGAGAAAAGGTTGGACGTGACGCGACCGAGACAAGAATAAAATCATGAACAGAAAACTTTGAGAAAGATTGACGTTCAAACTGTAACATATTATCTCCTAAAACCGACAGCTAAATAAAAATTTGTGTTGATTTCTAAATGGAAACTGGTATTTAGGTTATTATTACTTTTAAAAAAATTCTTTTCGGTGTCGTCAAGTAGCGTAGTTCTGTAACACAAAATTATTTGTTACATAAAATAAATATAAACCCAAATAAAGAATATACTTAGCAAAGTAGACGCTTCTTTTATTCTTAGTACAACGTAGACCCTACTTTAAACAGATTTAAATATATTGCAACGGTAAGTCATTTCACATTATTTTTGTCTTATGTAATAAAATACAAAATAAAATAATACTTTGTAAAAATCTTGTAGTTTTTGTCTTGTACATCTTGAGGTTTTTGTATAAATTACACTTTTTTATATTAGCCTGGCAGAGACCACTACTTAGACCTACTGATTTATTCAGCAGACGCGTTTCGCGCTAGGTCAGCGCATTATTCAATGCTGTGAGTCACTGACAAGACTGTTGCTCAGGTGTTGTGTTGGTGTGTGTCTCTGGTGTATTTCTGTTCTGTGGTGTGTTATTGTTCATTAAAATGTTGAAACACACTCACAATCAAATACTATATTTGAGCACACAATTAACAACTACTCTATGAACAATAATACACCACAGACTCACACCAATACAACACCTGAGCAACAGTCTTGTCAGTGACTCATAGCATTGAATAATACGCTGACCTAGTGCAAAACGGGTCTGTTGAATAAATCAGTAAGTAGTGGCTTTTTTCCAAGTTAATACAAAAAGTGTAGCCTGTACAAATATTATTGAAACAGTGCTTAAGAATACTTCTAAATGTATTACAATTTTCTGCTTTTGGTTTTTTTCTACGCCGCTCCTGTCTGACACTTTTAGAAAATCTCCATTTACAAAAGCTGCTATTACGGTTCTACTCTTATAAAATGAGGCAACCGCGTTAATTCCATTAGCGTACATGTAACCATTACCTGTCTGAAACGGGGTCGAAAGCAGAAACAAATGCATTGTGGGAAATTATATTGGGATTCTAATTGCTCTATTGTCCTGCCCTCAATATCGCAAAACATATCTAGCGAGTCAAAGCTTTTAAAAAATGCTCTGTGTTGTAGTTTATATATTCATTGAGAATATAGGAATCAACTGCTAAAAATAGTGGGTTATATAGGAGGCCGCTTTGGTCCGATCTTCTCCCTAAAATATATAAAATTGACCATAACTATTAGGCTGTACAATTTAACAAATATGTTTAACGATGAATTCGTAAGGCAACCTGTTATAATATCTATAAAATTTAAATAGCAATATTAATATAAGGTAAATATTATTATTTTTGTCCTAAGTCCCATAATATGGCTAGGCCGTAATGTGATATATGAGTGAGTATATGAATGAGTATTCATATACATATAGGCCTATTTTATGTATATTGGCACAAGGTTATAAAATCATTATTTAATAACCAAGTTGTAATTTTGAGAGTTACTAAGCAACTCTAGAATCGCCAGTTGCCGATCAACTCAAATTTCCCAATCATTTGAAAATCATTCGTGTTTCAATGGGTAACAGATTCTCTAGTAACCTCTCTTTAGTAACAGATCCAACTGTTGTTTTGCACACATTTGCTTTACTATTTGTCTCTTACTATAAAAAACCGATATAATAGTAAATCATAGGTTCTAATAATAAATTATAAGATTTACCATCATGAATAGTTACTAAAAACGTTTTACGAATAAGAAATGGGTTTTCGGGCTTTCGCCATTAGAGTTTAAAAGGTTTCAGGATTGTCTAATGACGTTTGGTAAATGTTGGTTTTTGAAAAAAGGCTACGTGTATTTCCTAATAATTTTCTTGCTAGAACGAATCGATCCATTAAGCTTTTGTCAACTTAGGTTAGCTAACATTTACCATGTTCAACTTTTATAGTGTCTCTAAGATGTACTCATTGTAACATAGTAAAATTTTGAAATAAACAATGATCACAAAATAGTTCCGACTTTAAAGTTATTAGCTGGTGAATCTCATGTTTAAGGTGGGAACAGCATGCGTTGTTAAATGTAAGGGTTTTATTAATAACAGATATTTTTCGAGTGTTACAATTAGAGCTTAGGAGCTCCTATGTTTTTCTAATGATGGTAAATGTTAGTTTTGGTAACAAAACAACTAGTATCTCTTAATCATTTCTCTTGCCAGCAACATTTAGATTCATTAAGGTTAGGTTGTGTCAAGGTTAGGTTAGGTTAGGTCAAGTTAGAGTTGGTAATATTTGACGTGTCTCGGAGGTAAAACGTAATATTAAGCGAGTATATGATGGTAAAAGTTCGAAATGAATAAAGATTCGCAATTAAGAATGGGTGAATCTTATATTTGCAAATATACGGGCTTTTATAGTAAAATGTCCATAAACTAGAATCCGATGGTTTGTTGTAAGTCGTTCGATAGGTAAATAAAACTGATCGTATCCAAGCCAACACAGTTTTTTTATTTAATCACTTAAACAATAGTTTATGACTATCCGAACTTTAAATTTTTTAAATTTGTTAAAACTTACTGAGACCGAACGTTTTCGATTGCAATGGGGCGATCTCCACCAGTGTCTTCTGCTTGGAGATGTCGGGTCAAGCGATGACGGTTTTAAAGGCAGGTTTTCGATGGTATCAAAGAGTATGTGTGATTTGTATTGTGTTTGTTTGTTTGACATGTTTTTACTTGGTGTTTTTGTGTGTCTGTAAATTTCATATTGTTCTAGTGTGTTGAGATGTGGTCCTTTTTCGTTAATGTGTAGGATTTTTAGATTATGGTAGATGCCTGTATTTGTGTCCTGTTTCGTTTATGTGATTGTAAAATGTTGAGATGGTGTTCTGTTTGTGTTCCTCGACTCTTTGTTTAAAGCTTTATTTGTCGCAGTTCAGTTTGTATACACATGGTGCTTGTAGTTTATCTTTTTTGTTGTTGTCGTGTTGTATTTTGTATTGTGACTTGTTATTAGTTTTGCATACTATTTTGTATCCTATTTTTGAAATTTGTGGGCTATTTTGTTTGTTGATTTGTTTATGTATGGTAATGTGAATTTTAGTAGTGTTAATTTTAGTGTTTTTTGTACCATAGTTTGTCGGTTATTGTGGTGTTGCATCCATTTGTGTATGCTAAATATTTAATTGTGTCTAGTTCTTTGTTTATGTTTTCTACGGCCATTGGGACTTCTTTAAGTATGTGGAGCATGGATCTGAAGGCAGCGTGTTTGTTTTGGATAGGCTGGTTTGAGGTGTTGTGGATAAGTATGTCTGTCGATATGGGTAACCTGTAAATGTTGAAACTGTGTTTTTTGTGTGGCTTTTGGTTATGGTTAGGTCAAGAAAGTTTAGGGATCGGTTGGTTTCAATTTCTGAATTTCACATAAAAGAAACAGAACACAGATACACAGACATTTACCATAACCTAATAATCCTACACATCAACAAAAAAAGGTCCACATTTCAACACAATAGAACAATATAAAATTTACAGACACAAAAACATAAAGTACAAACATATCAAACGAACAAATACAATACAAATCACACATTCTCTTTGATACCATTAAACCCGTCACCGCTTGACCCGACATTTCCAAGTATAAGATACTGATGAAGATCCCTACATAGCGATGGAAAACTTCCTGCCTCAATGAGTTTTAACAAATTTAAGAAAATTAAAGTTCGGATAGTCATAAACTGTTGTTTAAGTGATTATTTAAGACTCACCGAACGTATTGGACTACAAAATTCAACAGTTTTTTAGTTTAACAACCCAATGACAAAAACTTTCTTACAGATAGAGGTTTCAGAATGGCAACTTACCAGTACTGTGCTAAAATATATGAATCATGTAGGTCTTCCTAGCCCGGAATCTAGGCTATTTTACTTGGGTTTTGCATTTTATTATTCAGTTTATTAAACCTATATGAGAATCCCAAAGGAGACAATGACGTTTATACTGCCAATGTGATGCACGTCTTTGCAGCAGCCTTGTGTAACTCATGAAAAAATAGCTATTATTTCAGCTATAAAAGTGCTTTCAAATATTTATTGCTCACTTCTTTAAATCGCTTTTAGACTACTTTTTATACTTAAACATTGTACAACAGTGTCTTCATTTTCACTTTATCGCTTTGTTCTTTCGGTAGCTTTTATATTTATCTGTTAAATTTTCGACTTTTATAAGTAAACATCTTTTTAAAAAATCTTTTCATTGGAATGTCGTGACGATAACAATGGAAAATTCACATGAAAGAGTGCATCCCGGAGACGAACGAGTATTATCCCAAAGATTTTTGAATTCAAAAGAGTTGAACTAACAGCTGTTTTCATGTTCACTTAATGGTTACTTTCAGGCTATATTTTAATTGCTTTCAAATACAACTTTCTATACATTCACAAACATAATACATTTGATTAAATTATGTCATAACTTTAGATTTAAAAAACTGTTATTTTTATTACTTGTAGATAAAATAATTTTTCGTATTGCGCATTAAGTAAGACTAAACTAATATCTATCTGTAGAGAAAGTTGTGTGCTTTTTTAATACTTTAACGATAAATACACATATCTTTGACTGGCTCGTTAAATAACTTACCTTCAAATCTTACTCCATAAACATTAAGGGTAAAATTTAAAATAGTATAATAGGTAAAGTTTTAAATCTTAAATTTTATAATAAACCATGTTATATTAAATTATGTATTGTATGATATATGTGCCTTTTTAAAGGATATTATATTATAAAACAAGGAAAATGTATCTAGTAATTGCTTTGAAAAGACTTTATCTTCTTATTGACCTCAGAATGAATAGCGCGCTTAAATTGCTAGTCACGTAATTATTAGCCTACGAGAGTACAAAATCTCAATGCTTTATTAACTGTCTACAAACATATGAAAACATAGTTCAAGAGCTTTTTAAAGTTTCGTGTGAAGTTCTTTGTTATTTATGTGCATTTTTAGTAATATAGATACTTTTACGAACCTTTAGCATTTAGCTTCTAATTCTTAATCATGACGCTACACTCTTACATGTGTGTGCTGAAATGATTAAGTGCTCAAATAATTCATTTAAAAGACTATAACAGGGAAAGAGAAGCAGCTTGATTTCTTCTTTCCTTGTATACTCTTTGAACCTCCTGGGTTAATACCACGGGCTCATGCATAAACATGAATTCTCCAAATGGATATAAGTCTTCTTTCTAAGCCTTTCTTGTATTTAACTTCCTTTTCCCTATAGTATCACTTACCACCGACACCCACCCAGATTCACTTACTGTGACACTAAAATTTCAACCTAGATACTTGTAGACTACTCAAAACGGGCAAGAATGCTTGTTCGTAAAAATAGAGAACTTCCATCAGATATTTGAAATATTGATTTACAAACTTTGTAAATATTTGAATATTGAAATATTTCATATTTGTAAGTGATTTTATATTATAAAGTAGATAACTGGAGTTTAACCACTGTATTAATTTACTGCTTCCTCAGTTTTCGCTTTTAGGTAGAAAATATTTTGTTTTTTTGTTAGGTAAACCTCTCTTAACGTCTACATGTTTTCAATTTAGCTTCTATAGCTCTCTAAGTGCTTTAAATCTAAATGCCTCAGGACATTTTTTTTAAATGCCAGCTGGAAAGCTTTTTCACACACCTACTTGTCAGTTTCCTACCATCCAAGAATAGGATTCATCTTGTAGGACATTTCCACTCAGAGTTAAAATATAACTATGAAATGTTTCCGCAAAATAGTTACACTTTTTCTTAATCTACTTCAATAAACCAAATATATTATAAAATGCATAAACCTCAAGATTTTACTACTGTAATCTTGTTTGAAAGCAAAGATTTTTGCAACTTTGTTGCCCGTTTTACGTTTTACTTATACAGTGACCTTTACTTAATTGTTTCGCAATATTTTGTTATTTATTTCACGGAATATTAGACAAGAAACATAACCTATCACTCTTCCAAATAATTGATGCATACGGTCGCTGATTTGTTGCATTTTGCAACAGAGCTTCTATGCCTGAGCTTCGTTGCCAACCTATTAAATCCAAATATCTCAAGAGACGGGAAGATTTAATTTCACGCATTCTGGTTTTCACTTTCGTGATTGAATCAATTCTAATTGAAGAAGCTTTCATGTGGTTTCAATCTCTGGGATTTGTCCTGTTGTGTCTGAAATAAGTTATGTTAATTTTAAATAGATCGATTTCTTTTTATCCAACGGAAATTTACTTCCATTTTATTGCTCATTTATTGTCAATATGTTTATTGTCTGAAAATGTACTAAAATATAGCACTTTAACACTTGGAAAATTATCAATATATGACACTTGCCTTTATAGGCACTTCCCTAATTCACTTTATAGTACTTAGACGGTAACTCAATGGAGTACAACTCCCAAAACGACCATGGTCATTACATAAAACGTAAGAACTAATATAGACAATCACCATATGTTTTAATAGGCTCAAGTGTTTATAACTAGTAGCTCAAGTTGGAGATGGAATCAAACAGTATTAAAAGATAGCTTTGTATGAGACAAATTTTCTAACCCTAAAATACTCGTTTAACTGTGTTTACCGAAATACGTAAGCCCTATAGTTGGTTCAAGAATACACTACTAATGAATGAATAATTTAGAGAAACATCATTTAAGTGGTCGGACTAACTATCCTCTGACAAGGATCTCTAACAGGAACGGCAAGCTGATAACGTATTTTCCCTTTACTTACCATCATCAAGACATTCTTTAATGGTGCTGTAGTACTCGGGACCTTTTTTTATTGTCTCTTACTTCACCAACCCACCATAGTGAAGACACTATCAAATTTCAGCATGTCCTGAATTTAACCACTGTATCTACACTGGCTTGGATTACAGTGACAGACATTACATTGCCCTATCCTAAGAAATGGGTATGAAGGCAAACCTCCGACCAGCAAACCAAGTATTACAAAGAGAGCGAATAAATTTATTTAAAGTACCGCACTTAGGGAAATATTGATACCCCTTCTTAGAGTGTGTTAGCGGTAGGAAAATGGATGAAATCGCAGGATGGATATTATCACTTTTACAAAGCCCATGAGAACTGGCAAGAACGTTAAATTTGCTACACTAGGACAAAAACGGTTGCTAATTACATTTAGTTTTTTTGCTAAAGATTTTTAGTAAATTACCTGTAAATTAAAAATTACCAGAAAAAGATAAATTATTAGTTAAGGTATTAATAAAAGTATAAAATAATAATGATCGATAATAATAATATAAGGGTAAAACATAACTCAAATCTGTTCAAGCCAGAGAGATTATTCTACAATCCTGCTTTAGTACGAATCACCCCTTTTCATAAATCTCTATGTAGCCTCAAATTCGTCATTTTTTTATCATTAGTCATTTACTGGTTAATTGTGAAAGTTTCCATCCTAAATACTTAATCCCTAAAGGTTTTTGGTAGGCCTATCCATAACCAATCACAAACAGGTCAATACTGATTACCAAAATTATTCCTGGTTAAGGTACGGATGATCTCAGAGGATATACTACTCCTATAAGAGTTCGTTTAGTGGCTGAAGCTTTGTACATTTTTACATCATATTTTTATTTTGTAATTTTATTTAACGATGCTTTCATTTCCTAATTATATATAGCTTAGCTCTACATTACTTCTGGGCTGTAAATGTTCTACTTTGATTGATGTATTAGTTGGGCTCTCTTGTTTAGCCACAGCATAATATGGTCTTTCAAGTATACTTAGAGCATTATCTGGTAATTCGTCTCGAACCGGGGCATCAGATGATTTCGGCAGGGATTCAGATAGTATTTTTGTTGATTTTTTTGTTTATTAAAATCATCAGCTGATCTTTATTGTATAGTCAGGACTGGTATTTCTTTTTAACAAGGATATCAGATGATCTTATTTGTTTAACCGGATCAGCATCTGTTTTTTTTTTTTTTTTTTTTTTTGCTTAGTCAAGACATCAGATATATTTTTAGTTCCTTTATAATCAGCTGGTCTTATTTATCCAAAGCATCATATGATACTTCCTGTTTAACCAGGACATCAGAAGATCTTGCTTGTTTAGCTACCACATCAGATGACATTTCGTGTTTATCAGATAATCTTCTTTCTTTAACCAGGGGGGTCTTTCTTGTTTAGCCAGAAAATAAGATGGATTTTCTTATTTACCCTGGGTATACGATAGTTTTTATTGTTCAGTCAGAACTTCAAGTGATCCTTCTTGTTTAACCAGGGCAGTAGATGGCTTTCTTTTTTTAGTCAGAACATGAGATAGGTTTTAGCCTCGGTATCAAATGATCTTTCTTGATTTTGGCAAAACATTATATTACCTTTTTTTTGTTAGCCAGCTTATAAGCTGGTCTTTTTGTTTAGGCAAGACTAAATGGCTAAATAAGATTTTAGCCATTTACATTTTAAATTGAACTTAATTTAAATTGTTGGACTTAATTCTCAAGTTCTAACTTAAGAATAGGTCTTCTTGGTGAATCTAGTTCATCAAATGATATCTCTTCTGTGTCAGGACATTAGATTCTTTTACTAACTTAGTTCTAAATAAGAAAGAATGAACTAAAAAAGTGGGTTTTTTTAATATAGTTTTATTAAGATTACATTTTTAAGTTTTTGAACTGATCTATAAATAAAAAAATATGTTAAAACCCGACTCCAATGTTTCCTCTACACTTCTATTTCGCAATAAAAGGGCTATAACACAACAAATTGAGTTTTACCAGAGGTCCTATTATATTTGAAGCGATTATAAATATGCGCGCATAACATTCTACTCACTAAGCGGAAGGCATTTTACAAAATTCTATACATTTTGCGCCCCGACTGCCGTCACGTTGCCCCTCCCCTCCTCACTTAATGTACAGTCGGCAGTAATTACTGTGTAACAACCCTTTGTCCTTTCTCACTGTGTAATTGTTTTAAACAATCCGCAACGACAATGCATTACACATCGTGCTATTGTAAACTTTAGTGTGAACATGTAGCAATCTGAATAGCAGAATAGGTCATTGTACAATTACGTGCACGATTCTTTGTGCAATCAGATGAAGATCTTATGTAATAATATGTTATAAGATCAGAAAATACATTGCGAATAAAATATTACAGTTGAGAAGGTATCCTTGATTTAAAATATTTTGTCTCATAAATACCAATGTGATTGATTAATTGAATTACGTAAGTAAAGCAAATAAGCATTACGTTATTTCGATTATTTTATAACGTAATGTGTTAAGTATTTTAATTCAGTATCATTATTTCCTAATACGCTAACACAAAACTAATTATCTATGATATAAAACATAGAATAATAATAAGATTAATAATAATAATAAAGTTTCAATAATAAAGTATACATACTCGTAAAAATATTTCAGTGTCTGAGAAAACAATTATTACTTTCCGATTTGTGTACTTAATGAAATAATACTGACTATGCAGTACCACAAACCAACACTGATGTCTATAAATAACTAATTAATTGAAACCTTTTTTTTCTGCCTTCTTTTTAATATTTTTCATTACTACTTTCTCCTTCTACTCATCCAATCTAATTTTTTTCCTCCTTCTCTTCTCTTTCACCTCTCCTCATTATCAACTTCCTCCTTCTTCATTTTACTATCTGCTTCTCTTGGTTTTCATCTCTTCTTAAAAATCTTCATCTTCTTCTCAGTACCGTTTTTCTACATCTTCATTTCTTCTGCCATTTCTATCGTTTTTTTAATGGATCTAAAACAGTAGATTTTTTAGATTACGAAGTTGTTTTAAGAAATTATTAATATACTCATCTTCATTTCTGTTAGGAATATTTCTATATGTTTGATTACAGGTTTCTGCCATTCCTAATGACTCAATATTCTCTTCTGTTAACGCGTTTCGGAGTAACTCCATTTTCAAAACTTAGTTTTGAGGAGGAGTACAATTTAAGTTTTGAAAATGGAGTTACTCCGAAACGCGTCAACAGAGGAGGATATTGAATCGTTAGGAATGGCAGAAAACTGTACTCAAATAAATATTATTTTAAGAAATTCATATTAATAATAAATTACTTTTCTATTTTACTTTGTATATAAGAGTATTTTTAAACAGATAAGCCTTTTGACACTTATCTACTGACAATTTGCGCCATTAGTGATTATGAAGGACTTATTTTAAAACATTTTCCACTCAGAATTATATAAATATCTCGTTAGAGCATCGCTGAATTCTATAGGAATGAACCAAGCTCCAGAGAGAAAGCCCTTTATGTAGAATTTAATGGCAACGAAACAAAATATTTATTCACAGTGCAGAACACTTGAAACGAGTAGTTGACGGATTATTTAGGTGTACATACAGTTTTATAAAGATTTTAAAAAATTACATAAATGTGATTTAAAAGGACTCTTATCTAAATCGGATGTATGATATAGTTTTATGAATACGACTATGTAAACGTGAACCAGGATGAGTCTGATCCTTCTGAACCTTAATCTTCTATATATTTTACAATCCTTTCCGTATCCTTACAATAGCTTGGTTTGTGCCATTCATCTTACACAATAACCTCCAGTAATTTAGAAACATGATTGCAAACCGCTCTAGTGTGAGTATTACTATACATGCCAAGGTATAGCTGGCCCGTTACCTCGAAGGGCGAGCATATACGGGGGAACGGTGGAGGAGGCAAAGACCATTCCTCAAAGATTATAATATGTGGTAGAGTATTTATATTACAATAATGTAGATTTTACAAGCACGTTATAATATGAGGTATAGTATTTTTTTACAATAATGTAGATTTGACAAGGCCGAAAGGCAGCTATAAATATCATTTTATTTGATTTGCCATATTAACCAGATTATACCAATACCTCTAGTCATGATACCCTGCAAAGGCGATACCACATTTCCCCTTAATTACAATACAATGGGATAATTTATATCCTCACCTTATCCTTCGAGTTCCTGTGACATGTAGAAACGATTTTATGATCCCTGGACATGTTATTATATATCTACAATCTTTTTCTACACGTAAAGGAGATAATATTCAATATCTGGAAAAACAGTCTTGTTATCGAAGTAGAAGCTTTGTACTGTATAATGCACCAAACCAAAGCATAGTTTTAAAGCTAATGTTAAGGTGGTTTCTATAAATATTGACAGAGGCGTTGAAGAATAACACAGTAGTCAGCAAAGATAAACAGTATCATAACTTATAGCTTAAAACACTCTGGATCGAAAGTAATTTTCAGTAAGAGCTGAGAATAATGAAAGTAATCGATTCAAAATTTCAAATTTAGAGCGGTGGAAAAAACTGACTTTACATTGCTGCAATTAAGTTGTATTTTTGCTCACTAGGAGCATTGTTTCTTTCCAATGCATTTGTGTGTTGGAAATATGTATTTCCAATATTGTCAAAAAGATCAACTGACTTTCAACTCTTTGAAATTAGTACCGCCAGTAGCACTAGTGTTTCTTTCACATGCGTATTTTTCGTTTAAAATCAGCTAGTTGTTAAAAATATATTAAAACAAGTAACGTTGGCAAAATTTCTTTAATGCCAATTTCTACTTAGGGCATCGACAAATTTTATTTTAGTTAGGTTTTATTAAACAATTACAATTAATAAAAAAAAATAAAGTAACATAACCTATGTAATGAAACAGCTGTTCTACTACAT
This sequence comes from Prosapia bicincta, assembly GCA_036971475.1. Taxonomy (NCBI): domain Eukaryota; kingdom Metazoa; phylum Arthropoda; class Insecta; order Hemiptera; family Cercopidae; genus Prosapia; species Prosapia bicincta. The sequence continues at coordinate 68,941,439 of JBAIZL010000006.1, read as the reverse complement.
AACATATAACATAAAATCAGCTGTTTTATGCAATCATATGTTATCACTTAATTTAAGCCAAATGAGTGGGAAATAACTATATTGCATGCCTTGCCCCGTTAGTAAAACGTTTTCCTCGCATACAAAAGTAAAATTAAATAATTAAATTTAATTATTGAATTGTCATCCTCTACAAGTTTTAAAAAATGTATTTGAATTTGAGTGGATGAATAAATGGTATTTTATTAACTATTGAAATATTGAAAACTATATATTGGGAGAGTGTCGCCTAATAGAATTGAAAAATGTGTTCTATCAGGCAATATAAATAAATAAGAGAGATTTGGTAATTTATTTTAGTTAAAATGTTTTTCAGTTTACATTATGAGCTTACGCCTAGTGCGTTTTTGCATCATGAAGAGAAGTATCTTTAGGCTCTTACTGAAAGTGCTTCTAAAATGTGTAATACACGATCGAACACCGGCAAAGCTTACCTCTGGTACTCGTAATGAAATACTTTTAATGACATTATTAACAAAACTTAAAGTTGCTACTCAGTCGTTGCAAATTAATATACTCAGTCACACACAGGTTTATATATTCTTTATTCCAGAATTTAGTTCCCCACAAACTTTTCATCAACAGCTCAACTTTCCATTTCATAAAGCACTTCAGTAAGTGTTTATTACTTCTAGAAGCTGCTAGATCAGCACATATTCACCCCTCGCAGCTAAGTATGCGTTATCGATTTTAGATTTAAGTTTGCCGGTAATTTATTCATTGAATTCTGCAACACTGGTAAGATCGATTTACACATTTAATTTATAGCCACTTATGTTCCGACTTGGTATTCATAGATGGCAGCACAAGTGCCGGGAATATTCAATGATTTGCAGCCACTTGATTGTTCAAGATTTTATACAGGGGTGTTTAGCAAATTACCTACTTTGATTTAATAGTTTAACAGAGAGGATGTAAAGGACTTTGCTCACTTTAAGAGTGCATTTATAAGAGTGGTAGAAATACAATATATTTAAAGCCGTATTTACTTTGTATAAAACAAACCGAATTTCAATAAACTTTACTAGGTTTTGGTTAACAAACGTTTTTTAATTGGTTTGTCAGTAACAAAGTTGGCAATCATTGTTATATAATAACATAATTTTTTTTAATGTTTGTATCCTCTTTCATCTACTTTTAGTTTCAATTTTATATTTCATACCAATTGTGATTTACACGTTTTGGATGGTTTCAAAACGTTATAGTAACTGTGATTTTAAACGTATTTTCAAAATCATTTTTTAAAATTACATAGGTACTTATACGTAGTTTTTCATAGCATATGTTTGCTGTTTACCAAATCTGTTAAGCTTTCTTCATGTCATATAAATCTTCCTCAATAAGGGTTTTTCCGTCATTTGTATTTGTTCCATTTCAATCTAGAACGCACTCATTTTCTTCTTTCGTTTGGTTTATATCCCCAGGCTCTTCGTATTATTCATTTTTCGTTCATTCTTCAAATATATTCGTACCAAAGTAGTCTTCGTCTCTATTTCTTCATTTAGTGTCTCCTTTACGCTTTTTTGTTTTCTAATATTCTCATGTCGCTCTTTTCCCTTATTCTGTTTTCCATTCTTTTATTTACCATTATTTTTTATATGGATTATTCAAAGGTATTTGATGTAAGTTATCATAGTGCTGATTTACGAAAAATTTATCATCAGAGATTCAGTATTGAAACAACAAACACAGAGGTAAATGTGACCAAAAAGCTTTACACACACTGCAAAGAGACAAAAGGTGGCTTTCTGAAGGCAATTTCACGTCAGTAGTAACCGTGGAACCGTGAACTGTGGACCGGAAACCGGTAGCGAAAGTGGGCTAAAGAAAATAATGTAAAAACACATGACTTCGAGAGTAAAAGTCAACTCTCGCTAGGTTTGAACCTTAATTAACCAAGCAGCTACGACAATGTTTCATAAATTTACCCGAGACTAATACACCTTCCAAAACTTTTTAACTATAAGACAAAACTCATATATCTATAAATATTCAAAGGATACATAAGTAGACACAAGTCAGATGAAAATGTCAACATGAATGAGTTTTGAGAGATCTTTACCTAACGATGTACGTTGAATTAGTGTTAAAACATACCTGTTTAGAAAAATGTAATAGGCGCACATGTAAAACACATTAAAGATTCATTATAACTAATAATTTTAAATATTAAAGAGTAATCATATTTAATACTGTTTTTCATTGTTAAAGTTCAGTTTCTAAACGTCTAATACAATTCTCTCTGAGGAATATTTGGACATCGGTTTTGCTTTGGCAAACATTTCGGAACCCGATTTGTGGTTACATTTGGTCGTTACGGCTTCTCTACACGACGTTGTATTTTCGTCCGGACTTGCTACTAACAAGCTGACATTTTATGCCCACAACCAATGTTCCTATATAAATGTGTATGTATATAAATATATATATATATATATATATATATATATATATATGTGTGTGTGTGTGTGTGTGTGAGTGTGTGTGTGTGTGTGTGTGTGTGTGTGTGTGTGTGTGTGTGTGTGTGTGTGTGTCTGTGTGTGTGTGTGTGTGTGTCTGTGTGTGTGTGTGTCTGTGTGTGTGTGTGTGTGTGTGTATGTATGTATGTATATATATATACATATATATATAAAATTAATGAGGACGGAAAACGTGGTAGTTCGGAAGGTTGTAACTGACTCTGTAGTAGTTCTGGAACTGCGGTGAAGTCATAGTGTCTGGAGTATGGTCTAGTCCCAAGGGCGAGACAGTCACCAGTCCAGGCCTTATAGAGTTTTCGATCTCTTACAGACTGGTACTACGTGTCGTGGCAGCACGTCCCCCCCCCCCGTCTGAGGCCTGGTGCTAGTCACCCGCTCGGGAGTCACGAGTTTGAGATTAGATTCGTCAGTGATATTAATACTATCCTCTGGATACCACTTTAACATATGACCTATCTCTATATTCTGTAACTTGTAGATAAAAGTTGAAAACCTAGATACTTTTAGCATTTCCACACTGTAC
>JBAIZL010000006.1:68925897-68935897 GCA_036971475.1 Prosapia bicincta | reverse complement strand
TAGGTTTTAAAAAGTTGATATCTCGGTTAGATTCAAACTGAATGACTGCATATTTAGAATCTGGTATTTTGGCCAACTTTCCCTTTACTAGAAATCTATAACTGTACTCAAAGATATAGACTATATGAAATTATAAGAGAACGGTTCATTGCAATAATGAACGGAAGGAGAAATTATAGACCAAAGTTTCGTAAATTAGAAACGAAAAAAAAAGAACGAATAAAAGTTCCAAATAAAGATAGTATCAGAAATTAACACTATATATTTCTTTCTGGTCCAACACCATATATTGTATAGAGTGAAAAATGGAAAATTGCAAGGAAATTCGTTTTCAATTTTGCATCTTATTATTATGATATATGTATATATATAAGATTACGTATTTATATTAATTGTAATCATAAAATCAAAAGTAATTAAAGAAAATTTTATTTTGTTGGCCTCAGTAGTAATTGACTTGAGTTTTTATTAATATAATTATTCTGATAACTATATTCACACTACTTTCCTATTCGGCGTAGGCAATATTTGTCATACTGGCAACTCGCCTTAGAAATACAAGTACAAAATAGGATAACAAATATAAAAGTTATGTCACAATGTAAATCTCTCTATAGATTGCCTCACCTTTAACCCAATGAAAAGGTAAGAGGTTAATAAATGATCAACAATAAATCCACTGCCTTCTTGACAACATAGGCCGAGTGAAAATCCACAATTATTAAGATATGACATACTGCCATGAAACACTTATAAAAACAAATATTATAAAAAAAAATATATTTCAAGTAAATTCCTACTGAGGTTAACAAAGAAAATTTTTATTTTAGTTACCCTCGAGCAATATTTATGGTATTGTGTGGTAACCATGACAACAGTTTAAAGTCGTACAATGGACGTTTCGATGACAACTAGATGAGGGAACAAAATTCTTATAAATATTTGAGAAATATATTTCTAGGTATTGGAAAGTAGACGCAGAGTCAAGAGTCCCTAAACTCTGTACATAAAGATCGTCAGTTGGAATCCGGCTGGACCCAACAAATTTTAATATTGAATAAATATTTTTTTAAACTATATTAACATCAACTGCCATCCACTATAGTTTACAAAAAATGTATTTGAACTTGACTGGATGAAAAAATGTATTTTATTAACGACTAAAAATTTGTACAAGATATATATCAGGAAAGTGTGAGCTAATAGAAGGAATTTAATAAATTAATGTTTGGTATAAAGTCATTTATAGTTACTAGCTCCTAAACTGACATATATGAATATAAAGCATTCCATTGCTATGGAAAATCTAATTGTTTTCTGAATAAGAGAATTAAAAATGGCTAGCAAGTTCTATCTATTAACAAGCACTAAGCTGACTCGTGTCTTTACTATTCCATTTATTTTCATAAAGAATTGTTGTAGGAGGCTACTTCGTTTAAACTTTTTTGTAGAACTTATTTTGTTTCTGATTTATGTTAAGGGGTTTTGCACACAGTTTTAGATTTGCACAAAACTTTCCTCTGGGGTACATATAATAATATACACTTCTTACAAAACTGTACAATTATTTGTGTAAACCAGAATATTCTGAATAACGTATGTAGATAGTAACTTCAGTGTTCAATTTTGGTGAGGATATAATGTGGATCCTTAATATTGATGTTCACGTCAGAATTTCATCTATTCCTATTCCAGTACCCCTTATTTTCTTCATGGCTACTCAGTCTTGCTAGTGTTGGGTACAATTTATTGTCATTTCTGATAAGTCTTAAAGCAAATATTTGAATAGATGCAGCATTTTCATATATTCTCTATCTGCAGTAAGCTTATTCAGTAAGTTAAAATCTTGCAGTTAATTTTAAAAGCGAATTTTCATTAAAAAATATTTTAAAGTACGCATCATTATTAACTCTGAACCTACTTTTCAAATTCTGTTGTGTAGTAAGTTAAATTATTTCATAAGGAAATTAATCTCACAATTTCTACAAATGAACTACCTCTTATATGTGGTTAAATTAAAAATTTATTTGCATTATTTTTATATCATTAGTTTAATAAATTCTCTTGATGACAATTAATTAACAGGTATATTTCTTTTGGATTTATCTCTCGCTAATTCCCTAATCCATATTCGTACAATTTTCTCCCTCTAAGTCTTGAACCAAGTCTTCATGCCTTTATCTTCTTTTTCAAAATAGTACCTTCTGGAAAGATAGTTCTCTTTTTACATTTTGTGTAAGATCCAGTTGTATTCCATCTTCCTTATTAGATTTAGTAGTATTCCTTCTCCATTCTTCTTAATCAATTTTCAGTCTTGTTTTTGTAAATAAGTCCACGTTATTTTCTCTAAATCTATATCTAAAAAAAGCAATACAAGAATTGGTTATTTGCTTCTACAAAACAGATTTTTCCAAATTAAAACTTCATCTACTTACTTGATATTTTAAATAACTATTTTCTTGGAAAATATTTTTTGAGGCATAAACATTTTATTTATATTGAAATATCTTGGTACACTTGAAACATGTTTATATGGTGAGTTATAATATTGAAGAAAATTTATTACAAAATAAAGGCCATATTATAACATTTGTAGAAAGAAATAAAAACAAAGATTTTCAGTACTTTTTTAAAAAATTATTAGTTGAAACTAAATTAAATGAATTTTATTTTAGCTATAGGTCAAGCCATCACAAGTCCCAGCAGCCCAGGATGGCACATCTATGCACCGGCCGTATTAGTCCGAGATATCTCGACCTTACCATGTTGACGACCCAGCCTCAATGTAAGTCCCAGCCAAACTATAGGCCAAGCCTTAACGTGGCCTAACCAAGGAGAACCGGGTCAAGATAAGTCGAGCCAAGATGTCCAAGTCTTACAGATCTTACTTAAACAAGGTGAGGTTACTAGCTTAACTCCGCACAAGAATTTATTGGGTTAGTTTACTTATGAAGATAAGCAAAACAAAAACAATTTTTCATTTTATTAGTCATTTTTTTGGAATTTATAGTCAATTTACAAACCCTAATAATTGTAGAATAACATATTGAATTACTAATTCTTTACCATGTACATAAACAATTTCCCTCAATTAAACAAATATAATTTTACACTTTTTCTTGTGTTTATATTTTGATTGTTAGGGTATATTCAAATGTGCTTAGTGAAATCTGACGCAATTAGGGATTGACTACCCTAAATATACAGATGTTTAGCATAACCCAATTAATGTATACATATTTAAAAGATAACATTTCGAAACTTAATTTTTGTAGTATTTACAAGAAGATTAGGGTACCACGTGACTTTCCTTACGTTATAAAATCTATAGGCTACTAATCATTTACCCACAAAATTAAAAATAGTTTGGTACTTATCTTGTTCAAAGATTTAACTTATTGGATCATGTACTCTTCTTTAACTGCGCTTACAATAACTCAGTATACTATTTTTTCTTCTTTCTTCGTTCTTTTAGTGACGTGTTTTTTCTTCAGTGCATTTTTTCTTATCTTCCACAAAAACGTATATTTCGTTGGTACTATTTTTAAATTCTTCTCTGTTTGTTCTGTCGGTTTTCAATATATGAAATATTTTTTATTTGTTTGACTTGACCTCATTTTATATAACCTATATATTTTTTTTTATATCCATAATATTTATTTCATTATCCTTAGAATATGTTGTATCCTTTTCAATATAGGCCTACTGCGTAATGTCATAATATTACACCAAACTAATTCACATGTTTAGATAGCTTAGGTGTTTATTTAGGAAACATTATTCTTATAGAATAGGAACGACTACACTGGAGGGAACACGTCTGTTGTCTATTTGAAAATTTTCTACATCTTTGCTTAGCAACATTTAAACAATGAAACTGCCTTTGTTGAAATTTTACAGAAATGTGTCTGTGAATGTTTAACCATATTGTTAGTAAAATACTCATCCATAGATTTAATTAGGTAATTTTAATCTAGTTAAAAGAAATATAAACACTTCTTGATAATTTTCATTCAGTTCCTTGTATTAGCTCACACCGTCATCATGTATACTTTTAACAAATTTTCAATTGTTAATAAAATACGTCCAATCAAATAAATCACGTTCAAATACATTTTTTTAACCTGTAGTAGGTAAGAATTGATGTCAATACAGTTTTTTCAAATAATTGTTTTTAATTAAATTTTAAGAATTTATATCTCAATCGGTTTCTAACTGAATGACTACATGTATGAGATCCAGCGCTTCGGCACTGAGCCAACTTTCCCATAGTTGGAAATTAATTACAACTATGATGTGTACGAAGGTATAAGGAAAGGCTCCCTGCAAAAATTAAGCATTACAAGAGATTGATGGAATGAGAAATTATAGATCACCCTTAGTTTCATAAATTAGAAACTAAAATAAAGAAACCGAATAAATAGTACCAAACAAAACTAATAGTTTGGGACCATATACTGTATAGTGAGGGAAATGGGAAATTACATGGAAAATCGCTTTCTATTTTACCAAGAACATTGTGATTTTGTCATATGTATATTATGGTAATTTATTTTTATTTTATGTTTACCATAATTATTTTTCTTAATAAATATAAATAAAATATATTTTGGACAGCTTCTAACTCTAATGACAAACTCTAAAATGTTTACAAAACAACTACAAAATAATTACAAAAGAAAGAAAGAATTTCTTTCTACACAATACTTACTAGCTGAACTCAAGACTTAAATAATTTTTCAGAATAAAATAATACAATTTAGTTATTTTTACTCTGAGACGTTTAAAAGGTTACTGTAATCTGGATGTTCCATATATGACAGTTTAATAATGAGTTATTGATAAAACAAAAATTATACTCTAAATATTTCAATTTTTAAAAACTGTTTTGCGGGTAGGCTGAAATATTTATTACTTATTACAATAACAATAATGTTTTTAATTTATATATGTGACTCACATAACGTGCGTGGTTGTTCTTGGACTTCTTTACGGTTGGAATGATAATATTCTTGAACTCGCCTTCTCGCTCGCTGCACCTCGAAGATTGGACGACAGATCCTCGACTCGCTTCTCTTCACTACTTTCTTTACACTTAACGACTTTATACACTTTCAACGTTGTTTAATTAATTAATTCCCTTAGTCCTCTTTTAATAACTCTACTTCGTTATTATCAATTTCCTTTTCCCCAATAATGTATCACCTTCTTACTCACTCGTCCTACCACCGTCTGTTATTTCATCCCAGTCACCCGTACTAACACGTCCTACCACCGTCTGTTATTTCATCCCAGTCACCCGTACTAACACGTCCTACCACCGTCTGTTATTTCATCCCAGTCACCCGTACTAACACGTCCTACCACCGTCTGTTATTTCATCCCAGTCACCCGTACTAACACGTCCTACCACCGTCTGTTATTTCATCCCAGTCACCCGTACTAACACGTCCTACCACCGTCTGTTATTTCATCCCAGTCACCCGTACTAACAAGTCCTACAACCGTCGTTTTTCTGAATCAGGTCCCCTTATTCGAGTTATTACATGACGACGTTTAGACAACTGTTTTGTCGTCCTTATCACTTATGTTTTACTAAAATTAACGTAGTCCTTACATTTATCACTAAGATGACTAAAGCGTGAATCTTTTTATTTTGCAAAACCTACTTCATAAGGACAATAAACCAACGGTTGAAACATCTTTATATAAATGAGTTGTTGTTGTTTCCGTGACCAAGGAGTTTACATTTCGATGAAGTTTTAACCTCGGAAGTCTGGACGATAGCGGCCGCCAGCACCTGTGCCTTTTGGCTTAAGAGAACAGCTCTCAGATGGTTTCAAGTAAGACCATTCCCATCTTCAAAATATGTGGCGTTAGTGCAAGGGTACTCGAAAATGTATCTCAGCATTATACCTGAACCAGTTACTCGATTCGCTTATTGACCATTTACTTATCCTTCAAAAAAAGGTTAATTCGAGTGCGTAAATAAACATGTTTGCAGGTTTTCATTTTCAAACCCCACATTTCCGGGTGCATTTCCTCGGACTGATATAATGCAATGTTATAAGCAATTATTTACATGAAAAATAACCTTAATATATTTTGTGAAAAAACACGAATGCATAGAAAACCTTGATTTATTTATTGTTATTTAAAAATCACAATAATTAAAAAACTACAATTTTATTGTACGTTTTACAAGAAGACATATTTTATTAAAAATTAACGACTAAGATATTAAACATAAATTGGTGAAAATTAATCTGAACAAACAATTACCAGTAACGAATTTGAATATATCATTAGGTTTAATAAACACCGACCAAAATCATTGTCTAATAAAATCACTCAGATAATTAAATAAAACAATGCACATACAGACTGAATAGAGATTTTACAAAGAGTTCTTGTTCTTTTAAGAAAGTGGACAGAAAAACAAAACTACCAGGCCGGAATAAAAGTTTTAACCCTTGGCATTAAGCCCTTCCGGAACATGTGCGCAGTAGGGGCAGGGGCGGGGTAATTTGCAAAATTAAAGTAAGTTTCTTCAAGACTCCTTGCAGCAACAATTAGGTAAATTGGGAGCGAATGGTTTTGTACTCTTACAGCAGTTTGCAAATGAACTCAACGATTTTAATTAAACCTAAACGCTGCGTTTTACAGTCGGCTGACGATTGACCTGGATGCAAGTGGGTCGCTGCTTCGCGAAACGGAAAATTAAAGCGACGAGTAACGTTTGATCGGGGCAGTCACGTCTTCGGTTTGAAAATATCTATATGTCGCCATGAAAAAGCGACGAGCTACGGCAATGTATAGGGACGTGTTTTAAGGAATTACCTTAAAGCATGTTACTTGACGTGACTCGCTTGACCTGTCATAAATAGTTTAATTTTACGCTATCCCATGCAGACCGTTAAAAATACGGTCAACTTGAGCAGCTGTAGAAATATGACGTATATATATATATATATATATATATATATATATATATATATATATATATATATGTATGTATATATATATATATGTGTGTGTGTGTGTGTGTGTGTGTGTGTATCTGTGTGTGTGTGTGTGTGTGTGTGTGTGTGTGTGTGTGTGTGTGTGTGTGTGTGTGTGTGTGTGTGTGTGTGTGTGTGTGTGTGTGTGTGTGTGTGTGTGTGTGTGTGTGTGTGTGTGTGTGTGTGTGTGTGTGTGTGTGTGTGTGTGTGTGTGTGTGTGTGTGTGTGTGTGTGTGTGTGTGTGTGTGTGTGTAGGGGGGGGGGGTATTTGTGATTATTTTATATACAGGAAAGTCGATTATACCTGTAATTCGATTATACAGGAAAGTCGATTCCGACTCGAAAACCTGGATCACTTGGGTCATCTTATGAGGCACTGTAAGCAAAGGATGGTTCAGGTGAACCTTTAGAGAAAAGTTACCAGCAGCAAGTGATGCGGTAGAAGAAGGCACTTTTGATTTCACAACCTGCACCGAAATCCGCATTACCATGACCCCCCAACTATACAAATATGCGTAGTGCATAAAATCAGAATATCCTTGTCAATACACAACGTTCGCATCCGATCAGGTACATGAAGGGAAAGGATATTTATGCTAGGAGCTATTACTTTATGAATAAGGAGTTTGTCTCAGCAAGAACGGCAAACAATAGTTTCCTTTAAACACTACTTTTCACGTGCAAAAGCTGTAATCTCCTTCTCATTAGCGGCCGTTACTTTGTGACATAATGATCCGGCGTCACCTTATTAAACATCAAAGGTTAGCGACACTGGGCCGGGCTAATTTAGTTTGCAAGAGCTTTGTTGCCGGCACGCTGCGCTGTAACTGATATTTAATTTAAATAGAATTGCACCAACTAGCACGGCAAGGAACGCAAGGAGTTCTTCATTCATATTGTTCCACAAAATTACAAAGAAAATTATATTGCGACGGAAATTTTACTAAGCCTTGCAGAAAGTCCTCAAAATACGGGGTAAATAATAAAACCTGTCACTGACGCTCCGAAATTGAAAAAAATAGCAATAACACAAAAACACACTAAACTACAATACTTTTAATATTAACCATATAGGGTACATTTTGGTTGCCAAGCAACCATCTTCAAGGCAACAAAACATAACTAATGTTAATAATATAACTAACTATTTTATAAAACCTAACCTCCCATAATTAATTATATACAGTACTTTTTTCTCTATATTTTCCTGTTAAAATTCTATTAGCTAACCCAGTCAATCCCTAATCTTTTACAATTTTGATCATAGTATGTAGTACGCTTTTAGACTATAATATATTCAGTGTCACAGACATCTGCCTTTTCTAGTATCTTTACAAGATATGTGTTGACTTTGTTGACTTCTATCGTCGTCATTTTTGTTGACGAGTTTTTGTGAACTTCAATTAGTCACAACTTTCTACGAGTTGTTTCTCCCCGCATGGGAGTCGTCTTCATATGCCTTACCTAGTCACCCCATTAAGCGGCTTGGCCCCGCCCACATATTAGCTCGACCTGTTCAGTGCTTATTTTACTTAGCTTTATGCTTTTATACATTTAAAAGTTCTATGAGCAAATCTCTTACTGTTTCCTATTATATTTAAATATTATCAACGCATGCCCTATCTGGACTGCAATTGTCCTCTTCCTTGTCCACTTTACGAACCTAATTGTTTATAATTTTATCCTGGATATTTTCAAATAGTCTGAATAATTCTGGAATTACCATTCGAATCCGTTCTCTTGGTTATTTAAAAATTATTATGTGTACATTTTTCTTTTAATAGGAGTTCTAACTTGATGACTGAAATTATTTATCTAAGTTTCATTATTTCCGAAAGTTGTTTTTTAAAGTTTTTTGCCGTATTTAATTATTGATCTCTTAAGAAAATATTTTTCTTAAATCTTTTACTTAACATGGATAATTTGGAAACAGTAATGGCGCCCAAATATTACTCGTAGATTTTTCGTTTTTATTTAAAATATTTCACAGAATTCAGGTGACCTCCATACAGATCCTATTGTAAAAGCCTGTATATTGATATATCTTTTAGTAGTATGGTTTCCCTAGTAAATCTTTGGATTTACTAAGATAAGTTGTTAAATGTAAATATTTTATAAAATGATGATTTTCATGATGTTACTATTAGAGTTTGAGAGATGTAGGATTTACCAATAGTTGTTGATAATTGTTGGTTTTGGAAATAAAGCAATGAGTATTTTTCACTACAAATATTTAAATTTTACTTTACTATTTCTGGCTAGCAACGAGCGCGTTCTTAAAAGTTGGTTATGTAATATTTAAAGTAACATAACATTCGAATGAACAGTGGTCACAGAAGACATTAGCCATTGACGATGGGTTAATGTTAGGTTTAATATAATTGTATAACTATCTTCTAAGTATTTGTCATTATTTAAAGTGAATTCCTACTTAGGATAACACACAAAAATAATATTTTAACTAGGCTAACTTTTTTTAATAATTACAACAATTTACATTATACAATTTACATTAAAATACATTATTAAAGTAACATAACATAAGTGTTAAAACCGCTGTTCTACCACATAACCTATAGCTTAAGATCAGCTGTTTTTTAAAACTATATGGTATCACTTATTTTAAGTCAAATGGGACGAAATAATAATATTGCATGCCATGACCCTTTTGTGAAACGTTTTTCTGCTAAATAAAATTAAAATTCATTCAATAAATTTAATTAAAGATTTAATATTTGAAAAGAAAGAAACTTGTGATGGATAACATCAAGTGTCATCCACTACAAGCCTTTAAAAATGTATTTGAACTTGAGTTGGTAAATAAAAAGTATTTTATAAATTTAAACAAGATATATAAATATGTAGTGAGAGTATATTCTAACAAAATTGAAAAATTTAATAATTTTCCCCAATTTTTCTTTCCTTTGTTATTTAACCGTGTTTTAACAGTTTAAAAACAATGCAGTTTTAAAACTGGTTGCTTATTTGTCCCATTTAGA
>JBAIZL010000006.1:68890897-68913397 GCA_036971475.1 Prosapia bicincta | reverse complement strand
ATTTGCACGTGATCTTGCTTTCCAGATCCAGGAAATTTCTCCCCTTATCTTTATCTTATCTATTTTCTCAGTTCTTTCATAACCTTTGCAATCAGTTGAATTCGGTTTGATTAATAGTCTTGAAACAAAATGAAAGCAGACACAATTGGCTCTAATCAACAAGTAATTAACACAGCCGCCGGTTAGTGACGTTGTTATAAAGTATGGTAATTATATAATGGCTAAATGGTGGTGTATGTATGTGTGTGTGTGTGTGTGTGTGTGTGTGTGTGTGTGTGTGTGTGTGTGTGTGTGTGTGTGTGTGTGTGTGTGTGTGTGTGTGTGTGTGTGTGTGTGTGTGTGTGTGTGTGTGTGTGTGTGTGTGTGTGTGTGTGTGTGTGTGTGTGTGTGTGTGTGTGTGTGTGTGTGTGTGTGTGTGTGTGTGTGTGTGTGTGTGTGTGTGTGTGTGTGTGTGTGTGTGTGTGTGTGTGTGGTGTGTGTGTGCGTGTGTGTGTGTGCGTTTGTGTTTATGTATGTGTGTTATGTCTCTATCCCTCCATGTTTCAATCAATATTCTTCTCTATCGATCTAGTTAAAGGTATCAGATTTCTCTTGAAATGGCTTCAGGAACTTCTCCTGACCACTCTATTTTTGGCCATCCACTTACCACTCTTCTGTGGGTGATGCGTATAACCTGTTACGTGATCTTTCGACTGACATTCTTTGGGAACGACTTACTTACCTTATCACGTACGTGTTTCCTGAATTTGTTTCGACCTTCTTCACTGTCGTTTATTATCCTATCAATCAAATTGGCATTCCAAAGTTCATTTTATTTTTTGAATCTTTGATCTTTTCAGTTCTGTCCGAGGAGGTCTAGAGGTAAAATCGTATATCTTATATTTTCTCCCCAATTTATATAAATTTTGTTTCCTTCAAGTTGATGTTTAGTCTGAAGGTTTCTTTTACTTTTTGACGATGCGTTCTCTTCACGTGTTTTAAATCTTCTATGCGTATCAGGCCTAATTTTTTATAACAAATATTTTTATTATGAACTCAGGAGTACAGTTTCTAAGTACATTTCCTTTATAGTCAAATTCATGTCGATACCAAATTAATCAAAGTAACTGTAGAGTCAAATTTAGGGTTAATAAAAATATACACCAATTAAGTACTTGCTTACTAAGTACAATGAACTATTTTTTAAGTATAGAAAAACACGATTACGTTTCCATCTAAAATCATCTTTAGCAAGAAAATCGAATTATCCAATTTCAACTGTATAGTAAATTTCGAAAGTTATAAAAGAATATTTGTTAAGAAATAAGGACATAAAATTGTAATAAAACATAAATACTTTGAAAAAATTCCTTTTTTTTAATGTAAGAATTTTATTGTATACTATGACAGCTAAAAAATACAATTGCCGTTATGTATATAATCTAATATTAGTTGGGTTAAAATATTAGTGAATAATTATTTTAAATTTGTTATGTTAGAGTTCAAGTTGTTTATTAACATTGTCTATAAGTTGTACAAATCTTGAATTTTTCCTTCAATGTCTAATTTATTTTAAAGCTTTATATAATATTTTGAAATGTTTAAACATTTAGAATATTTTTTAACAGAAAACGTCCCAGTTCGAGAAGTAATTCTGAACATGATAGTAAATATAAAAGTAATTGTAAACATCCATTAGAAAACGCTACATTCTGCTTCAGTCTCCTCTTTATAAACGAGTGAAATATCTAGCTGTATTTAGTGGGCAACACGAAGTATTTCTTTCACCGGTACAACAAAGAAAACTACAGGACGTTTACAAAATTGCTGCCATTTGTCTTTTATAATCTCAAATATGTCCGATTTTTTGTTACAAACAGTGCGTTTGTATTTTCTGTAAGTCAAAGGTTAAAATAAATGAAAACCATAAATTCACAGTAAGGCATTGTAAATACTGTATTACGAGTTTTCCATGTTGGGGGTTATTCAAGGTTATCTTGAAATAAATGTCATAATGAGTACCAAGCCTAATTTTGTTTAAATTTCCAACATTTAATTTTTTAAGAAATAAGGGGTTTTAATAGTTTTTAAGGAGATTAAGTACCACGTGTTTTGCCTGCTAAAACATTTACCTATTATTTCTCTGGGAAAAATCCCTGTCATGCATGGAAAATATTTCTAAGCTGTGTTGGTTTTTAAAAAGGGGCTTAATGCCTGATAAACCACAACATTTTCTAGCTTAACTGATAATGCCTCATAGCCTAATTTCTAGAGTAATTAAATTATTTCCATTAGTCAACACTCTTCTGATATATATGCTATACAAATTTTCAAACGTTAATCAAATACTTTTTTATTTATTGCAATCAAGTTCAAACACATTTTTTTAAACCTATAGTGGATGGCAATTAATTTATACAGAAAGTTATGTACATTTGTATTTTTATTTAATGCCATGTAGCAACCACGAAAATAAGCAATTGATTGGTTATGTTATATGGGATTACTATTATAGGGATGTAAAATTCCCAGTTCAGAAATTTAGGAGAGGATCAGGTGTGAAGGGTCGCATACATGATCTATAGCTACTCTCTATCGTGCTTGAAGGTGATTATATATATAGAGCCATTACAACCCAATTGTATGAAGTAGGAATAGTAAGGGTAGATAAGAATACAAAAGAAATATAAAGACCCCCTGTTACTGAAAGTAGAAGGAAATTATGACATCGCGTGGGCAGTAGAGCTGAGAGGGGGCGGGAGCGGTGCCACCGCCCCCTACCTGATTGCAATTGTAATATTAAATTTCTTTTACGGTTTCATTTGTATTCAGTTCTTATTTCAACTCGAACACTGTAAAAATAACTTATTGCAGTTTCAAAAATATAAAATTAATTACCACATTTATGTTGATATTCCAAAAAAATACCTTAATATTTTCTATTAATTCACTTAGCAAATATGTTTACCTCTTGACGTTATCTCCAAAGGCGTTTCGCACTTGGTGAGGATATTTTTCAATGCTGGTAGTATGGAAAATATAGCAAAAGTATTGCTTTACATAATTGTATTTATTTCGTTTCGCAATTTCTTTTCATCGTGCTATTTAATTTTTCAATTCTTTTATTGAAAGGAATTTTCATAGTTTAAATTGGTTTGGAGTTTATATAAATTTTAAAAAATTTTAATTATATTTTTTATTTTCAAATTAAATATATATTCTGGTCCTTCCTAGAAAATTGGTCTTGTCCGTAGCTCACATCATTGAACAATGTACTGACAAACTCGTATTCTGAAAACACCACTCAGTAGTAGGTTCTTTCCGTGTCAAGTAATAAGCAAATATTAAATAAAATCAAAGATATACAGCCCAAAAGCTGCAAGTTTCTAAAAATACCATCTCTAAAAGGGTTAAACATAGTATTTTCATAATGTACACAGGAAACCTCTTGGCAGTTGCACCTTTCCGATGATGCTGTTAGCTAACATGAAAAAACCGCCCTATTAGTTTTCTTTATTGCCAAGAATCGTTCTGCTTCATGTTGTATTTTACGCTACTGTATTCTATATTTATAACTGAATACATAATTTTGGTTTGTACTTTATTTTAAAAACAACCAATCGTTTAACTTTAAATATATCCGCTTTCAAGACTAAATTTTTAATTTCATTGCAAACATCAATGTGTAAAAATATTTCGAAAGAAATGTCTCAATAATGTTTAACGTTATCCAGTTTTTACAAAAACCAACTGAAACGAAGCGCCTACAGACAAGTAACTACTTAAGGACAGAATTATTTATCTTGTTCATTAAATCATTTTTTTAAATTGTTACCAGGTTTGTTATAAAATATTTACTTTACATCTATTTAAATACTTTTTTAATTACATCTTTTTAGCTTTTACTTTTTTTATAATCTCATTATGTTTAGTATAAAATGTATTATATTTTATAAATAAATTTTGACATTTAAGGAGGAAATATTTCAGCTCTCTTTGAGTTTTTTTAATATATTTAAATTTAATTATAGTTTTTACTTGTATAGATATTTTTAACTTATGTTTAGTTTCCGTTTTAAAGCTTAAGCAACGAAATTCATGTTAAAATTCATTGAAATAATGATGTAATATTTTAGTGTGATATATTTTTACGTAGAACTTATAGCTTCCATTACTTTTTTATATCAATTTGCGCCAATTTTCCACTCCCCAAAGCAAATTTCGTAGTTCTTTATTGATTCAACCACTTCCTGTATGAGGCCCTTGGTCTGATTCTTCTCTTCCCCGCTTGGTAGTTGCGTTAACATATACTTTAACCTGCTCTTCTGACTTGGCTATTCCATTTCAGTCTTTACGGTTTACGTTTTAATATTTAGGCCCAGAGTGGGACATTAATTGGCATTACTCCTGGTTGATGGGGATTATGACGTAAGGCCTTGTTTTCCTGATTCATGACAATAGATAAATGCAAGGGGGATTAAAATTCATATTCAAAAATTTATCTCCTTAATTTTATAAAATATTTTTAATTAGAAAAGAATTACTACATAAAGAAATTTTAAAGCCTTTGATTTTACAATGAAATGTGTTATCTTGCCTTTAGTTCATTTTTCCTGCATAATTGATCTTTATTTTATCTGTTGTTTACAGTAAATAATTTTTTTATATTTAATTATTTGTAATAGTTTTTTTAAAACGTTTTATTGATTCCAATTTTTGAATATTTGCAATTGAAACGTTTGTGTGGATTGTTTGATTTTTTTTACATCTGTTACAAAAATAATATTATCAAGCTAAACTATTACAATAACTAAGGTTTTGAGGTAGAAGGAAATTCAACTCATAACCAATAATTTTAATTTTAAAATATAACTCGTACTCTAAGTTACAGACCCATAGTTGGAAAGCTACATCCCCGAGCTTTAAGTTACAGTCCCATACTTGAAGTTACACCCCCAACAGTCCAAGTGCCTTGGACCCATATATACTGTTCAATAAAATGGTAGCTTTAGTAAGCTGTAGTGCGTTTGAAATAGAATAGGATTTATAAAAGAATGTTTTAAAGCCGTTAATCTTTGCGGGCTGTTTACGTCATGAATTTTCAGGTTACAATAAAACAACTAAGGTTATAAAGGTAATAAATAGGTTACCAAATAATCTAGTTCTTACTGATGCCATGGCCTTTATAGTTAACTGATGGAAGAGATGTAGATTTAAATACTTTGATTATAAAAACAATTTCAGTGACGTTGTTCCATGCCAACCAATGTAGTGGCTTGATGGGTTCTCCCCGATGTAAGATAACGAAATATTAGTGGTAAATAGAATTAGGTTAAGTCTTATGGAGTGTGGCAATAGTGGGAACTAAGTAGAATTTTCTGTTTATCATTGTTTTCTCTGTCAAGTTTTTCAAACGTTACAAATGGATGTGATTGCCTCAAACCCTTAATGTACTTCAAAAATAAATTGTTTTTTTTTCTTAATAATAAATAAAGGGTAATAAAATCAAGTGAGGTCAGGCCTTGTAGTTTAACGTGTGAAATACCTTGGAATAGACGTGACAAGGCAGCGTCTTGAAGGCATCTCTAGCCCCACAACAATAACTTCTATTGTTTGTTGAAAGTAAGAAAATTCCCATTGCCAAATACAACTAAACAATTCGCGATTGTCACCTACAATAAGTTGAATATAAACAGACAATGCTTCAGCCAATATGGACTTTTTGGAATGGGTTGTGAGAAACCTGCTCTATAACGAGGAAAATATTGCGGTACAAGGTTCTTTGGCGTAGCATGGCTTTCGGAATATAAACTTTAACCAATTAGAGAAATACAATATTTTAACAGAAACTTACCCAATATAAAATATGTTTTCAACCTTCAGATTTACAAATTCTTTTTACAGTGTTGTTCATTTATTCTTAAGTCATAGCTGTGAATGGTTTGTCCATACGCCATTCAAGTTGAGCTCTAAGTTGAATATTTAATTATTTTTAAAAAATCAACACAGAAATGTACGTTGATGAGACCAATACAGTAAAATCTAAAAACGACAGGAAACCAAACGTCATGAAATTCCCGTTATTTAGAGGTCTCTGTTATTCAGAGAGGTCAATAGATAACGGTTTTAAATTAAATATGGAAAAAAAAGTAAAATGTATGCTATCTGTCGTTGGTTGGTTTAAAGGCCGTTATCGTTTTAGAAACTAAAACAGTGATCGGTAGATCATGGTCTTTTTATATTCAGTGATCGATAGTGTAGTCCTGTCCAGTAACATAACTATCTTCGAGAGTCATTTAACACAGAAATGTATTGGTGCTGGTAGGATGTCCGTCTCAATCTAACTCTATTGAACATGACATATTGCAAGACATGTGCGTTGTTGTCTGTCGTATAGGCAGATCAACACATATACAACATTTAAACGTATGACTACTGTTTAAAGTGATCTTTTATGCAGTATTTGTTTCACTGCTAATAGTAAAATATGTAGGAGAGGTTTGGCTGTATATGCCACAACAAGAATCTGATGCTGTTGTTGTACAAGTACAGGTTCAGTAAAAATCTTTTTCATAATTAGTACCAGCTACCATTTACCCGATAGTGAAGTGTTTCAAACGATAGATAATTTGCACGATGAGTGGTGTTTGAATGGTAAATCCGCCAAATACAATACGAGATTTATTTTTAGTTCTATATTTGACTAAAACATTACCTCAGTTTGGCAAGTTTTGAAATAAATTTTATATTAGTTTCAACCTTTTTTTATAAGAAAATTTACACATTATACGTGTCACAGATATAGTTTTCTTATGACAATAATTTGAGAGCTGTTAATAATGCGTATACTATGCCCGTAGATGTCTTGAATGTGCGCCACTTCTGGCGATAGCGAAGGTTTGAGAAATAGAACTTACAAAGAGCTTCTGAATGGACTGACTTTAGCTTATATCGACGTGGAATCGAAATAAGGGTGAAGTTTTAATGAACGTTTAAAGACTTCTGTAAATATCGAAATTTCTTTGTAGAATCGAGGTCGAAAATTCAAAGTTTGCTGCTAAGACCTCGTTATTTCCTCAAAAACTTTACCTTAATTACCGGAATAAATACTCTAAACAAGTACTTAAATTTATGTTCATTAAGTATTCTTTATATTTGGAATGTATTTGAATTAATAACAAATTTCATGTAGACTTATTTTTTCCATTAGAGTCTCATTTTCAGCTTTAAAACGATATTTAACTTTAAACATTTATTTGGGTACATACATTAACTCCGGTTTCTAGACATGACAATACCTCACGCCAAATGAAACATCTGGTCAAGTCTAAGAAGTACAGTAGATTTACACACTGTAAAGTATATATATTTTGTACATCTAAAGTAATTTAGTTGTTTGCCCAGGAAGTCCCTGTTTAAAAGTTAGTTGGTTTTCTGACAGATATATTTCTAGCCAATTTTCAGGCCAAGAGTCAAAGCCATTTGTTTGTCATAATATCTTCGGAAAGGTTTAATGTTACTACTCTTTGCCCCCGACGATTGTTGAGTCACAGGCAAAAACAATGCATACATTTCAGGTGCTCTTTAAATGTTTATTACTTGTAATAAAATAAATACACAATATTCTAATAACAGACGTTTTATTTAAACCTTTTTTCAAGTTTTGACAATTGTTGCAAATATGAAACAAAACTTTGTAATAGATAATTTGTTCAGATAATTTATTTCACCACAACTATTATAGTGTCAACTACTTTGTTCTTTTTAACGTTTTAAACATCTCTGACGTTCTAAATATTTCTAACGTTTTCTTAAAATTACGTAGTTTTAAAAATCACATGGTGATAAAAGCACAGGTATTTTTAAAAAAACCTTCGACTAGCTAGCTCGTGTTATTTCTTTTAAACTGTTTGATACGATAGTACAATGTTACAATATTCCAGCTTGGTTGGTGCTGGATGTTATTTTTATTTTGAAGTCCCTAGAAACATGTGTAGCCTCAAAGAGTGCATAGAACGGTTCCACAAAACCCTTGCCCTTTTTGCAAAAAATAAATTTAAATATATTCTCGACATGAATTATGATTAGTTACAATAGTTTTTCAATGATATTAGAGAGCGTGGCGGTTATATTTGCTAAACAATATTGTTTTATCAAATAACAATACGAAAAGTATCAAAGACGATATGTTACTTTTTCCCGATCAGAAACGACGGCTATGTATTTTTCTACAATACTTACATTAATTTGTTCAACCCCTCTACGATTCGACAGCATTTTTTATGGGTTTAATTTCAATTTAACTTTACTTTGAAAAACTATTGGAACCGCTTTATTCTGTAAAATAAAATCTACTTTGCAAACACCGTATCGGTACTGTTTTCAACACATTGCAGATATCACTGCCCTGAAGCTATTTGGTTGACGATTTTGTTCCAGAAGCTGGGATAGTTCCGCTGGATGTGAGATAGTACTCTTTTAATCTGCCTTGTCTCTTGCTCGCTGCACTGTGCGCATGCGCCACGCAGAACTAAAGGTGCGAACGCTGAAACAGGTTAGATAAGTTTATAAACAAATATGTTAGCACAATGTTTTTACAGTACCACAACTTAAATGTTTAAAACCTTTCTGTCAATAGCAGGAGTCAATTAAGAAAATAAAATGACCTTTAACTTAATTTAATTAACTAATTATAGCTCCTAATTATAACTAATTATAATTTAATTAAATTTATATAATATATTATTATTATCTACACTTTTTTTGTGTTAATAATGTTATTATTAACATTATTATTATGCTTCCTCTAGCTTCCGGAAAGCTTGGTTTTTGTGCAACAAAAATAGCTATGATCCAACTCCATGCACGTAATACGGATGAAACCCCATATTTTCGTTTTCCTTTAAAAAACCGCCTTTAATTTTATGATTTTCTCTATTTTTTAGACGATATCCTCCTGGAATTACTCCAGACAAATAGTATGGACGAGCATTGGTTTTGAGCTTGACTCGTAAGGCCTATATGAAGGATGTTCCAAAAAGGCCCTAATTTTTAAGGAACTTTACTGAAAACCCCCTCATGATTACTAAATATTTTAAATGGGAAATTGAACAAAAATACAAAGTTTTTTTAAACCTCATTATGTTGTTCAATGTCTTCGGCTTAAAAGAAAAACTTTTCTTGCATATCAAGATAAATTAGGTTATTAGTTGTTTCTTTGGTGAAAATGTAAGGGCCTATCACTTCGTCATACATTAACCAACTCCCCACGTTTACTTTTGGTGAATCGCTCACATGTTCCTGCACGACGTTAGGTTGTTCCGAATTCCCTACCGTTCAATTGTGATGCCTAAGAAGTTGGAAGGTTCTTGATGGAATGTAGTTGGTCTGAAAATCATATTCCCAGAAGGAATCATATTCTCAATAAGGGATTTTCATCAATCTTATTAAGCACGAAAAACTGTAACAAAACCTACTTATTTCAACTTCAGATTGATGTTTTATAATTTAGTTGTCTTGGACAGTATTTCAGTATAGCTCCTTCAAAAACCCGGCCTTTTTTTTGGAACACCCTGTACTGTAGTACATATATAAAACCAGTAGTAAGTTACTTAATCCTCCCAACAGAATGTTTCATCTCGTTACACAAGTTTCGGCAACTATGTTGTTATCATCAGTGTTACAATAATTTATAATTATTGGATATTGTTTATTGATAATGGAGACTTAGTCACCGAAACATGAATGAAATATTTTGTAATGGGAATCAATTAATGGTGTTTTTATATGTACACAGTTTTACAGAAGTAATTATAATTTATTATTCATATTCAATCACCGACTAAAGTCAGATATTTCAGGGTCAACAAAAATGGATTGACCACTTTAACAAAAAGAGAAATAGTTAGACTGAACCCTTTTAGTTTTATTTCCTGAAAACTTTGGTTACTATATGTCCTTTGTTATACTAAATTCAAATAATTTCTTAAATAACAGTCTTTTCCAGCTTCTCTGCCAAGAAGTAGGAGGAAATATGTGTTAACCGCTATTGTCTGGTCCAACCGAGATCTAGGCCTTTGAAGGTGTTAGTTTTAGCCCTAGCTACGGCTGCTGGTAGATTAGTAAGCAGACATAGAGAGTTCCAAGTTGTGGAATTTTCAGTACGACATACTATATTTTATATCCACTGACTTTATGTCCTCTCATCCATTCTTACCTAATCAAACTTTACACTTCGTCTATTCTGACTTTAAACTTCCTAATGAAATTAAAGAACAATGGGAGAAGTACTAGGCACCTCTGTATGTCTCTTTGCTTCTAATAAAAAGAAACTTTGCCCATGAGGACAAATATTCTAATCGTTTTGATTTATCCAGGCATATAATAATATCCATGCGCAATATTAATGTAAACATAAACTCCAAATCTATTTTGACTTTTATTTTACACTATTATTTTTTTATAAATAATAAGATATTCAAAAACAAAAGGCCAACTACTTCATCACTGATATTTTTAAGGCGCCAAACTGATGCAAACGAGTCTGGAGGCTCCTATCATTTATCTTTGACTCCAGTAAAGAATTGTACGATAAACGGATGAAGGTAAGCTTTGAGATGCCATCATTTTCCTCTATTCTCTTTGCTAAAGAGTCACTATGTTTCTTACTCAGTCCAATCTTAACTCTACCAATCCCTATTCCTACATAACAAAAAAAAAGAGTATAGGCCTACTCCGTTTATGGAGACTCTTTCTGGCTCTTTAATAGAGAGTAGGTCTGTTCAGGTACCTAATAACGCATTCATGATCCATTATCTTCCCTTATATACCATACGAGAGTGTTTAATCTGTCTACCTCAATAACAACTGGTCATTAACTATCCTTTCATACCTGTGGTATGCTACAATAAACAATACACATTGCTACCCAATTTTTAAATTAAAAACTCATCAAGTCTATTGTCGTCTAGTAGACTTTTAGATTATTATTTTAATATTAATAACATTATTATTATTATTTTATTATTATTACTATTAACGTTATTGATGTTGTTATTATTATTATTATTTATTAACACTAATAATATTGTTATTATTTTTGTTGTTGCTATTATTTAACAAGGAATATTATATTATTCTATCTATGTTTTTAGATCTTGTGTAGTAAATCCCTGGTTAATTCTCCGCAATTGTTAAGATATAGTTAATTTCTATTTAACTTTGCAATAAGCTAAATAAGAGTATTTTCTTGAAGGTTATTTAGTGCTATTCCAGTGTTCGGGGTGTTATTTCAGTTACTTGATACAGTTTATTTATAATTAAAACTTCAAAGGGATTTTATATTGGAAAAGTTCAAAACACTTGTTACAAAGTACAAACACTTTTCCCCTTATTAAGAGGTCTTTTTTTAAATTTAATATACGAAAATAAGGTCGTTAAAGAGTTTGTTTACTCAATGAATATAGATCGTTATTAAGAGTGTTATTAATTGCCACGATTATCGAAAGCTGTATTTCTTGGTAATGCTACATTTAGAGCGTCAGTAGTGCCAACAGAACGTCTGGCAAGGTCGGTACCACACTATTGCGTTTCCAGCTACCGTATGCCTCACGTAAGGGATTACACAACCAAACGCTACGTAACTGATGATGGACTAGTTGTAGGAGTTCTCGGAAACAAGCTTTCACTTTTGTGTCGTAAGGTTGGCTCCTTGACATTCTCCAACTGGAGTAGGCGGACGGACCAGTTGAGATGACAGATGTGTTTGAACTTTAATGACCTTGACCCCTTCCCAAAGAACGTTGATTTTTAGCAACTTTTTTTATAATTTGTTTTCTTCGCCCCAAAATTATATCAGATTTTTATTGTTTTTAAATATTTTTCCTTTAACCCTAATTGTTGTTCAATATTATTTATAATTTTAGTAAACACGTTCACTACATTTTATCTAAATAGTAAATCTCGACCTTGGGTCTTGAATAGTAACGCAAAATAACAGGTTTCTAAGCACCTTAAACGATTTATATTAATACGTTTCAGGACTATATGTTACTACATTTTAAAGTCTCATTCCTTATAGTAAGTAAAGTCAAATATTCCGAAATTCTTCGTTTCGAAGTTGGGTAATCACCAAAGTCACTATCACTTTTAGTAATCGATACCGCTACTGAACCAATCCTCAATTCTTTAATCTAGGAATGTCTTCTTCTCCTGATGGGCTTTTCCCTTTATTCTGCCCTGGATAATGAGTTAGGAGAGTCCATTTTGTAGTTAAACACATTTCTTTAGATCCTGTTTACAAACCAATGAAGATTTTTACTTTTAATTTCTGCTTTTGTTTCTGATTTATTATTTTTTTACTAATGGGATTGATATAACTATAGCATTTATCATGGGGCCAGGTCAAATTCAGATCTTTTCTATTTCGAGCTAGCTGTCATTACTAACGTTTCAATATTCTCCTCTGTTGACGCGCTTGGCAGTAATCGAAAATGGAGTTACTCCGAAACACGTCAACAGAGGAGAATATTTAAACGTTAGAAATGGCAGAAAACTGTACTCAAACATATAGAAATCTTCCTAACTGAAATGAAGATAAGTACGAGTATATTAATATAACATTTGGTATTGCAAAATAATGATTTTCAAATTAGATCACTTGAAATTCCGAAATAGAAGAGGTTTATTTAAAAATAAAATTTGACAACCAAATTGTTATTCTTTATTTTAGTACCTGTTAATTTTCAGAAGTCATTTTGCATGATTTTTTTTTTGAAAATTTTCTTAACATGTTCGTATGTTGTCGACCAAACTTGATAAGCGCAGTGTTTGACCAATGAGCGTTGAACAAAATATGGGTCATACAGCGGCAGGTTGTCAAAGGTCATTATTGAAAGATATGAAAAATACGCTCTTTCTGTAAGTACACTGTATGAACTGCAACTGTCAAGTAGCCTATGTTGTCCCCAATGCTTCTGGAGATCAAGGCGAAACATTATGTGTCAAGGGGATTTTACTTTGCACCAATTCAAGGCTGTCCGTTGCCTTGGAAACCCCACTGCTCTCAAGCTCGGTAAAATCAAACACTCAATGCGTTGCCATTATTTCCGCTAGAACCTTGTTTAGTTCATTACAGCCGTCTCACGTTTAGACAATGTATTTTTATGTTTGCAATGCGCTATGGACAGTCTATTAAATTAGTGTTTTCTCTTGATTAATCTCTAGCTGGTACTTTTTCATATTTCAGAATTTTTTTTACAATGGAGTGAAAATTCATTCTTTCTTTTCTTTCGCTCTGTCGCTCTTTCTCTCTCTCTACACCTCTCTCTACCTTTCTTTTTCTCACTCTCTCTCCTTTAATCTCTCTCCCTCTACCTCTCTTCCTACATCTCTTTTAGTCACTCCTCTTTTTCTCTGTCTCCCTCTACCTTACTCTCTTTCTCTACGTGTCTTTCTAGATCTATTTTTGTCTCTCTCCCTCTTTCTCACCTTTGTGACTTCTTATCAATGTGGCATTTGTAGAAAAACATAAATTGATGTTCAAAAACCTTTGCCTCTCAAATATAATATGTTTCTATTAACTTTTCCAATGGCTATTACAACATATCAGCATATTAATTCCGAATTTAACAGACTTATTTTGTGAAACTCCAACACATAAAGGTCATAATTAATTATTGTCTTTCAATATTGTTAATTTTTGTATTATTTGTTCATCCCTCTAGCGACTTATTCATTTCAATACCTTAGGCTTACTACTTAAAATGTAAAAGTGTAGAAAATTCTGCAGATCGTAGCTTTGACATTTTTGTCTGTGCATTTTGGAGGTTCTAACTAATAAAAACACTTTACAGTACCGTAAAGTCTTTTGAAAATTCAGTATCCTCGAAGTTAACAGAATTACAAGCTACTGTGAGAAAGATATCACACTCAGTATAAAATGTGTTATATTGATCTTTGCGAAACTTTAGTTACAAAAAGTTATTATTTTCAAAAAAATCTCAAAGCAGACCGTTTTTTGTTTTTACCATTACAATTAATGAGATTTAATGAAAAACCTCAAAATACAGTTTTGAATCTTCTTAATACCGACTTGTGAAATGAATAGTCCTACGTAATTTTTTTTAAAAAAGTTCTTCCTTAGTGTTTTTTTAAAGACACACTGATGAAGATCACTTAAAGCGACCTTGAACTTTAAAACACATTAATTTCTTTTGTCATTTTACATAAATTATATGTTCGGCAATTTGTTGAATTACTTAGATCAGAAGTTATATTTCGCCAGTCGTGATACACATCAAAATCTACTGGTCAAAAAGAACTGCAGGACGAATTGTAAGTTAAGTATGATGTTATTGAGTAATACTTTATCTTTGTTATGAAATTTCTATGAATGTTTCATAAATTATTTTCTGAGTTTCGCAAATTTTTTTTTAATGATGGATTAATGAAACCTGAAACATGCAATAACAAGAGTTTAATTATATTTGATCAAGTAAATTTTAAGTCGAGAAAAATTATGTGTGTGTGTGTGTCCACAATACTAGTAAGGAACTTACTCTTCAGCCTCCTGCCAATAGGGTCACAGGGTCCTTCGCTCAGGACACACTTCAGCTGGCGTGTCAGGTATCTTTTGTCCTTGAGGGCGGTTTCAATGGCATCGTCGGACACGCCGGGTTTGGATTGAGGTGCTCCGGTAACTACCAGCAGAACCACAGCGAAACAGCATATCTGCAACTATTACATTGGTCATTATTATTATCGCTTATAAAGCTACTCCAGTCTCTAAAACTTTGTAAATTTGTAGCAAATGTTGGGCCTAATTCCTCCTGTAAAAAAAGCCTTTAAAAAACTATAGATTTTGTAATGGAAAGAGAAAAAGTATAAAATATGCAGACGTTAGATCTACTCTCTAATAGATCTATTTTGGGTCCGCGACTCTACACATGTGCCCCCCTTATATCCTCTAACAGGAGGAGGTTTGCCCCTTTCTTAATCTTATCTATATTTTTTCCCCTCCTTCGAAGCGATAATATTCATAATGGCTAATATCCTTAAAGCTATTATACAATTCAGAAATCTCAATTTCATATAATTAAATAATACAATTTCCTAATCAATTACTTTCATACAACTTACAATTTACTTCTAATGTACGTTTCAGTGCCAGGTTAATCCCCATTATATAATACCAAATCTATACTATAAAAGTTATATTTATAGTTTAGTAACTATACTCAATGGTGATGATGACCTCATTAAAACCCGTTTGTGAAATAATTACTGAAAATGAACTGGCGTTTATTATTATTTAATTATAACATGCGATCACAAGCAATTAGCTATACTGTTTCACTGATACGTGATTACAGTATTCTGCTACCACATTTTTCAATTCTGATATCTTATTGGTTATAAAGAAGGTAGACGTAGAAGAATCTATCAAAAACAGTTGATTTCAATGACCTACTATTTACAAGTGGCTAAGATATACAATTAGCAAGATTAGTAGGTAAAAGTAGTAGGGCAATGCTAAATGAGGAAGGTGTTATTTTTTCCTTGTCGTTACGCAATTTTGTACTAGATAAAATTTAAAAAACATTTAAATCGATTATATAACACTAATTAGTTATTAAAAACATACCAACGGAAACATTCCGGTTGGGTTTAACACTTGTCTAGAAATAGGATCCAATAATAGGTTTAATTCCCGGATAGCTGGCCTGAGCAACCGGGCGGGTCCACAGGTGGCGGATAGTGGAACGGCCTACAGATATGTAGGTTACTTGTGAATAAGGATTCCGCAAGGTTTCTGAATAAGCAGGCCCGGACCAAGGCAATCGTTCAAAAGTGAGGAATTATCCCTCCTCGTCAGTCAACCGGTTGGGTGTGGTAGAAATAACTGCTCTGACTGGGGACCGGGTTTAGTTGGGAATTAAGTCCTCACAATGCTACTCTCACCTCCCAGGTGAACCAAGGGCAATGCGGCTGTGAAGTATGGGCGGGAAACTACCCTAACGACACAGTTGTAACAAAAGAGAGTAAAGCAGGCTGTTCGCTCCATGAGCGAATTAATAATGTCCTGAACTTGGGGTGTGCTTCAAGGTCAGTGACTGAATACCCAATCCAAGGTGGATGAATGGCTGCAGGATATAAAATGCAGTAGCACACGGTCCCCTTGAGGAACCAGACAAAACCTCATTGTATGTTGTCTTGCCAGGGCAGTGGGGGTTCTGGGTATGGTTCAGTGGTATGGTTCTTTCCCCCATACTTGGGAAGCTAATGGACCAAGTAAATACACAAATTGATGTTGAGTCTGCACAGACAGCGGGAGCCAATGAGACGGCAAACAGTGAGCCTGTAGCAGATGTGTCAACGGCAACCACCACTGGGAGTGCAGGGGCGGCTACCAAGCTGCCGACTGCAGAAACCAGTGAAATGGTTGTAGAGTTGAGCACGCTTTCTCTACGGAGAAAGCGTATGAGTGGAGCAGCCAGAAGGCAGCTCCGAAGAGATCAGGCGAGAACAGCGGGAGGGCCAATAATCCTGAGCATACAACGCAGGGGAGGCCAAAACCGAGCCGAGCATGTTAACGTCCAGGGCTTGGATGTTGTGAGGGGTGAGGTGCAACAGGTGGGAAGCAATCAACCACGAGCACCAAACCCCTGCATGGAGATTGCATACTTGAACAACTGGGCTAAACTCCCAAATGTTTCGGGACATATGAGTATCGAGTGTGTGGTCAAAGAACCTGTCTTAGAGATGGGCAGTGACCACCTTACTCGGACGTTTGGACCTGACCAGGTCCACCAAACTATGATGGAATGGTCAAGGTCAGTAACATCGGAAGCTCAGATCTGGTACACAGATGGCTCCAAGATGGACTTCGGCACTGGAGCGGGGGTGTATTGTAAAACCCCAAGGGTAAAGCTAGTTTTTTTTCTTGGGAGGCATGCCTCGGTCTTTCAGGCCGAAATATATGCTATAAATGCCTGTCTGGGAGAGATAGCGAGAAGGGGAATACACAGGACCCGGATTGCTATTTTCTCTGACAGTCAGGCAGCAATTAAGGCACTAAACGGACATGTGGTCACCTCGGCCATAGTTAGGGAGTGCCTAAATAACCTAGAAGCCATGGCAAGGCACAATCAAATCAAGATAGGTTGGGTGCCAGGGCATAGGGGAATATTTGGAAATGAAGCCGCAGATGCAGTGGCCAGAGAGGAGTCTTCAACTCTTCTAATTGGACCGGAGCCGGCGGTAGGTATTTCGAAATCCATGGTCAAGATTGTAGTGCGAAGGTGGATGGCTGAAAGACACTGTGAGCACTGGGTCAGGGCTGAAGAAATGAGACACAGTAAGCTAACCCTTAGGAAACCTTCCTTGGGGCTGCGGGAGAGTCTCATCTATCTGTCTAGGCAGGAATTGAGGATAGCCACAGGTCTACTGATGGGACACTGTGGACTAAGGAAACATCTGCATAATACGGGTACCTTCAAAGATGAACCAGTGTGCAGATTATGCGGGCAAGAACTGGAGACCGCCACACACATTATTTATAGATGTGAAGCACTTGTCGAGAGGCGCTTCAACCTCTTTGAAGATAGTACAGCTCTGGTGGATGCTGAAGGTAAAACACAAGTCAGGAAACTCCTAAACCTGGTAAGAGGGAAGGGGCTCTTTGACTAGATCAGGGAGGTAAGTACAATATACCTTAAGGTAGAAGTGCTTCGGGCAGTTTAAACCCGCTCCCAAGTTAGAGAAAAAAAAATAGGTTTAATTGTTGAGCAATAGGCCTAAGTTACATAACTAAGAAGTAATAACTAGTTCAATATAAAGTAACAATCAAGAGTTGAATGACTTCAATAATATTTATAGGAAAAAGTTGAATGATTTCAATAAAGCGTTGCAAGAACGTGTTCAATTCCTGCAAAATAAAGTTACAATAACGGTTTCAATACCTTCAGAGAGATGTTGAAATAAATACGTACAATATGGCCTTACATATTTGAGTTCAATCAGTACAGTAAGAGGTTATAATAAGTGGTACAGTTACTTTAAAAAGAAATTACAATAAAGGGATCAATACTTTCAGTGAAAAGTTGAAATAATGAGTTCAATAGGATGTTATAATAAAGGGATCAATACTTTCAGTGAAAAGTTGAAATAATGAGTTCAATAAGAAGTTATAATAAAGGGATCAATACTTTCAATGAAAAGTTGAAATAATGAGTTCAATAAGAAGTTATAATAAAGGGATCAATACTTTCAATGAAAAGTTGAAATAATGAGTTCTATAAGAAGTTATAATAAAGGGATTGATACTTTCAGTGAAAAGTTGAAATAACAAGTTCTATAAGAAGTTATAATAAAGGGATCAATACTTTCAGTGAAAAGTTGAAATAACAAGTTCTATAAGAAGTTATAATAAAGGGATTGATACTTTCAGTGAAAAGTTGAAATAACGAGTTCTATAAGAAGTTATAATAAAGGGATTGATACTTTCAGTGAAAAGTTGAAATAACGAGTTCTATAAGAAGTTATAATAAAGGGATTGATACTTTCAGTGAAAAGTTGAAATAACAAGTTCTATAAGAAGTTATAATAAAGGGATTGATACTTTCAGTGAAAAGTTGAAATAACAAGTTCTATAAGAAGTTATAATAAAGGGATTGATACTTTCAGTGAAAAGTTGAAATAACAAGTTCTATAAGAAGTTATAATAAAGGGATCAATACTTTCAGTGAAAAGTTGAAATAACAAGTTCTATAAGAAGTTATAATAAAGGGGTTGATACTTTCAGTGAAAAGTTGAAATAACAAGTTCTATAAGAAGTTATAATAAAGGGATCAATACTTTCAGTGAAAAGTTGAAATAACGAGTTCTATAACAAGTTATAATAAAGGGATTGATACTTTCAATGAAAAGTTGAAATAATGAGTTCTATAAGAAGTTATAATAAAGGGATCAATACTTTCAATGAAAAGTTGAAATAACGAGTTCTATAACAAGTTATAATAAAGGGATTGATACTTTCAATGAAAAGTTGAAATAATGAGTTCTATAAGAAGTTATAATAAAGGGATCAATACTTTCAATGAAAAGTTGAAATAACAAGTTCTATAAAAAATTATAATAAAGGGATTGATACTTTCAGTGAAAAGTTGAAATAACAAGTTCTATAAGAAGTTATAATAAAGGGATTGATACTTTCAGTGAAAAGTTGAAATAACGAGTTCTATAAGAAGTTATAATAAAGGGATTGATACTTTCAGTGAAAAGTTGAAATAACAAGTTCTATAAGAAGTTATAATAAAGGGATTAATACTTTCAGTGAAAAGTTGAAATAACAAGTTATATAAGAAGTTATAATAAAGGGATCAATACTTTCAGTGAAAAGTTGAAATAACAAGTTCTATAAGAAGTTATAATAAAGGGATTGATACTTTCAGTGAAAAGTTGAAATAACAAGTTCTATAAGAAGTTATAATAAAGGGATTGATACTTTCAGTGAAAAGTTGAAATAACAAGTTCTATAAGAAGTTATAATAAAGGGATTAATACTTTCAGTGAAAAGTTGAAATAACAAGTTCTATAAGAAGTTATAATAAAGGGATCAATACTTTCAGTGAAAAGTTGAAATAACAAGTTCTATAAGAAGTTATAATAAAGGGATTGATACTTTCAGTGAAAAGTTGAAATAACAAGATCTATAAGA
The DNA here is from genome assembly GCA_036971475.1 of Prosapia bicincta. NCBI lineage: Eukaryota > Metazoa > Arthropoda > Insecta > Hemiptera > Cercopidae > Prosapia > Prosapia bicincta. The sequence continues at coordinate 68,893,701 of JBAIZL010000006.1, read as the reverse complement.
AGTTATAATAAAGGGATTGATACTTTCAGTGAAAAGTTGAAATAACAAGTTCTATAAGAAGTTATAATAAAGGGATTAATACTTTCAGTGAAAAGTTGAAATAACAAGTTATATAAGAAGTTATAATAAAGGGATCAATACTTTCAGTGAAAAGTTGAAATAACAAGTTCTATAAGAAGTTATAATAAAGGGATTGATACTTTCAGTGAAAAGTTGAAATAACAAGTTCTATAAGAAGTTATAATAAAGGGATTAATACTTTCAGTGAAAAGTTGAAATAACAAGTTATATAAGAAGTTATAATAAAGGGATTGATACTTTCAGTGAAAAGTTGAAATAACAAGTTCTATAAGAAGTTATAATAAAGGGATCAATACTTTCAGTGAAAAGTTGAAATAACAAGTTCTATAAGAAGTTATAATAAAGGGATTGATACTTTCAGTGAAAAGTTGAAATAACGAGTTCTATAAGAAGTTATAATAAAGGGATTGATACTTTCAGTGAAAAGTTGAAATAACGATTTCTATAAGAAGTTATAATAAAGGGATTGATACTTTCAGTGAAAAGTTGAAATAACGAGTTCTATAAGAAGTTATAATAAAGGGATTGATACTTTCAGTGAAAAGTTGAAATAACGAGTTCTATAAGAAGTTATAATAAAGGGATTGATACTTTCAGTGAAAAGTTGAAATAACAAGTTCTATAAGAAGTTATAATAAAGGGATCAATACTTTCAGTGAAAAGTTGAAATAACAAGTTCTATAAGAAGTTATAATAAAGGGATTGATACTTTCAGTGAAAAGTTGAAATAACAAGTTCTATAAGAAGTTATAATAAAGGGATCAATACTTTCAGTGAAAAGTTGAAATAACGAGTTCTATAACAAGTTATAATAAAGGGATTGATACTTTCAATGAAAAGTTGAAATAATGAGTTCTATAAGAAGTTATAATAAAGGGATCAATACTTTCAATGAAAAGTTGAAATAACGAGTTCTATAACAAGTTATAATAAAGGGATTGATACTTTCAATGAAAAGTTGAAATAATGAGTTCTATAAGAAGTTATAATAAAGGGATCAATACTTTCAATGAAAAGTTGAAATAACGAGTTCTATAACAAGTTATAATAAAGGGATTGATACTTTCAGTGAAAAGTTGAAATAACAAGTTCTATAAGAAGTTATAATAAAGGGATTAATACTTTCAATGAAAAGTTGAAATAACAAGTTCTATAAGAAGTTATAATAAAGGGATTGATACTTTCAGTGAAAAGTTGAAATAACGAGTTCTATAAGAAGTTATAATAAAGGGATTGATACTTTCAGTGAAAAGTTGAAATAACAAGTTCTATAAGAAGTTATAATAAAGGGATTAATACTTTCAGTGAAAAGTTGAAATAACAAGTTATATAAGAAGTTATAATAAAGGGATCAATACTTTCAGTGAAAAGTTGAAATAACAAGTTCTATAAGAAGTTATAATAAAGGGATTGATACTTTCAGTGAAAAGTTGAAATAACAAGTTCTATAAGAAGTTATAATAAAGGGATTGATACTTTCAGTGAAAAGTTGAAATAACAAGTTCTATAAGAAGTTATAATAAAGGGATTAATACTTTCAGTGAAAAGTTGAAATAACAAGTTATATAAGAAGTTATAATAAAGGGATCAATACTTTCAGTGAAAAGTTGAAATAACAAGTTCTATAAGAAGTTATAATAAAGGGATTGATACTTTCAGTGAAAAGTTGAAATAACAAGTTCTATAAGAAGTTATAATAAAGGGATTGATACTTTCAGTGAAAAGTTGAAATAACAAGTTCTATAAGAAGTTATAATAAAGGGATTAATACTTTCAGTGAAAAGTTGAAATAACAAGTTCTATAAGAAGTTATAATAAAGGGATTAATACTTTCAGTGAAAAGTTGAAATAACAAGTTATATAAGAAGTTATAATAAAGGGATCAATACTTTCAGTGAAAAGTTGAAATAACAAGTTCTATAAGAAGTTATAATAAAGGGATCAATACTTTCAGTGAAAAGTTGAAATAACAAGTTCTATAAGAAGTTATAATAAAGGGATTGATACTTTCAGTGAAAAGTTGAAATAACAAGTTCTATAAGAAGTTATAATAAAGGGATCAATACTTTCAGTGAAAAGTTGAAATAACGAGTTCTATAAGAAGTTATAATAAAGGGATTGATAGTTTCAGTGAAAAGTTGAAATAACGAGTTCTATAAGATGTTATAATAAAGGGATTGATACTTTCAGTGAAAAGTTGAAATAACGAGTTCTATAAGAAGTTATAATAAAGGGATTGATACTTTCAGTGAAAAGTTGAAATAACGAGTTCTATAAGAAGTTATAATAAAGGGATTGATACTTTCAGTGAAAAGTTGAAATAACAAGTTCTATAAGAAGTTATAATAAAGGGATCAATACTTTCAGTGAAAAGTTGAAATAACAGGTTCTATAAGAAGTTATAATAAAGGGATTGATACTTTCAGTGAAAAGTTGAAATAACAAGTTCTATAAGAAGTTATAATAAAGGGATCAATACTTTCAGTGAAAAGTTGAAATAACGAGTTCTATAACAAGTTATAATAAAGGGATTGATACTTTCAATGAAAAGTTGAAATAATGAGTTCTATAAGAAGTTATAATAAAGGGATCAATACTTTCAATGAAAAGTTGAAATAACGAGTTCTATAACAAGTTATAATAAAGGGATTGATACTTTCAATGAAAAGTTGAAATAATGAGTTCTATAAGAAGTTATAATAAAGGGATCAATACTTTCAATG
>JBAIZL010000006.1:68585897-68885897 GCA_036971475.1 Prosapia bicincta | reverse complement strand
TCAAATGACATAGCAAAAGTTGGAAACAATAGAAATGAAAACCCCTAGAGGATAAAGCCGACGTGTAAATTGATTCAGGGACAGAACAAGAAGGAGATATAAGATGGAAAATATCAATGAAAGGGTAGCGAGAAAACGAGCGTATGCCGACCATATAAATAGAATGACGATAAAGTACTAAAAACAGCGAGAGTTTGCTGAGAAATAGAAAGTCCATCTGTGGAAAGACCATGAAAACGATGGAACAACTTATTGAAGACACATTGAAAAACAAGCAGTCTAATGCCTATATAGAAAGGAAAAGACAACGTCCTTTCCTGTCCGTTAAATGAAGCTGATGGCATTTACGAAAATACCTGCATAAATCTTGAAGAGAATGACAACGGGAAGCAGAGTAATTTCTCCTGGATATCCGTCAATACTGGCCAGCGAGTCACCGAATAGTAGCAAATTTGGGCGTTGGATATTAAGTCAGTTGGGTATCTTGAAATGGTATTGATTTTATTTGATATTGTATTGATTATATTTTAAAATATATTAAATTGCTGTAAAGAGATAATGATAGTTACTGTTGCCAACACACAAATACCTGTAATGAAACTTGTAAGTTTCCAAATCTAAAACGAAAGGAAAATGTTAGATTAGGTTCTACTTTCTATATACAGTATGTGTAAAAGATTCGACGCCTAGCAAAAAAATTGTAATAGACTGAATAACTCTAATACACTATTATTATACTATTACTGTATAAATCAAAATGTGTCAATTTCATACGTTGATCATTTTTATTTGTAAATATTTTTTATTATTCTAACGTCATCTTTTTTGTAAAAAATATTGTACAATGTTTACACAACGTTTGTTAATCACAGTATACGAAACGATATTATAAATGTTCCGCTTCTGTTATTCCGAAACTAATATATACACCTTGAGAGTTCGGAGCAGGGGTTATGCAGATCCTTAGCGGCAGATGTGACAAAACACCGCTTATAACTTTGCGAACTTTGCTATAATACTTGGCGGATAAATATATCTCGACAAACTTATAACGCACTGACTTATTGGATTTTATATGTTTTCTTTTCCTATAAAAAACGTGAAAGATATATTTCAACAACAATATCCTTTTGTTTTATATCTTAGTTCAGCGATGTAGAAAAACATGAGTTTAGTTAAAACAATTCTATAGCCTTGTGAAAGAACTGTTTAACTATAATATATGATTTAGATTGTATAATTTATTTTGCTCATTTACGTTCTACAATACTATTGTGACAACATTAGTATACTACTAAGTTGTATATTATTATAACATGTGACAGTTATCTGTCATTCCAACCATGGCCACACTAAGATGAAGGTTTCGGAGAACCTCCATCATCAGAACGTTCTATGAACTGTTTCTCCCAGCACGGGAATCATCTTTTACGACTGCAATATTTACGAACCTTAAACTGATTCAAAACAAAAACAAATAGGCAAAACAATCACTAAATGGATGGTATTAGTAAGAGAGCAGGGCCGATCCGGCTAAACATGAATGTGACTAAAAAAATATATTGCCATTCGGGGAGAATCAAAAGGTCAAGTCTGTCAGCCAGTCCCTCGTGTTTAAATAAATCCCCCCCCCCTAGATTCGTCCTTAGAAAAGCGGGGCCTGGTGAAACATGTTCTTCGGGACATTTTATAAAGTAACCGACCAACCCTCTTCACAAAAACTAATATCTGTGAGCAATCATCCTTTCTTCCTATCACTACCTACACAAATACCACTAGAAAACATAATGGTTTATGGTTTTTCTCAGTCTCAGCAGTAGTTAAGAATTGTTAAATCATTAATTATTGTATTGTTGTTAGAGTTAATAATATCAATTGTAAATGAGCATTTTACATTACGACCATTTTAAAAAAATGAACCAATTTTTCAAAAAAATAAAGAAGATAGTAAATATACATCAGTGACATCCCGCACACTTTTACACACTCCGGCATTGATAAACACATAATCGCCTGTTATAGGAGATATCTATTACTAATCTTCACATAAAGCAGGACACGATTTGGATGTTATCAATCACATCATAGCCAAGCGCGGGTCTTTAGATCTAAAAATTGTGTAGCATAATTGCGGGCCCGGAACGGTGGTTCCACTCGCTCTAGCACAATGATAGCTCCAAGTTCGCTCTCATAAAAACACCTTCGACTTCCATCCAACCAAAACACCGTCCAGCCATAATGCCATAAACCCATCCTCAGTCCCAGTTCTATATCAGGAAAGCTCTAATCTCATATTCCTAGCCTCACTGACCACCAATCCCCTCCTATTCTGACATTGGTTCAATTCATAAAACATTCTGATTGATAGAGGTTATCAAATGCGTTATTACAAGTTAATGATGCTAAGAATGGCAGATGCACATTCAAAATATTTTATAATCTTTTCTAAATATTAAGAATCTTATATGAAGTACCATTTACTGATTTTGAGATAACCGTTACCATGGAAAATATCTGTGCAGTAGCGCAATCTGATATTCCTTCTAGGGGGAGTTTTTGAGACGTTGGAGCTCATTTATACTTTCAATGCAAAAACTTAATAATTAAATGCTATTTTACGCCATTATAAAGCTGAAAATTAGAGAAAAATGAACAAAATAATTGAATTAAATTTACTGAATTTTTGAGTACTTACTGAACATTAAATTTAAGTACGTACACAGATGGCGGTTACTTGGTGAAAAAATTGAAGGTTTACAAGAAATAACAAGGTCTTAAGGCAAACTTTAAATTTTCATTTTCACAAACTACGAGTACAATTGTACAAAACCCCCTTCGAGAGATTGTTAAGAACTTCACCCACTGCCTCAGTTATTTTCTCATTGTTATAGCTACGTTATTTATCATCGAATGTCTTACTTCTCGAATATGCGGCATAACCAAAGAACGCTACGCACATTAAGCCTTTCATGGACACTGCACGCATAATTAATAAATGCTCTAGTGTCACTGTCAAATTGTTTTAAATGATAACTATTTTGAAATTATAATATTTAAATTTCTTTAAGAGAATTTAAAATTATATGAAATTTATTACAGAACTTGCAAATTTAAAGTATTGCCTTGAGCCGATAAAATATGTTTAAAATGTTTATCATCTTTCTGGGGTAGGTTTAACCCCTAAAACTCCCCTCGCTCCACCCCTTAGTACTTTGCTTAAGAATATAGCAGCTGTACAGTAATCCAGGCCCTGTTAAAGCTTTTTCTTTGACAGCAAAGAGTTTTTAAATGGAAAGATGACACATCACAAAATAGCATAACTGATATTTGTATTAAACGACGCTTATTTTGTTTAGTTATTATTATCATGTTCATAAACAATTAACTCTGGATCTTTTACTTATTTCTACAACGAAAATAAGGAGAGGAGAAATTTTATGTCCTTTTAGAGGGGATTCAAAACCGTATTTGTGTAAAACAATATATGAGAAACTAGACAGCTTGAATGTATCAAAAACTTGAAAGTGGGCTATTTCTCACATTTAGTAACGAAGCTAACGAAAGGTTACCAGTAACATGTCTGAAGTCTAAGATATACTTTTAGAATAGTTTTCTGTAACAACCAAGCCCAATTTCATTCTTTATCCCTTGCATTTTCATTCTTTATCCCTTGGATTCTCTAATTTTAAGTATTATTTCTAAATAAATTTATTTCAAAGTTCAGGCTTGACATTGTATTCTTTGTCAATGTTTATTGTACCGAATAAGCACATGCTTATTTTAAACAAGTATTAAATAAAGGTGAGTCAATGATTAGGAAAAAAGTAATAAATAGGGGCTACATTAAAATGTAGACAAAGGAAAAACAGTAACTATTCTAGAAAAAGTCAAATGCGTTCATGAGTAGTGGGAGGAATTTATTTCTTTATCTAAAAATATCTACAGCATATTATAGTGTTACGTTTTTGATGGCATATTTTAATTTGAAATGATAGTTTTTTTTACACTTATCAACATGTTTACTATGTGATTTCGAATCAACCGGTTGACAACGTCTAACTACCAAATCCCCACTTTAATCGAACGAGCAAAAGTTAACAAAATATTCTAGTGAGAGATAAGAACCCTATTCAATAGAGCTTTTAACTTAATTAAGCTTAACAGACTCCCTCGTCCTCAAGAATACATTTTCTTATCTGATTTTAAGTTTTTATACTTAATATAGTAAAACGATTTAAACCTTTCTCTAGCGATATAAATAAGAACAACACTACTTTTTAGAATTTATTATGTAAGTTTAATTTAATTAATGGGTTGTTAAATTATGTTTTTATTTTGCGACTTTAAAGCTTTCAGTGTATTTGACCATTAACTAACTTATTTGACCAAAGTTAATTGAATTATTTTTCTGAAACGATCTACCCTAACGTAAGGAGAGATAAGAAGGACTTAAAGTTTTTTGTGAATAATATAAAGGGCTAAAGTAGAGATATGAAACATCTTGTTCCGTTTTAGAGGGAGGAATTGTGTGATTATGAGGGCAAGCCGTATGCCTGAAGTAGGCCAACTTTTTATCGAGGTTATCAAAGCACAGTAGGATAATAAAAGTTTTGTGAATAATAGATAGGATTTTGGTACAGGTATAAGTCGTCCTAGTGATTCTTAGAAGGAAGGATTATGTGACCACAAGACCATAACCGCAAACTTTAAGAAGACCTGGTTTTTATCATGGCTTCAGATGCCTACTTGTTATAGTGAGACCATGGATAGGACGTAGCATATTAAAAGCTTTAAGAATAATAGATAGGATTTAGGTACAGGTATAAATCGTCCTAGTGATCCTTAGAGGATAGGATTATGTGACCACAAGACCATAACCGCACACTTTAAGAAGACCTGGTTTTTATCATGGTTTCAGATGCCTACTTGTTATAGTGAGACCATGGATAGGACGTAGCATAATAAAAGCTTTAAGAATAATAGATAGGATTTAGGTACAGGTATAAATCGCCCTAGTGATCCTTAGAGGAAAGGATTATGTGACCAAAAGACCATAACCGCACACTTTGAGAAGACCTGGTTTTTATCATGGTTTCAGATGCCTACTTGTTATAGTGAGACCATGGATAGGACGTAGCATAATAAAAGCTTTAAGAATAATAGATAGGATTTAGGTACAGGTATAAATCGTCCTAGTGATCCTTAGAGGATAGGATTATGTGACCACAAGACCATAACCGTACACTTTAAGAAGACCTGGTTTTTATCAAGGTTTCAGATCCCTACTTGTTATAGTGAGATCATAGATAGGACGTAGCATAATAAAAGCTTTATAAATAATAGATAGGATGTAGGTACAGGTATTAATCGCCCTAGTGATCCTTAGAGGAAAGGATTATGTGACCAAAAGACCATAACCGCACACTTTGAGAAGACCTTCTTTTTTTCAAGGTTTCAGATGCCTACTTGTTATAGTGAGACCATAGATAGGACGTAGCATAATAAAAGCTTTAAGAATAATAGATAGGATTTAGGTACAGGTATAAATCGACCTAGTGATCCTTAGAAGGAAGGATTATGTGACCACAAGACCATAACCTCACACTTTAAAAAGACCTTCTTTTTATCAAGGTGTCAGATGCCTACTTGTTATATTGAGATCATAGATAGGACGTAGCATAATAAAAGTTTTATGAATAATAGATAGGATTTAGGTACAGATATAAATCGTCCTAGTGATCCTTAGAGGGAAGGATTATGTGACCACAAGACCATAACCGCACACTTTGAGAAGACCTTCTTTTCAACAAGGTTTCAGATGCCTATTTGTTATAGTGAGATCATAAATAGGACGTAGCATAATAAAAGCTTTATGAATAATAGATATGATTTAGGTACAGGTATAAATCGACCTAGTGAGCCTTAGAAGGAAGGATTATGTGACCACAAGACCATAACCGCATACTTTAAGAAGACCTGGTTTTACCAAGGCGTCAGATCCCTACTTGTTATAGTGAGATCATAGATAGGACGTAGCATAATAAAAGCTTTAAGAATAATAGTTAGGATTTAGGTACAGGTATAAATCGACCTAGTGATCCTTAGAAGGAAGGATTATGTGACCACAAGACCATAACCGCACACTTTATGAAGACCTGGTTTTATCAAGGCGTCAGATCCCTACTTGTTATAGTGAGATAATAGATAGGACGTAGCATAATAAAACCATTGAGAATATTGGTTTTAATTAAAGTGCAAACAAAAGATTACCTGGTGTTCTCTGAATGGAATGATTAGGTAATCACAAGGGCACAACTGCTCACCTGTACACCTGAAAATGACCTGCTACAATTGAGGTTATAGGCAGGTTATTGATACTGAGAATGATACAAACGAAGGATCGGAAAAGATTGGTGAGACGAAAAATGGTCCCTTAAATACAATAATACTAAGAGATCATTCAATGATGATGACTTGCTTGCTAGGGTCACTTATTTCAATTGCAACTATTCAATGCTGGGTTATAAACATTGCTTACCCACTAAGTGAGCAAACCAAACTGAGTCAGCCCTCCAAGTTATTCCGCTCACCCTAAGTAGAGCCAAGAATCTTATAAACACTACAGACACCAATGCTGCACAAAGAGCTCTGAAGATCCTGAGCACATGTAAAAAGTTGAAGACAGTAACATGGGACCGATCCCAGGAAAGACGTGAAGCTGTGCTCTCCTTCCGATTACCCTCAGGGCATGACTACCTACGATTCCCACTCCATAGCATTGGCCTCGCTGGTGATGAAACTTCCCCATTGTGAAGTCTTGCAAGAATAGACAGTGAACATCTAAAGGACTGTCAGGCTCTAACATATGCGATTGATGATATCATAAATCGGTAGTGGGAGGCTCGTCTTCTAATGGTTGGAGAACCTCGTACGGTCGTTGGATAAAGTAAAGTACTGGTGGAAAAATGAAGATTTATATAAACATAAAACGATGTTTTTTTAAACATGCAATATCTATGCGTTTTCAATTCCTTCTATTAGTTCACACTCTCCTTTCACAAATTTTCGATCATTAATAAAATTGCTTTTTATTCGTCTATTCAAGTTAAAATACGTTTTTTTTAATACTTATTGTAGATAACACTTGATGCAAATACAGGTTTTATAAATAATTCATTAATTAAATTTTAAATGAATTCGTTTAATTTTTTATAAGGGAAAAACGTTTTACAAAAGGGGCAAAGTAAGAAATATAGTTATTTCATGTCGTTTAGCTTAAAATAAGTGATAACATAAAATATGATTCCATTAATACAGCTGCTTTTATATTATAAGGTGTGTGTTAGAACAGCTATTGTAACGCATAGGCTATGTTATTATTTATATTAATTGCAATTATTGAATATAAAGTTACTAAAGTAAAATTTTTCCTCATTGAGCTAAGCAGTAGTTGATTTTAAAAGTTTTTGTTTAGGCCTATATTATCTGTTTACACAGAGCTTGTTTTAAATAGTTTATTTTTTTAACATTATTTAGTAAGCATTAACAAAATCAAATAATAACCATGTGAAAATTAGATTAAGTTAATATTTTATTTTCGCTAAAAGTAAAGAACTATTGCATAACTAAAAATTGTGAAGTTTTACACTTTCTGTTCAGGTTAGGTTGGGCTGTTCAGGTTAGGTTTTACTGACGACTAAGTATTTTCCCAATGATACTAATAGATCTGTCAGCAAACGAGAGTGGGACTATTTATTTGCTTCTCTTTCCGTTAATTGCAAACCGTAAACACTCTCTGGAAACAATAGCATCGGCAAGGGAGGGGCGGGGAGACGAAAGCATTCACACATCAATTCACGGCTTCTACAGCTTCTAAATTGCATCCACTTAAAGCTACTCTTATTTTTAACTATTTTCCCTCCTCTTCTTCTCATTCATAATTAATTGTTTTTACCTTTTTTTACTTAAGCTTTAAATTGTATCAAACTATGGGGATATTTATTTCTCTAGTTTAAAAAACACCTTATATGCTCTCTATACATAAACTTTAAAATACATCAAAACACGATAAAATATACACATAGCGAGAATACGTTTTTTAATATTTTTATGCAGTGTTACACATTTTTTGTTGAAAAACATGAACATTTTCATTTCAAAACCTAGACAGCCTATTTGGATTTTAAATTAAAAGCAGCCTTCTGGAATTAATAATTTGAAACTTACATTTGTTCTAAGTCTCTGATATCTCGTATGTATGTAAAGTATATACAAATATATAATTTTTCTTATAATTCACACTATTGTTCAGGGTACATAGTAACTGAAGTGAACTATAACAAGTATTAATATAAATAGAAAACATGTGCATTTTTATTTTAACGTTATCCAATTTGAAATGTTGGCTATTCTGTAAAATTAGAAATATTTACACATGCATTATATTTATAGCTGGTACAAAATAGTAATATGTTTTAAACTATTATAATCGCGTCGTGAAAAGCTTTTGCTGTCGAGTATTGGTTTAACTAAAGTTATGCTGAGTTAAGTGAGGTTAGGTTTTGCTGGATTTGATATTTTGCTATTTTTAACTACAAATTTGTGTCGTTTTTCTAGAAATTACTATATTTGTTTAAAATGGGTGTAACAAATAGGACTTAACAAAGTCCTAACACGTTGGGTGTCCAAAAATATTTAACTTTAAGGTAGATTGTTCAACCGCTGCTTCAATATCACTTGCGCCTATTTTCTTACAATACATATGCTATCTCGTGGACCTTCAACAGATTGACTCTTTCTTTCAGTTATCTATAGGTATTTGGATATCACGTCCTATGAACTATTCTGCCAAATCGAGATTCTTCTATAGGTCTTCAGATTCATTGAAGGAGGTTAGGCTAGGTGAGTCAAGTTGTGTATAGTTTAGGTTAGGTTCATTGAAGAAGCCAGAGTAGTTTCTAACTTTACAGAATAAAATTGTAAAGATTCAGTCATGAAATACATTTTATCAACAATCCAATGAATTTATTATCTGAGTCAACTACTGACAATGTTTTTGTGAAAATTTATATTTTATTCACTCTAAATAACTTAATTCTAGTTACAACGTTTCCTAAGTCATAATCAAATGTTTATAATGTTCGTCTTCCTTTTTATCTTTTCCTATTTACTCCAAGCAGAAAATTACACCGTTCCACTGTTCCTATGCTCCAATAATTTTACAATGGTAAAACACTCCTACTTTTAGAATACACCTCAGCAAAGCTTACGACAGATTACATAAGAAACGTATGAAAAATTACTTTTAAAAAAGTCCTAGTCAAACCAAACATTCAGTAGGGTATAGTTTTTATTTAAGAATCTAATTAAAACTTAGATCAGACAGTGTTCAATTTTAAGCGCAAATGTTTTATCTTGTTTGTGAAAGAATTTAACATTGGAAAGGTTTTCGAAATCTAAATAATAAATTTAAACATTTAAATAAAAACATAAGTTACTGTAAAATATGTTTGACGTTTTCTTCTTACAAATATCTAATAATTCCTAACATTTATTCACAACCTATAAAGAACTAAATATATATACATATATATATATATATATATATATATATATATCATGTGTAAATGACGTTTTTCTTGTTAAATATTTTATTTATTAATGAATATATACTTCATTATCAAGAATAATTGTAAAATTATTGGTTGGAGGTTTTAATAAATTTCCAACTTATTGAATTTGTCAAGAACTTTAAGCAACAATGTGCTTTTTAACTGTTTAACTGTTTAACTGACGATGAACGAATCTCTTGATAACATCAATGTGTTAAATTGAGGAAACATTTACAGCAACTAATTTTATAACTATACATAAATATACTTAGCTAAGTAAATACATAGGGCTTACTTGCTGTAGCGTTTCGAAACCATCGTTGCTTTTATGAAGCAAAGCCTCTACTGGCGGTGTACACGTTAGGTACAAAGGTTGTCGGGATGGATTTAACGACTGTGGAATGGATGGGTTATTTTTGTTGTGCGCTATGTAATGGAAAAGGGAGTTGACTCAAAGTGTGTGTGATCATTTAATATATTTATTTTTATAAATACTCTTGTATATGAAATGTATATTCTTTGATAAATAAAGTTATAAATATTTAAAAGAGTTATTTTTTAACAATGTTAAACGCCTTAAAAGCATATGTTTAACGCCTTAAAAGCATATATTTTCATTACAAAACCCATCTTAAGTAGGAAATATCGTGAGAATAACAGTTCTACAGTCATTAGCATAGCTTACTTTGTTACATAACTTTGTATATAGTACAGTACTCTGTATCATACACAAAAACAATTATTCCTATAGTTTGTAATAATTTTTTTTGCATTTTGCTATACACTCAGTTTTTGTGTTGAAATACATTTATTCGCTCATACACGATTTTTTTTTAATTTCGTTGAAGGTGGGGAGAATTTAATAAACATATAGTGGTGAAAATTTAAAATAGCTAGTATTAATCAGAAATTAACAATTTTCTCTTACTTAGCTTTATGTAGTTTTATCGTCTTACAATATGTTAATGTTATTAACACTACTTTGAAATGCAAATTTTATCAACCTCCCGGCTATAATTATTTGCTCATTTATCACTGAGGATGGTGACTTCAAAGGCTTTGAATTAATTATTGTTTTCAATTTTCTTATTTTATTAGTAACCATTATTAAAGAGAAGCCTTCATAGCCAAGAAACATTATTTATTTCTATTTTTTTTATTTTTGCTTTCTAACTCACGTTATATTTCTTATATTACGAAAACTAATCAACAAATGTTTTTAAAATGAATGAGCTAATATTCAGGAAGTTTTTAGTTTTGTAAATTTTCAAATTCATTCGACACTTAAATTATTTTTACAGGCATTATTTTACAAAGTTTAAACCCAATATTACGTCAAATTTTAACATGGCTACCATAAGTCTTTTTCACTACTAGGAAAGTTGAGAGGTCTTTAAGTAAATTATTTTATACAAATTTAACGTACGACTTTATGACATTTTATTTTTGTTAAAAAATTAGGAAACACTATTATAGAAGATATTGTTTTCAAATCGTTATAGTAAAACAACGTATGAGTAATCTATATTCATGTGTTACTAAATCAAAGAGGGAAGAAGTGGCTGTGAATTCGATTTAAGAAACTGGAAATGATTATTGCTGCCTATGAAGGACAAATCAAGATAGTGAATACAAATAGGTTTAAAGTAAACATAAAATAAATTTGTTGTGAAAATCAATTAAGGATTGTGATTCACGTGATCGTAGTGGAATATACGAAATAAAGTTACTTTCTATCTTGCACGTTTCAGGGTGTTTGCATGTTACATTGAGATGAAGATGAGAGGTTCGAAACGGGATCTAAGTATATTATTAGAGAATCAGAGTAGTCACTCTAAGGTACTGGGAATAAAAGTGAAAAATAACTTATGCTGTAATATCTCGGATCTGAGTATACCTGCTTTCTGTTATAGAGATGTGTGTACCCTATACTCAGAGAGAAGGGTGATACCGGTTTATTATAGTGTGACATGGATTTCTAACCTATTCCAGACCCTACTCTATAACGTCTGGCACTTATGTAAAGCCACCCTGGAGGGGATAAAAATGTATTTTGCAATAAATATTGTTGCATGCTAACTGGGACTTTGGAAAGTTTCGCGTCCTCTGGTACGAGTATCTCTAGAAAAGCAGTCGTAACAATACGCTCTAGTGAAGCCACTGCCTTCTACAATCCAGACCGTTGACAGTTATTCATTTTTCAGTAAGGTATTTGGACTCCCACAAACTGGTACCATGAGACTGTGGCACCAAGCTTCTTGTTTGAGACTGCCATGAGGAATGGTGTGAATCGTGATATAGGTTTTAAGCTCGTGGATGTTGAATTCGTTCCCCACACAAAACCCAGTGAGAGAATATAAGTGTTGGCTAAATTTTATTTTACGTTCTCCTAATTTTTACTTTATGCTTGTGCTCTTTGTCGAACCGACAAGACTATTCCCGCTTGATCCCTTTAGTCCGCTTCTACTTCTTTTCCTCTTCTTCTTAATTTACCAAATTCTTTTATCTCTGATTCGCATCATGATAGTACGGGTTCCCGGGAGGTAAAAGTGTCTGTCTCCTTCATCGTGCTATTTCCCGAGTCAGCTATCCAAGTCAATAAGTGAAATATTTTTTTCAACTTTCCCACACCCTTGTGTTTACTAAGATACAAAAAAATCAAAATGGTCTATACATTTATAATGCATTTACTTTTTAATTTATTTTTTTTTAATATAAAAAGTTGTTTTTTTACTTGACCTAACCTAAATCTCTTTTTTAGAAAACAGTTTTTTTTTAATTTAAAGCTAGAATTTTACAAAATAAAATAACTCACGTATTCAGAGAAATGAAAACGATTTGCCTTAGTTAGTTTAAATGGAAAAAAGTTTTAAATACGCCTGTAAATTATAACATGACAAATACCGTTGACACTCGAAATAAGCAATAACCTTTACGCTTTGTAAATATTATCAAACACAATACAAAAACAACCGCTATTTAATTCACTTCTAAAGTCTTCATAGCCAAAAAAAATTTTCATTTCTATTTTTTTTATTTTTGCTTTCTAACTGACGTTATACAAATGCTTTTAAAAAAGGTTTTATTCAGGTAGTTTTTAGGTTTGTAAATTTTTAAATTCATTCAACATTTAAATTATTTTTACATGCATTATTTTAAAAAGTTTAAACCCAATATTACTTTAAATTTTAACATAGGTTGTAAAGGTCTATATGTATAGGTTGTATGTTAAACGTTTTTGAAAACTCAAATAAATTACCTTACCTTATAGTGGGAGAACGTGAATCGCACAATACAGAGACATTTTAGGTCAAGGGTCTAGTTGCTCGCAATTTACGTCCGTTCTTTCCTTACATTGACGTAATGGTTCGGTGCAACTTCCTGAGGTAACCACTTTGCCAAAAGCGGTATCTCGTTCAATATTACTTTAGTTGATGCCCATTTATGTCCGTTCTTTCTTTACATTGACGTAATAGTTCGGTGCAACCTCCTGAGGTAACCACTTTGCCTAGACAGGTATCTCGTTCAATATTACTTTACTTGCTCCTCATTTACGTCCGTTCTTTCCTTACATTGACATAATGGCTCGGTGCAGTTACCAGAGGTAACCACTTTGCCTAGACAGGTATCTCGTTCAATATTACTTTACTTGCTCCTCATTTACGTCCGTTCTTTCCTTACATTGACATAATGGCTCGGTGCAGTTACCAGAGGTAACCACTTTGCCTAGACAGGTATCTCGTTCAATATTACTTTACTTGCTCCTCATTTACGTCCGTTCTTTCCTTACATTGACATAATGGCTCGGTGCAGTTACCAGAGATAACCACTTTGCCTAGACAGGTATCTCGTTCAATATTACTTTACTTGCTCCTCATTTACGTCCGTTCTTTCCTTACATTGACGTAATGGCTCGGTGAAACCTCCTGAGATAACCACTTTACCTAAAGCGGTATCTCGTTCAATATTACTGTAGTTGCTCCCCATTTACGTCCGTTCTTTCCTTGCGTTGACGTAATGTCTCGGTGCAACCTCCTGAGGTAACCACTTTGCCTAAAGCGGTATCTCGTTCAATATTACTGTAGTTGCTCCCCATTTACGTCCGTTCTTTCCTTGCGTTGACGTAATGTCTCGGTGCAACCTCCTGAGGTAACCACTTTGCCTAAAGTGGTATCTCGTTCAATATTACTGTAGTTGCTCCCCATTTACGTCCGTTCTTTCCTTACATTGACGTAACGGCTCGGTGCAACCTCCTGAGATAACCACTTTGCCTAAAACGGTATCTCGTTCACTATTACTTTAGTTGCTCCCCATTTACGTCCGTTCTTTCCTTACATTGACGTAATGGCTCGGCGCAACCTCCTGAGGTAACCACTATGCCTACACCGGTAGCTCTTTCAATATTACTTTAGTTGCTCCCCATTTACGTCCGTTCTTTTCTTACATTGACGTAATGGCTCGGTGCAACCTCCTGAGGTAACCACTATGCCTACACCGGTAGCTCTTTCAATATTACTTTAGTTGCTCGCCATTTACGTTTGTTCTTTCCGGCGGCGATGGTTTTCCAAGAGACACATACTAGTTTTGGTTTATTAGATTAAACTAGTTTAAACCTTGATATTTAAGTCAATTTATTGACATTTTGGGACTCTACATATTATTGCTTCAAAATAAAACCAAACAAAATACAACTTAATCTCATATCGTTAGTTATTGATTGTTATCCTTTTTATTACCTTTAGGAGTGAGTCATTGGCGGCAGTAAGGATAACGAGTGTGAGTAAGGATAGCCTTATCCTCAGGTGCTTTTCCGAGTCAGATTGGAATAAAATGTGAGATGCTAAAGTGGTGATAGTGGTGTTCGATACACAATAAATAACTAATGAAAAGGAGCACAAACAAAAACAATCAATATAAACCTTTTTTTAATGAAAAGAGGCGGACAAACGCGAATGAAAATAAAATTAAAATCTTACAGGTTAACCACGTACTAGAACTATTGGATTACAAATCTATTGTCCACCATTATTGCATGTGTGTGTTTGCTTGTAACAGTGTTTATCCAATTTAGCAAATAACCCCTTCATTGGCCACTGCCTGCGGTCACAATGGAACCGGCAGAACAGACGGGCATTGTACTGACCGGATGTCATAGAGTTAATATTAATGCCACATATTATATGTGCGCAGTAGCCCTGTATTCAAAGCCGACGTCACTCGCAGAGCCCCTAATATAACATGTTGGTTATTCAATAGACGTGCCGTTAGCATCTCTTTGGGGGGCGTGATGTATAGTGCGCTGCTCGGCTAATTGTAGACTTACACATGGGATCTGAGTCAAACTGGCCAAAAATCGTTTGTCCATCGGTATATATATATATATATATATATATATATACCCTATTAAAATCATGTTATTCTTTTATATGAAGCAAATATATCTTAGACTACCTTGTGAGATAGGGCTGAGACAGAAAGATCTATTTACCCTTTTTTCAGTTTTAATGTGATAAGTCAGTATCATTATTATTACTGTACGAGAGCTAGTAAATGTAACGGTATTTTGACACTCTTGTAACAGGATATCAGGGAGTTTTCATGACGTCTTCTCGGTCACGTTCTCAATGTAAATGTACTTATACTCGTAGATGGGGCATAAGGAAAGGGAAAATTTACTCAATTGTAAGAAAGAGAATTCATCAGGCCAGACTAAGTAAGGGACATCTTTTTTCCTAGTACTAAGGGTAGAAGAACATTAGGGCATCCGTGAGTGAGTCCTGATCCTTTTTCTTACAACGTTGTGCAACAGATATCTCTTTAAGATCCTGATAGGTTTATTTCAGATATGCAACCCGGTAGATGCGGTAGCCTAACCCATCCTGTATCGTTTACCAATGAGTTTTATCTTCTTACTTTAATCTTATTTTTGTTTACAGTCCTTTCCTCTCCTAAACGATGATATTCATCCTGTTTCCTGCGAGAATATAAAAACTAAAAAAAGTAGGAGTTTTGTGTGAATTACTCCTTCAAAAAATACTAATAAACCCAACATATTCAAGTGTTAAAACTACACTTCCTAAACTTAAGAGACGCTCTTAAAAATCATCTGTTTGCTCTACAACAAGCTCTGCATCAACTATGACGGCACTGTAGGGGAAAGGCAGCTTCATCATCCACCTTATTACCTTGACGTTGGATCTCTGCTTCCCATCTTTTCCTATATGAAAACGCTAAATCAGTGTTTAATTGGAAAGCGAACAACCGCTTTCTTATTCAAAGTTTTGAGTTAAATTAAAAGCATAATGATAATTTCAATCATAAATTCATTAGCGACACTCGCAAATCGCCACACACACACACACAACTTATATTATTGGACGAAACGTTTCAAACAAAATGGCACTAGTTAAATGTTTTTTTTTTTATTACTATGATTTTGTATAAACAATTTTAAACCAAAATCATGCATTATAGCTGTTAGCAAATGGATACTTGAAGGCCGCCTGTTTATTTATAGTTTATTTTAAAATTGTTTATTAGTTCACATGTGTTAAAGCTTGGTAAATATACACATTTGTGAACGAATTCGCAAATAGTGACACCTTATACTGTATTCACAATTTCACTCATTCGCTAACTGTGTGTCTTAATGATAATACTTATTTAAATTTAACTATGGTACAGATCCGTTTCGGTAAGACCAGGTTCCGGTTGAACGGGATTCGGATAAACGAGATTTCACTGTAAAATAAAATTGAAATTTCTGGAGAATTACTTTTGAAATGAGTGTATTTCAACAGTGAGTTTACGTTACCATTAAACTGTTTTATTTTGTTCCTAACATTTAAATTCATTTCTTTAATATTTAGATTTTGCTTTTGAATAGCATAGGGGAAAAGGACAATCTAAATTGGATACAAGTGTGAGTTTTTTAACTTATAATCGACAAAGCTCATCGTAAACAGTAAAAGAAATACCAAGTCTGAGCAACCGCTTAAGTTTTAGTGATGACTACAAGGAAAATTAGATCAACATACTGTACCAGTTTTACTATGCTAGTAGTTTGTTTAGTTATGTACTTTATCAAATACGTATTATTTATCAAAATTAGGCCTTATTTTGAAAACAAAATAAACTTTACATTGTTTTTTGAAAAGTTTTTACTCTCCAATACTTTATCTTTTCATTCTTATCTCATCGACCTCTGCTATTCAGAAAACTTACTGCCAAGCTATGACGCTCAAGTATTTATCCAAACACTCCAATATCAAACAGTCAAGCTTTGAATGTTTGTCTGAATTCTATTCCTACGTAAGATTGAAATGTACTCAGAAATATTTCATTTCAATAGTCCTCTTTCCATTTATACTTGGGTGCTCTTAAAAATAGCCTTTTGTGATTAATGAGATTTAATTTCCTTACTTATCAGCTCTTACTTCTATGACTATTTTTATAATAATTGTTTGTAGCCCTTACTCCTAATAATTGTCACATTTCTATCATTATTACATATCCCTAGTAATATCACATTCCATTATAATATTTCTATCTTTATCACGTTTCAATAGCTCTAGCAATAACACATTCCTTGCAATGCCACAGTTCTAGAATTCCCACATTTAGTGCTTATTATCTAAATGCTAGTGTTATCACATTTCTAGTAGTTTCACATTCCAATTATTATCACATTCTTGGCATTTCCTGATTCCTATCACTGCCATATTCCTGGTGTTATCACATTCCTTGCATAGACCCTAATCACATTCCTAGAATAATCTCATTGCTAGCGTTATCACATTTCTACGCTACCACATTACTGGCATTATCACATTCTTTCCATTATGACATTTGTTATGATATCACGTTATCAGCATTATCATATTTTTAAAACTCTCACTCTCTTATCATTACCACTTTTCCACCATGGCGAAATTCCTATTATAGCCACAATTTTACCTTTGCCATATCCTAGTATTGACACATTCCTTACATAATCATAGCATTATTTTGTTCCAGGTTCTGTCATATTCCTAGAATTGTCACATTTCTAACAACAGTATTCCATTATCACATTCTAGTTTTATCACAACCTTAGCATTATTACATTACAATCATTATCACAATTTTAGCACTGTCACTTTTCTATAATTATCACTTTTCAAGCATTGTCACATTCATATCATGACCACAGTCTTAGCATTATCCCATTTTTATTATTTTCACATCCATTATGTACGTTATGTGACTTTTCAACATCTTCAACTATTGGAATATTATCATTCTAAAACTATACTTATAGAAACACAAATCTGTACTTTATATGGATGCCCCAAAATATGTTAAGATAACGTTTAAAGAAGTTGAAATATTTCGTGGATTTAATTTTTCGATTTTTTTGAAATTACATGGTTTAGTGTTAGTACCCACGAACAACTACAGTAAAACCAAGCAATCTTCCCTCTTGGATTGGTTTTATATATTCTACTTAATTTTGATATCTATTTTTAGATTTTTCATGTTCACAACACTATTTCAATAGTCGATTGTCACGGTTTTCTCTTTAACTTCTGTTACATCTTTAATATGCTTTTTTGGGTAAATTTTTTTAATATCAAAACTCGAAACGTTTTCTAGTTTATTTCTAGTGACATACAAAATTCTAATAAACCGGAACAATATTGTAGATTTTAAAAAGCCACCGTTTTGAAACATTTCTTGTGATCAGAACATTTTAACAAATTCCTGTGAAAGATAAGATGAGCACAATAGAATATATCTCTCACAAAACACATTAAGAAACCTCAACACCGTGCTTTAAGAATTTCACCCTTCCCACTCGTGCATGAGTGAAAAGTACTCTCAACCCCAAACCACCCTTCGCTGCTTCTACTGTGGCGTTTTATTTAGCACTCTTGTCTGCTCACATTAACTGAAAACGCTTTCATTCTTCAAGCCCCCTGCTAGTTAAGGACGGGCAGAATTAAAATCTAAGAAATTAACCACTTTTTGAAAATATCCTTGTTTACTGACTTATTCAAATTATTTCTGTATTGGAAACCCAATTTATCTGTTATTAAAATTAGCAATTAGCCGATATTTTTCAATTTTTTTTCCGATTTATTAAGCCTGGGTTAAAATTTGTATTTTAAAAGTTGACAAAATTGAATAAAAAAACTATTTTCAAATTTTTCTAAATGGATTTTTTAAAGGCATAGTCCTCGAACCCTTATTTTTGTAGTATTACTTCAAAATCATATTTTTAAAATAACAATTAAGGAAGACATTTCAATAGAAAAGTTTCTATAAAGTCAAAATCAAAGCTGACTAGCCATGACGAAAATATAAATTTATTTATAGTCTTTAATATAAAACTAAAACATTTTTATTTTTAGAAAATATATTTCTTAAGTAAAGTGAATTTTTATGGCCAACAGCATCTCAGACGTTTAAAAACCATCATTATTTTCAAAAACACATTCTCTACTCATACTTTTCATGAATCGCACAATGTTAACATTCAATATATTTATTTATATAATTATTTTTAATTTTTTTATTATCTCACATTCTTATATGTGTCTTGTTATAATTTTCAATCGTTTATCAAATTCTTTGTATTCATCCACTCAAGTTGAAACACATTTTTTTAAACTTGTAGTGAACTACAATAGTTGGTGATAAAATGTTTCCAAATAATATTTCATTTTTAAATTTAATGAATTCATTTTAGTTTTATATGGGAGAAACCATTTCACAAAAAGGGCAAGTTATGCAATACAGTTATTTCGATATATTTAGCTTAAAATAAGTGATAACATGACTTTATAAAACAGCTCATTTTATGTTATAGGTTATGTGATAGAACAGCGGTTTTAACGCATGAGTTATCTTACTTTATTCATGTTAATTGTAATTATTTAATAAAAAGTAATTAAAACGCAACTTTTCTTTGTTGACCTAAGTAGGAATTAACTTTGAAACATTTTTTTCTTATTTTTTTTTCTTTACACAATAATTGTAAACGGACAGGAATTGCTTTTTATGTTACGTATTTTCAATATAATGAAATTTTAAAATTTTACTCCCCATATAATACAGAATTAAAGAAAAAGGCAAATAGATTAAGGTAAAAACGCACTTTACACCACAATAAATGTATGTGAAAACAACGGCACAGCCTAAGCTACATTAAATCTAAGAGTGGATCTAAGTGGGCGTTATTCAGGAGCTTTAGGAGGCAGTGAATTGATGTGGCGGTATTCTCTCTCCCCCTCGCCACCCTCCATCGTGCTATTGTTTCAGGCGGTGTTTACGGTCTGAAATTAACGGAAAGGAAATAAATGATTCCCGCCTTGTCTGCCAACAGATCTGTCGTTACCATTTCAATCGATAATCTAGCCTGACCTAACCTAATCTTACATCGTCATTTCAAGATAGACCGTCATAATTCGAGCCTAACCTAACTTAAGCAATTTTTAATGTACAATTTCTCATATACTATATCAAGAGCACAGTGGTACGATATTTTACAATAAAAATATTGTAAAACCCCCTATACCAAAAAAATAACTAATATTCCAAGTTACTTAAGATTAAACCCTTATGTACATTTCGATGACCATGATATCATCGCCAGAGGGTCTTATTACAATTTAGATTACAATCAATTACAAACTAAATTGACCATTGTATTAAATTCTAGATTGTAATTTTGTAATAAGGCCCTCTGATGATGATGGCCTGGTCATCGAAATGTACATAAAGGTTTAATCTTAGGTAACTTGTATTATTAGTTATTTTTTATTATTTTTGTGGTATCGTTTATTTTTCCAATATTTTAATTGTAGTACAATTTCTCATTCCTAATATTTTTTAGTTGTATTTTTTTAATTTTAGACATTCAAAAAAGTAAATGTTTATTATTGCGCAAGTAAAAAGTAAAAATGTTCTACTGGTGATGTAATTTGTTAATATTCTGAGATTGTTTAAAAATCCATACAATGAGAAACTAGATTAAACTTTACAATCACCGATTGCAAGTGGTCTACATTATTACGTAATTAAGGTGAGCTTACGGAATGTAAAATATATGTCGGTTAGCCGCTTGTCTATGCACAGAGCACACAGTCAGCTGTTTTATGAATACAGATCACCTGGCCTTCGCCGCTATTAACTGACAATGAGTTCGTTGATTTTCAGACGTAATTTCCAATCGTGTTCGGCAAAGCTTATGTAATTTTTAGTAAAACGGAACTTCAGTATATCTTACGATCGAAAATTCACTATATTTATTGTACATTTCAAAAAATTTATATACTTGTAATAATTTGTTTTTTACTAAAGTTTCAAGTCAAATAAATTTTCTCTGTTACCGGCTAATTTTTAATAAATATTGAGTATTTTTTCTAGTCAATGTTGTTTTTAATCTGCCTCCGATGTGTATAAATATTATATTTTCAAATATAATATATTTACATATCAGATCTAATTTATTTTTTTTAGTATTATTAAATTAATTTAAAATATATTGAACGAAGATAGTCCAACTTGTCCATGACCAAGAAAATGAGTAATGTCTTCATGATGTAAACCTAAACTAGTGATCCATAATAACGGTCCTCCATACAATAACGGAACTAATCATACAATAACGAAAACAATCATACAATAACGAAACTAATCATACAATAACGGAACTAATCATATAATAACGAAACTAATGATACAATAACGAAACTAATGATACAATAACGGAACTAATCATACAATAACGAAACTAATCATACAATAACGGAACTAATGATACAATAACGACACTAATCTTACAATAACGGAACTAATCATACAATAACGAAACTAGTCATACAATAACGGAACTAATCATACAATAACGAAAACAATCATACAATAACGGAACTAATCATACAATAACGAAACTAATCATACAATAACGGAACTAATCATACAATAACGAAACTAATGATACAATAACGGAACTAATCATACAATAACGGAACTAATGATACAATAACGAAACTAATGATACAATAACGGAACTAATCATACAATAACGGAACTAATCATACAATAACGAAACTAATCATACATTAACGGAACTAATGATACAATAACGAAACTAATGATACAATAACGAAACTAATGATACAATAACGAAACTAATCATACAATAACGAAACTAGTCATACAATAACGGAACTAATCATACAATAACGAAAACAATCATACAATAACGGAACTAATCATACAATAACGAAACTAATGATACAATAACGAAACTAATGATACAATAACGAAACTAATCTTACAATAACGAAACAAATCATACAATAACGAAACTAATCTTACAATAACGAAACTAATCCTACAATAACGGAACTAATCATACAATAACGAAGACAATCATACAATAACGGAACTAATCATACAATAACGAAACTAATGATACAATAACGAAACTAATGATACAATAACGAAACTAATCATACAATAACGAAACTAATGATACAATAAAGAAACTAATTTTACAATAACGAAACAAATCATACAATAACGAAACTAATCATACAATAACGAAACTAATCATACAATAACGGAACTAATCATACAATAACGAAACTAATCATACAATAACGGAACTAATCATACAATAACGAAACTAATGATACAATAACGAAACTAATCATACAATAACGAAACAAATCATACTATAACGAAGCAAATCATATATTAACGAAACAAATCATACATTAATGAAGTAAATTATACTATAACGGAGCAATCCATACTATAACGGAGCAAATCATACAATAACGGAGCAAATCATACTATAACGAAGCAAATTATACGATAACGAAGCAGATCATACATTAATGAAGCAAATCATACAATAACGAAGCAAATCATACATTAACAAAGCAAATCATACAATAACGGAGCAAATCATACAATAACGGAGCAAACCATATAATAACGGAGCAAATCATACGTTAATGAAGAAAATCATACAATAACGGTGCAAATCATACAATAACGGAGAAAATCATAAAATAACGAAGCAAATCATACAATAACGGAGCAAATCATACGATAACGAAGCAAATCCTACATTAACGAAGCAAATAATACAATAACGAAGCAAATCATACATTAACGAAGCAAATCATACAATAACGGAGCAAATCATACAATAACGGAGCAAACCATACAATAACGGAGCAAATCATACTATAACGAAGCAAATCATACAATAACGGAGCAAATCATACAATAACGGAGCAAACCATACAATAACGGAGCAAATCATACTATAACGAAGCAAATCATACAATAACGGAGCAAATCATACAATAACGGAGCAAATCATACTATAACGAAGCAAATCATACAATAACGGAGCAAACCATACAATAACGGAGCAAATCATACTATAACGAAGCAAATCATACAATAACGGAGCAAACCATACAATAACGGAGCAAATCATACTATAACGAAGCAAATCATACAATAACGGAGCAAACCATACAATAACGGAGCAAATCATACTATAACGAAGCAAATCATACAATAACGGAGCAAACCATACAATAACGGAGCAAATCATACAATAACGGAGCAAACCATACAATAACGGAGCAAATCATACAATAACGGAGCAAATCATACTATAACGAAGCAAATCATACAATAACGGAGCAAATCATACAATAACGGAGCAAACCATACAATAACGGAGCAAATCATACTATAACGAAGCAAATCATACAATAACGGAGCAAACCATACAATAACGGAGCAAACCATACAATAACGGAGCAAACCATACAATAACGGAGCAAATCATACAATAACGGAGCAAACCATACAATAACGGAGCAAATCATACTATAACGAAGCAAATCATACAATAACGGAGCAAATCATACAATAACGGAGCAAACGGTACAATAACGGAGCAAATCATACAATAACGGAGCAAACCATACAATAACGGAGCAAACCATACAATAACGGAGCAAATCATACAATAACGGAGCAAACCATACAATAACGGAGCAAATCATACTATAACGAAGCAAATCATACAATAACGGAGCAAATCATACAATAACGGAGCAAACCATACAATAACGGAGCAAATCATACAATAACGGAGCAAATCGTACTATAACGAAGCAAACCATACAATAACGGAGCAAATCATACAATAACGGAGCATAACCATACAATAACGGAGCAAATCATACTATAACGAAGCAAATCATACAATAACGGAGCAAACCATACAATAACGGAGCAAACCATACAATAACGGAGCAAATCATACAATAACGGAGCAAACCATACAATAACGGAGCAAATCATACTATAACGAAGCAAATCATACAATAACGGAGCAAACCATACAATAACGGAGCAAATCATACAATAACGGAGCAAATCATACTATAACGAAGCAAATCATACAATAACGGAGCAAACCATACAATAACGGAGCAAATCATACAATAACGGAGCAAACCATACAATAACGGAGCAAATCATACAATAACGGAGCAAACCATACAATAACGGAGCAAACCATACAATAACGGAGCAAATCATACTATAACGAAGCAAATCATACAATAACGGAGCAAATCATACAATAACGGAGCAAATCATACTATAACGAAGCAAATCATACAATAACGGGGCAAACCATACATTAACGGAGCAAATCATACTATAACGAAGCAAATCATACAATAACGGAGCAAACCATACAATAACGGAGCAAACCATACAATAACGGAGCAAATCATACAATAACGGAGCAAACCATACAATAACGGAGCAAATCATACTATAACGAAGCAAATCATACAATAACGGAGCAAATCATACAATAACGGAGCAAATCATACTATAACGAAGCAAATCATACAATAACGGAGCAAACCATACAATAACGGAGCAAATCATACTATAACGAAGCAAATCATACAATAACGGAGCAAATCATACAATAACGGAGCAAACCATACAATAACGGAGCAAATCATACTATAACGAAGCAAATCATACAATAACGGAGCAAATCATACAATAACGGAGCAAACCATACAATAACGGAGCAAACCATACAATAACGGAGCAAATCATACAATAACGGAGCAAATCATACAATAACGGAGCAAACCATACAATAACGGAGCAAACCATACAATAACGGAGCAAATCATACAATAACGAAGCAAACCATACAATAACGGAGCAAATCATACTATAACGAAGCAAATCATACAATAACGAAGCAAATCATACAATAACGGAGCAAATCATACAATAACGGAGCAAACCATACAATAACGGAGCAAATCATACTATAACGAAGCAAATAATACTATAACGGAACTAATCATACAATAACGGAGCAAATCATACAATAACGGAGCAAATCATACTTTAACGAAGCAAATCATACAATAACAAAGCAAATCATACATTGACAAAGCAAATCATACTATAACGGAGCAAATCATACAATAACGGAGCTAATCATACTGTACCGAAGCAAATCATACAATAACGGAGCAAATCACACAATAACAGAGCAAACCATACAATAACGGAGCAAATCATACAATAACGGAGCAAACCATACTATAACGAAGCAAATCATACTATAACGAAGCAAATCATCAATAATGGAGCAAATAATATAATAACGGAACAAATCATACAATAACGGAGCAAATCATAAATTAACGAAGCAAATCATACGATAACAAAGCAAATCATACATTAATGAAGCAAATCATACAATAACGAAACAAATCATACATTGACAAAGCAAATCATACTATAACGGAGCAAATCATACAATAACGGAGCTAATCATACTGTACCGAAGCAAATCATACAATAACGGAGCAAATCACACAATAACGGAGCATAACCATACAATAACGAAGCAAATCATACAATAACGGAGCAAACCATACTATAACGAAGCAAATCATACTATAACGAAGCAAATCATCAATAATGGAGCAAATAATATAATAACGGAGCAAATCATACAATAACGGAGCAAATCATACATTAACGGAGCAAGTCATAAAATAACGGAGAAAAATCATACAATAACGGAGCAAACTATACAATAACGGAGAAAAATCTTAAAATAACGTAGCAAATCATATAACAACAGAAATTCATACAATTGTGGAGGAAATCATCGTTATTGTTATGACAACCTATACGAACCGATTGAGCTTTTCTTACGAATGCGAACTTAAACGTTTGTTGACGACCACTGTTTCTTTTTTTCAATTTAAACTTTTTATTTAATTTTTTTATTGTAAAATAAGACTTTTTTAATATTAGTATAAAAACTATTTAAACTCTGTTACTTATTGTGGTTTTGTAATGAATTCAACCCTTTTATAATAAGTTAAATCTTTTTGATATAGCTTTTTTAAATAACAGATAAGTTATTTTAATTTGTGAAAGTATATCCACAATTAGCTCTCAGTCTGTACCTTGACATCCAGTTTGCAGATTCTATTTTAAAAAATTCTAAAACGTACATACGATACCATCCTTTAGAACGGACATTTCAAAAGGTTTATTCTTTAAATTCTTCTTTTAGATTTTCCGTACTTGAGAAATTTTAGTCTTCGACATAATTTGTTTACGACGAAGAGACAAGGATCTTGGGTTCTCTTCACAAAATCGATATTTTAAAATTGTATTATAACAAAGGAAAATAAAGAATCTCGTAATTTTTCTACCAGTAGTTATATGAAACAACTGTTAAAGGAATAAAAACTGTACGGTTAATTACCTCCCTTAATTGCAGGTAATGTTCAGTCAGTAAATATTACCGCATCAGCTAGTCCTGTAACACTTTCGATATTATTTAATCACTCGACATTAAGTAAAATAAAAACTTTAGTATTATCAAGAATCTAAATTAACTCAAGTTCAAAATAAGCTATTAGGCCTAATAAAAATCAATGGGCTTTACAGCTACTCAATATTCTTAAGTCATCAACAAAGAAAAGGTTAGTGACAATTCCATTGAAGTAATAACTGCTATAGAAGCGGTGAATAATATATGAGACTGAATCATTGTTTTCGCGTCACGCTATTTCTGAAACGCATACCTCACATCATATAGGCCTACCTTAGAACATATGATTTCGTGTAACAGCTGATTTTGTGTTATAGGTTATGTTGTAGAACAGAATTTTTACACGTAGATTATTCTAAAATAGTTTTGATCAGTTTAAAAATATATTAATTTTATTTAATTTTGATAAACATCAATACAAATAATTCAATATAACGATAATAGTAAGTTGTGTATTTTTAAGCCCGTCTTGTACTGTTTAAAGAACTGATTTGAAATGTTAACAAAAAATTTATTAAGTAAACATCTAATATATGTTTTTAGTTACCCACAATACTTTATTACCTACAATAAATATTTTTTTTAATAAATCCATTCTTCAAGTAAAGAAGTAAAAATGTAATGAGACATGTATAAATTCATATTTTCGGCGACCCTCATTGAAACTTCTGCGAAACTATTAGTTCTGTTTTGTTGTCACCTCTGTCGGGGCTCCCCTGAGAGCCAGAACAGTTTTTTTTTCTAACTTTATAATATATTACTATCTAATAATAGAAATACGGTATGTTATATTATTAATAGGATATTATAAACAATATTATTATATTGTACATCTTATTACATATCATCTATTTATTATTTAAGGGGTTTTCTGTAAATTTTACATTTTTAGTAGGTATTTTAAATAGCGTAAACTATTTACAAACAGTGAAAAAATATATTTATTTACCTTTTTTAAAAGTATTTTTTACCTTGATTCTTTTTTAGGAATATTGAGTTAAAAGAAAATGCATGTATTGAATTAAACTCTAACTTCTTCACATGTTACAGAGTTGATTATTTTAATTGTGAAATACTTTTATATGTATAAAAAAGGTTTGTCTTGTGGGAAATCAAATCAGGACGTAAGTGTTGTTTCTTTTCTTTCCCTATGGCATTCCCGGAGTAAGAGGTTAGGGCGATAGTTCTGGAACACTCTGTGTGTTATCGGGACATTATTTAAATATTCAAAGCCAGTCGGAACATACATGAAACCATTTAAGACGTGATTCCCATCCCAAATATCATTTGGGATTACGTTAGCTAAAGGATTACGCGATAATTCAAAACATTATGGACAATTTACCACTTACATTTCTTTAAAATGTTTGCGTCGCAAACCTACGGTGTCGCTTTTAACCTGTTGTATAAATAACACTTCTTTCATTATTTAATAATTCCTGATTTTGTCTCGTAATTGGTTATTAGCTAGACAAAATACAAAACATCTACAATACCTAGCGTAAGAATTATTTCATTACTAGAACTTTTTTTAGAGTCAATTACTTTTGGTTTAAATTGTTAAATAATATTTTGTATAAAGGAAATTGTGTTTTACATTAAACGCCCAAAGAATTACATATTAAGACCCTTGTTTAAAGCACCTATCTAGTTTACATAGCTAAATTATATATTTTTTTTTTTTTGAAGGAAATTGTGGTTTACATTATTACCCCTCCACATATTTACATATTAGACCCTTATTTAAAGCCCTTGTCAAGTTTAGATAGTTAAATATTTTGCATAGAAGGAAATATTGTTTACAAAATACCCCTAAAGATTTGACCATTGTTTAAAGCGCCTATCTAGTTTACATAGCTAAATAATATTTTTATAGAAAGAAATTATGATTTACATTGTAACCCCACAAAATATTTACATATTAGACCTTTATTTAAAGCCCTTGTCTACGTTAGATAGTTAAATAATATTTTCCATTGAAAGAAATTTTGTTTTACAAAATTCCCTCAAAGATTTTCATATTCGACCCTTATTTAAAATTCCTCTCTATATGAATTGTTTGAATTTTAAAACACTTTTTACTAAGGAAAAGAAGTTTGCTTTATTTAGAACACCCATTCCAACGATTTTTAGTCATTTGGTTTTTATTTCAATTTGTAATCAGTTTTTTTTTAATAACCTATCAAGAATATTGGACTTTGAAAACAATGGTTCTAATACTCACTAAAACAAAATCGTTTTTAACCACTTTTACCATATTATAAGTTCGATCTGAAACAATTTTGACTTAAATATTCAAATTCAAGTCAATTTTTTGTATCACGCTTAAATATTTTCGAATCGGTTCATATAGTTAACTTCGAGAATATTACAGACGAAGAATCTTAGAAATGTAGGTAGACGAAGCATCTTAGAAGTTGGTTCTTATTATTAATACTGACTTTTTAAGGTGGCAGTGTGTAAAATTAAAGTAGCCGACATTGTCGTCAAATTCCGGAACGGATAGCAACTTTTGGAACTTTCCTTTCTATCGTGGTTTCTGAAAGTGTATCTTCCAGCAGGAGTGTTGATTCGTATCTCGTTTTGATAACTAACTGAGTTGCATTATTTTATTTTTAGGCAAATTATATATTCCGCATAATGTTGATGTAATAAATTATTTAGGACACTATTTAATTAAAATAATAATAATCCAAACTTTCACAAAAGATAATGAAAAATCGCTTTTTAATTACAATCGCTAAGTGTTTACTGATATTTAAATAAATAAAATTGTTGTATTGTATACTATACCAGCGTTTACTGATATTAAAATTAATAAAATTGTTTTATTGTATACTATACCAGCGTTCACTGATATTAAAATAAATAAAATTGTTTTATTCTAAACTTTACCAACACATGATAAGACCATTCACGGAATGGGATTTCGTTGCAACGTAATTTCCAAGTAGCCATTGATACACCTAGCCGCGAGACGCTCGGGTAGAATGATCGAGAAAGATTTTACGGAGCATAAAAGCGAGAGGAAATCTTATTTAACAAAGCTTTTAACTTAATCTGGCTTAACAAAGGTTCTCTCCCCGCAGAGCAGACCCTTCCCGAGCCCTTATCTGATTCCAAGTTTTTATACTTAAGTTAATTAGAAGATTTGAACTTTCCCCGCTATCCCTGAAGGATGTGAGAACGTATTATTTAATGGCTTGTTTAAGACAGATTTTTTTTGTTTTAATTTTTGTTAATTACACCAGTAAAAAAATATTAATTGAATTCTTAGGAGAACTATTGTGAAACGATCGTCCACTTCGTCCTAAAATGTAGAATTTTAAAAATGTTTGATTTACTAGAAGTAAAAAATTCTTATCAAGCCGATAAACAATTGTTTCCTAGGAATAAAATTATTCTGTAGCTCTTGAACGGCTTCTGCAAACCAATGTTTATCTGTCTTCAGTTGTCGGTCTACTTTAGGTTTATTCCAAAAGAATATCAAAGACTTATTTTTGATTTTCTGAAAGAATAAAAACTATAATTGATATATAACGTTAACTTTATATTTTTGATCACATTTTTCTGCCCCTCATAACATTACGATATTTTTTGCTGACGCGTTTCGAAATAACTCCATTTTCAAAACTTTAAACATTACTCACTTTAAGAAGTACTATTTAAGTTTTAAGAATGCAGTTATTCTGTAACGCGTCAGCAAAGACAAATATTGCTATGTTAGGAAAGACAGAAAACTTATATTTGACAGAAGTGAAGAGGAGTATATTAGGAATATATTAAGATGAATATATTATTCGACATTAATTTAGTGACAATATTATTTTTCCGAAAAAGCAAAATAATTTTTCTATTCCATATTTTAAAACCTTACCGTTTACACTTTTATTGCTATTGTACAGCCTTTAATTTTTTCATTGTGCTAGGCGGTGCGCTAGCGTGTTTATGTGTGTCGACAACATCAAAGTTGATTTTCTAAAAGTAATATTCTTTTCATACTATGTTTGAAAACTTCATGCCTAGAGCGAAATAAACACCCGTTAGATGAAATTCTTAATGAATACAACACCGTACGTGTGTCGTTGCTCTTTTGGAATTTAATTTGATTTTTATACAATATCATGGTATAATATCAAGCCGGCCTCTTATATCATATGTCAAATATTTTTAATTTACTTGCGGAAAACTAACTCACAATCGGAAAATATTCTTAAGTTTCCGTGAATTAGAGTTAACAACTTGAGAATCGCAATTTTCAAAGTTTTTAAATTAGTTCAAGTTTCAACGATATTTGAAAGTCATGTGGATTGTGGTAGAAAACTCGACACTTCAGATCTGTCTGTTACTAAACCATCGAGAACTATACTATTAACAATGCTCCTTCCCCTAAATAGGTCGAGTGATAAAATTAGACGATTTACTTCTATTTTGTTATTTTTTAAATAAATGTTACATTATTTCAAGTATTTACAATACTTTATGGCTTTAAGCTAACAGTGTCCTTGGAATTCGGTAGTTAATTTTATAATATTTTGTAATTATTCATTTTAACTGTGTGGCTTAAAATGGTAAGGACCTTATACTAGACTAAAATAAATAGCATGGAAATTTATTCAGCTGTGATTAATTTTCGACCAGCTGATTCTAATGTTGATTCTGTTCTCAAAATTAATGAAAACATATGGTACAGTTTGTTGTGCACAATTACTGATGTTGGATTTTGTCTTTTGGATGTTTTAAAGCATTTTTTATACAATACTGTAAAACAACTGTTAAATATATTACCTATTTTATATTTCTTTATTAACTTGTTTTTTTCATTATTAATATTTAAAGTAAATTTTGAATTATACTTTACTCGTACACCATAATAGATTCACACTTAGCCAAATCGCTGTCATAATTATCTATTTTAATACAATTTTTTTCACATTAAAAACAAAAACACGTAGAAAGTACAGTGATATTCTTATGCATGAGAAAAATATGTTCCGTTTTCAACTCAAGACTATTTTAAATCATTTATAACCAATGTCACGATACGATCGTTTCCTTATAACAAAAACCTATTTGCAAGTAATATGAAAGTTTTTATTCTTAAAAGTATATTAATTAAAAGCTCAAGTTCAACATTAAAACAAAAAATTTAAGTATTACATATGTACACCTTTCAAAATTTAATTACATTAAACATAAATTACAATAAACAATATTCAAGCTGGCTTGAGTGAAGATTATAAACATAAGAAATATATACAACTTACAATTATAAAAACTTTAATCTCAAATGAGTTTTAATGACATTATGTTATCATCTCAGTGATGCTATCACAAACAAAACTTTAATTTAAAAAAATAGGTTATGTTCAATAATTAATTATTAACTAAAGCTTTTTATTTAATTAAAGTTTTTTCTTTAAAGTTATGTTTGTGATAGCATCGCTGAAGATGATGACATAATCTCATTAAAACGCGTTTGAAATTAAAGTTTTTTATAATTGAGAGTTGTGTATATTTCTTGTGTTTATAAATTAAAATATTTCGGACAATACATCAAGTACCTATTTAATTGATTTTAAATAGTTAAATAAGACTAAATGATGTAGTTATAAGTTAGACGTAAAATCATAAAAATGAAACTGTTTTGACACGTGTACAAAGAACAAGTGTAAAATAGTAACAGTATGCTTACATTTTACTCGTAAAAAAATCTCGGATTGAAAGACTTATTAGCGAAAACATCGTAAACATCTGATCTTGCTTATACAATATTTAAAACTATTGTAATTTTATAAATACAATAATGAGTCTGTGACTAAGGTACTCCTTTTAACGAACAATGTTAATACAGTTCTAACAGCTTCGCAAAATTCCAATCCCTACAATTTATAATAATACCTATAAATCATTGCCATTTGTAAATATAGTTCTCTCTTGTCACAGAAAGTATAGATTTAATTATATATTTTGCTACCTTGGGAAAAATAACAAAACAAAAATTACATTATTAATAGCATAAAATATGAAACCTCTCCAACTAGGACGAAAATGAATCCATTATAAGTTATGTATGTACTGTATGACGTAATAGTTACTAACCTGCAGTAAGGAATTCATGGCTCGTCGAGGTTGCAGTGTACACTGTATCTAGTCCTGACTGGCAGACGGACGGACGTCCACGAGAGAGAAAGTCTTAAGTGAAAGTAAAATCCCCTCCCCTTCTCTAACCATTTATTACCTATAGTCCATTCGTTACACCTTGATAGGTTATCAGTGGCTTGTCAGTCTTACTGGAGACGTTTTAGCACCGGATGGGTTTACGGACGGCAGGTCTGGACTTCGTACAGTCTCAGACAAAAGTTTTCTTTTGCGTTTTCGGGAATAATTGTCAATTATTGAATATTTTAATTTTTGTTTCGTCATGAATTTTTTACGAAACACTTGCATAACTCTGGACTTTAAGTATTTAAATATATTTACTTATTCCTAAGTTTAAATGTTTTACTATGTTATTATTAATGATAAATGTTATTTTGTATTTAAACAGCCAAATATTATATAAAATTAATTTTTCAATACGTAATTTTCTGATTACATTGGCGTTAAAAGCTTATTCGTAGAGAATATTTGAGAGAATTTTATCTAAACACAAAAATTTTAAAACTCAATTAGGTAAGCTTAATTCCATAAGATGTGAGTCATTACTCACGTTAATTAAACCAAATCAATTAGGATTTTTTTCAATTCCTTCTATTAGTTTACACTCTCCCTCTATATACGTTGTTCAAATTCTCAATCATTAATATAATACTTTTTATTCATCCACCCACGTTCAAATACATTTTTTTTAAACTTGTAGTGGACACTTGACTACAGAGTTTTTAAATATGAATTCATTATTAAGTTTAAAAAATTATAATTAATTTTATATGGGAGAAAAGCTTTTCACCAAAGGGACAAGGTATGCAATATATTTATTTCGTTCCATTTGGCTTATAATAGGTGATAACATAAAATTTCATAAAACAGCTGATTTTACATTGTAGGTTATGTGGCATAACAGCTCTTTTAACGCAAAGGCTGTTAATTTTTTTCATATTACTTGCAATTATATAATAAAAAAATAACAAATGATTTTTTTTTTTTGTGGAGCGGAGTAGGAATGACTTTAAACAATTTTAGTTTATATTATTTGTTTCAGTTGCAAGACGATAAGCCAATATGAGTATTATTGCCTAACAATGATAGGAAAGGCATGTGATTATAGGTAGGATTAAAGAAAGAAAGTAAAACTCCTAGTACAATATCTAGGAAACATGTTATGGTAGCAAGTGTTTAAGGTTCCCTGCCAAAAATAGACCTACTCTCTACCGGAGCTCCAAGGACGCGTCTATTCGTTACACACTCCATTGTTAGAAAGATAAAAAAGGGTAGACGGAATTTGGTAACAGAAAATAATAATCATTGCCTGCTACTTAAAGTGGAAAGAGTTATAGTAGTCCGTCGGCAGGTTCTAATGTATTAGAGACCCTTTAGGTCTACCTGCTTTCATCGAATACAAGAAAGATTCGGAAAACAAAATATGCGTACTCCAGGAATCTTGCGAAAGATCCGTACAGGAGTTTTGACAGACTGTAAGGGTAAGCTATGACGTCAGAACAGTGTGACCTATAAAAGATGCGTACAACTTTTAGGCTTACAAGGATCTTTAAAAATCATTGAGCAACATAAATGAGTTTACCTTTGAGCTAAACATAGATGTCGTTTAGATTATCGGCCTTGAGGTCCTTTAAAACTTTGTCTATTTATCCATGATTTTTGCTTCTGACATAACCCTTGTACTACTTCCTTTTTCCCTATGCTTTTGGTTTCCCCTTATTAGTAGGTCACCTACACATTCATAAAACTCACTGAAGTGAAAACTAAATCGAACTTATCACCATGATAATTGAAGTCAAAGTGGTTAACTCTTTTTCATCTATATTGACAGCAAAAATTCAACCCTTGAAACTTATCAGCAAATAGTTTTGGGGTAGACGACATGGAGTGAACAGCTGGAGTCTAGTTTGTATGCGTGTTTTTACTTATCAAATTCTTCACTCACTCTCTTCAATTGCTATTATTTCCTCATGTATGCATTTTTCGTACCACCCTTCCGTCTAGGATGATGAAACGTATCAACAAGCTAACAGGGCTCATATATTTTCAGCTACCATAGACCTATATTTGTTGATCGAGTAATATCTTTGAACCAAACCCTGACTATATGGCTCATAATACCTCACTTAGAAGCCCGAATCGTCAGTCAGAAATACCGGGTGTAACAAGTTTCTGTGAATGTAAAAATAGGTACGCTTAAAACCCTTAGGACACTCGGGTTGTCCGACCCTTACATAGGCTCTGAAGCACTTATATTTCATTACCTGGAGTTAGCGAGGACTCAGTGACGAGGGGTTGGGTAGGAATAGTGTCCATCTTGCAAACATTTGACTTGGAATCTTACACATGCATGGAATCACAACCAGGGTGGTTATATAACACTGTCGTAACCGGATTTCTAGATTGTTAAACATTTGCTGTCTTGAAAACAAAGGAACTTTAATCACATCGCTGTCCCCACACAAAACGTAATGTTTTTTACAAGGGTAGTATAGTTAATCCACTCAAATGGCAAGGAAGATATAGTCTGCTAAGTGATAAGTTCCTAGATTCCAGGAGCACACTGTTGTCTAGGCCTGATTAATATGGACTGTTTTTTTCATAAGTTTGTCTAAATAATTTTCTAGGTAGCCCTTGAATTTACTTCAGTGTAGAACCCAATTTTTTAAATATTATTTTTTTTATAAGGAAACCTATTCTATAGTATTCTATTGGCTATAGTTTAATATAATTATGCCGTATTTTAATGCGGTGCAACATAATGCTGTATTTTACATCTTGAACGTATATAACTGTATGCTTATTTCTATAGTGAGTTTATTTTATTTATTTTTTTTTTTTTTTTTTAGTTTTGTTGTATCAGTTACACTCTTTTTTTTCATAGTCTTCCTATGCTCTTTTTACAGGGCTAGTTAAAAATTGTGTATCAAAATATCTTTTACATGGGGTTAATCGATTATTATATTATGTTTCTATTTAAATATTTCTAAAGGCTTACATACATATTTATGTATGTAATAATCCATTAGTACATATAAATATGCATATATTGTTGTCCTAGAATCATGGGTATTATCTTGAGACCTTTTTAAAAAAAAACATGAAATGACGTCATATCAACAATAAGGTCCATAATTAGATTAAATTTGTAAAGATTGATTAAGCGTGACATGTTTTAAAATGTCCAAATTACTTATGTTTTAAAAACGTTATTAAATTTTTCAAGTTTGTTTTACATTTTTATTGCGTTACCAAACAATTTTTAAAATTAGTGAATTATATTTTCATGACATCAAGAAGTAAATAACAATTTTTAAAACAAAGTAAGCCAGTATAATTCATGACCAACGATGTAAGCGATCACAATTTTTAAACAAATACGAACATTTTTAAACGGTGCACGTTGTGTGAACAATTGTTCAAACCATCCTAATACGAAATATATGTGCTACTTATTATTCATCTAATGACATTTCATAAATCTTCAAAAATTATGTAAAGATAACAGACAGTGTACGGAAACTATAGTAACCTAATCGATGAATGTACTAATGAACGTTTAGCTTCGTGGAATATTATTGATATTTTAAGTTGGTTCCAGAGACAATATTAATTAGTTAATTAATAACTTGGTAATTTTATGTGAATAATTAAAAGTTTTTAGTTTTTACTTTAATGGTTACAATAACGACCAATTTTTATTTCAGTTTAATTGCCTATATTTAGAGGTTTATAATAAACTCGCAGTCTATATGTTTTAGTTCCGTTAGTGTAAACAATTCACCACTCGTATGTGTATCGAACTTTATGCCTTTGTAAAGTTAAACGTGTTCAGTTATTTAATTGAATGTCTGTTCTTTATTTGTGTGTCTGTTCCCTTAGTGTTGCATAAGTGGGAATTTTAATGTACGTAAACGTGAAATGGGAAATCTCTTTTAAACTGATTGTTTATTGTTGCTGGTGTTTAAAATATTTTTACAGTTTGTTATAAATTTGTCTGTGGTTGTATTTTTAGTTGACAAAGAGGGTAAACGGATATTCAATATTTATAACGCCTATATAAAGTTGGTCAGATCGACCACCCTATAACAGATGAATTGTACAAAATTCTACAATTCAATGTCAATCCCCGGCCGACAATAACCTTGTGTTACAAAACAGTAATAACGTTTTTCCCAGTTTACGGAACACGTCAATAGTCTTTCATTATAATCATATTTCAGAATCTCTAAATTCAACCGTTAAATTAATATCAATAGCATTTAGGGCAGTATCAATATTTCTTTGTAAAACAATTTTCAACACTTTCGAATCCACCCCCCCCCCCCATGCTCATCCTTCAAGCTCGCGGGTAAGCTTACGTGTGACAAGCTATATATTCCCCTGCTACCGAAAGAGAAAAGATATTATGATATCGCGAATACAGGATCGTTTACCTGAAGTAATTGTCTCTCTAATGGAGTCAATAATACTTCACCCTTTACATCCCCCTGTAAGAAAGATAAGTAAGCATAGTTGAATTAGGACTATGGTTAAAACAATGTTTTAGGAAAATTAACCAGTGTTTTGTTGAAAAGTGAAGATGAAAGAAAGATGGTGAAAAACAAAGAAATGTTACAAGGAGATAGGACTTGACCTTCTTTGCAAGAAACACAAAGATAGTTACTTAGTGAGTACAATCTTTAGTCCAGAATATTGAAACCACTGGCTTCACGAGGCCAACATCAAACTCGTGAGTCCCTCCTGGGTGACTAGTGACAGGTTTGAGGGAGGAGGCTTGGAGTCACCACCCATGCCACCAGTCTGCAAGAACCTTTCGTCCTTACTGTAAGGCCTGGATTGGTTATTGGGAGGGGGGCTAAGACTAGATGAACTCTCAAGCTGACACGAAGGTTACGACCGCGTCTTCATAATTACTCGGGACCAATAGAACCTTCCGAACACCTAGGTTTTCCGCACCTTATAACCCCGTGTGATTAGTTCCAGGTAGTGCAGCCTTTATCAACTCTCGATCTACCTTAACTAGGGGTTACACCCTGATAATGATCTGGCCAACAACTATGAGCGACCAAAAATTATACCATCGCGTTAATACGGCCGACAAGACTGCCTGAAATATAATTACTCTCAAATAGGGTTAGAAGAGATGATGAGTGGTGATGGACTAGTAGGAAGGACGTACTTGGGCAATAATTTGCAAGACCCTAGATTAAAATACAGAGGTATCCTCCAGTGTATTAGGTTACACGAGGCAAACTTACGGAAACTTCATAAGAACACAAACTGGATAGAAAAAAGAAGAGAAAAGGTGTTATTATAGAATGAAGAAATATAAACATAAACACTTTGCATAGCACGCTCCTTAAGTGAGCTATTTGTATTGGGCTATAAAATAGCCTTATTGAGCTTTATTTAGCATCAACGTCTCCAGTTACATATCCGTCTGGGTATGTGTGTCGTCATGTCTGGGGTATGTTTAGATACGTATCTTTGAGTTAAGTTATTACCTTTTTCTATCAGTCGTTCCTAATGGGATAAGTTTTGTACAGTAAAAAACCTTTACTTTAGATAACCAGTTGCTAGATATAGCTTTGGTTTTAATATAACTCAGGGAATATCTAGTGGCAAAATTCGCTTTGCTAGTGCAAGGGAATGACCCTTAAATTTACTTAATATTGTATTTAATCTCAATATTTTTGAAATTATGAGTGGTATATGAAATGCTATTATTTTTTATTATATTACACACGAAATGTTTAAGATTACTTAATACAGCACGCATTTATATATGTATATATATATATATATATATATATATATATATATATATATATATATATATATACAATTAATAAATTTAAAATATTTTAAAAACAAGAATACTTTTAATGCATATATTATTCATGCATGAAGAATAATATATGCATTAAAAGTATTCTTGTTTTTGAAATATTTTTAATTTATTAACTATATTACAAGAAAACATATCACCATATTTATTATATGTATATGTATATATATATATATATATATATATATATATATATATATATATATATATATACGTGTGAGTGAATTGTGTGTGTGTGTGTGTGAGTGAATTGTGTGTGTGTGTGTGTGTGTGTGTGTGTGTGTGTGTGTGTGTGTGTGTGTGTGTGTGTGTGTGTGTGTGTGTGTGTGTGTGTGTGTGTGTGTGTGTGTGTGTGTGTGTGTGTGGTTTGGCGTTTTTCTTGTAAACATTTGTTTATCATTGCACTTAGTATAGATTATTTTCTCAGTTTGGCATAAATGCACAACATCGGTATAATCGAGAGCTTCGTACACCGTCAACATAGACTGCGTTAGGTTAGAGTGTGTTTTAGCTGTTGACGCAACAGTACGAAGCTTTTAACAATAACAATACATTAAATTATTGAAAAACTTCGATCAAATATATGAAGAATATTTTGTGTTTTTCATAAAAAAAGTTATTTGAAACAAGTTTCTATGGGATGGACAATATTCCGCGTTATGGGATGAACATAAGTGGGGAATTTCTATAGGATTAGCCAATATTAAATTAAAAATTGTAAGAAACTTTATTTTATTAATAACACTTTTGGTATCACTTTGCAAAAAACCACTACTTACTGATATTTTTCAGCAGACAGGTTTCACACTAGGTCAGTACATTGTTCAATGCTGTGCGTTACGGACTGGAACAGTCTTCTATTGAACAATGCACTGACCTAGTAAGTAGTGGTTTTTTGCAAAGTGATACCAAAAGTGTAATTTATAAGAAAAACCCTTAAGATTTACAATGCAAAAACTGCAAGTTTTATTATATTTTTAAATATTTAAAACCTCATAAGCTCAAATACTTATTATTTAAATCCCTTTGTACATTTTGACTGCTAGGTTACCATCTTCATAGGTTGATATTCTGAGAAGTTATTTTTGTAATAATTTTCTCTTACATGATTTCTTTGCAATTGAAATGTTCATAATGGTTTAAATAAAAATGTTTTGTGATTAAGAGGTTTTATTTATTTAATTTTAAGAAGTCCTCCGCAGTTGCTACAGGTTGTTATTATTTTTATGTTTCGCTAAACATCATACTAAAAATAATACCTATTTATCACACTAGCATAACGTCGGCAACTAATATAATGATAACTGTCAAAATATTCATCAGTTTACATGAGAATGAGCCTTAAAGGGAAAAAAGAAGGATTTGCTTATACTTGCAAATTTTGAAGCACATCCATCAAGTGGTGTGTATAAAATCTCAGATAAAACCTTACAGTAGATCTATGTGAGGAAAGCTTATATCGTTCAGCTAATACTTTTAAGACAGTAATAAATTGATATGCATAACCTGAGATCTTTACTTTTAATTTTGATAATTTTAAAATACTTATCATTTGCTACATTTGGGCAACTGTGATTTCTGAAAGGTTTTTTGTAAATTTCCACACTTCACCTACCACAAATTTTAATTTGTTTCTACGATTTTCATTATACTAGCATTTTTACTTTGACGATATTTTAGGACATCGAAGTAAATATTAACGATTTCTCTACCACACATATCAAATTATATCACTGCGTTTTTTATGTTTATTTAGACTGTGAGAGCAATAGAGATGGGCTGTGTGACACGAGG
Source organism: Prosapia bicincta (assembly GCA_036971475.1). Taxonomy (NCBI): domain Eukaryota; kingdom Metazoa; phylum Arthropoda; class Insecta; order Hemiptera; family Cercopidae; genus Prosapia; species Prosapia bicincta. The sequence goes on along the minus strand of JBAIZL010000006.1, from coordinate 68,845,558 downwards.
AGAAGATAATAACTGGTGTTTAAACTTGATTATTTACCCTTTACAGACTGGATATCGTCTGGGCATCTACAAGTACGAAGGCGATATCTTCCAGTATAAGGTATTCAATATAGGTTTAATATGTATTAAAGGTAGTGGTTAAGTTAAACCTTTTACCTTCAAACACAACTCTATTATTTTTAACAAATTCTTCTTCTTTATTCATACGGATTTCATTTTCCGTGCATCTTCATTTTTTCGTACGGTTTATTATTCCGTGCATCCTCATTTTTTATCCGTAAAGGTTTTAATTTCTTATTTTCCAATAATCCTGTCATGAAGGTCAACAAATAACGTGATATAATTTATTCTGGACCGTCATTATCCTGAATGTTTTATTTATTACATCTATAATTAAAATATTAATTTTGAAGATTTGTTTTAGTTATACTGGTAGACTAGATTAAACGTATTAAAAACAATAGGTTGTAAACCAATATTTGCATATAGAGCCATTCCCAATACTGTTCTTTTCCTTATTTATGACGTTTGTAATAGCGTTGACAACAAAGATATATCTTTTGTAAAAACAATTATTCAACTAAACAAAGTGTCTATATATTTTTAAAAGGATAATATAAATAGTAAATAACACTCAAAAATCTCTAGCCACAAATATATTTATTCTAACCTGATGTACATTTCGGTTTCTAAGTAACAATCCTAAGAGTCATGACAAACAATATTCTAATAATATTATTTGTCATGCCTCTGAAGATGGTTACTTGGAAACCGAAACATACACCAGGTTAGAATAAAAGTATTTGTGGTTAGAGGTTTTGTGGCATTATTTATTATTATTTAACCGCAGTAAATTATTCTAGATAATAACTGAAACATATAATCCCTAGCACTGTCAAAAGTCTAACTTAATTCAAAATTTCTTTAGCTTGTAGTCAATTCCCTAGATACCCATTTTGGTTTGGTCTCTATATACCTCGCCAAAAAAGGTATAAGAATTTGAGCGTTGAGAGAAGAGTTAAATACGGTTAAAATAAGTTAATCACTTAGGGATGAATACCGACGATAATCTGTGTTACGTATAACCGGCATGTAAAACCTCTGCACCACGAATCCAAATACAAACTTGTGACTCCCATTCTGTAGCTTTAGTTCACGTTAATAAAATACATTTTTATTCATCCAATTACTTTCTCCAAGTTACATACGCAATCCAATACATTTTTGTTAACCTGTAGTAACTGGCAATTGATATTGACAGTTTTTTTTCAAATATTTATTCAATAACTGAATTAATAAATTTTGTTGGTCTATGCCGGAATCCAACTGAGTACTTCATGTTCAAAGTCTAGCGCTTTTGGCACTCGACCAACTCTCTCATAGCTAGAAGTTTATTTCTTATGGAAGTATATGAACTTTTCTTTTGCTCCCATTTTGTTGTAGTCGAAACCACCATTGTACAACCTTATATTGTTACAATGCTTACCACACAATATCATAAATAATGCTCAAGGATTAAAAATAAATGAATAGAATCAAATAAACAAAGAAACTGGATTAACTGTATCGAACCTTGCTTCACAAACGACCAATGTGAAAGGAAAGCAAAAAGATAAAACACAATGCAAGCGACAAAAAAAAGGATAAATAGTAACAAACAAATATAATAGTCCAATACTATACATAGTATGGAAAATAAAAATTGTAAGGAAATTCGCTTTCTATTTTGTCTCTTAATATTGTTATTCTGACATAAGTATATACATAAAAGAATATAAAATCAAATTTGTCTTTGTTGACTTGAGTGGGAATTGAATTTTAAAACATTATTTTCATATTAAGATATACTTGTTTGTAGTTATAGATATGTGGTATAAAACTGCCCCCATTTGAACCTTATAGTTACGTGGTGTGTTTAATAGTGTTGGTCAGTTTCTTGAATAAGTCATTTAAACATAAATTACAATATATTACATAAATATTGTAAAATCAGTTATGTTAACAAAATTTTTTTTAATGGATTCCTTCTTAAGGTCAACGAAGAAACGTTTTATTTTAGTTTTTTTTTACTAAATAACTACAATTAATATAAATAAAGTACCATAACATATGCGTTAAAACAGCTGTTCTACTACTTAACCTATAACATAAAATCAGCTCTTTTGTGAAATCATATTCTATCACTTATTTTAAGCTAAATGGGACGAAATAATTCTATTGCATACTTTGCCCCTTTTTTGAAAAGTTTTCTCCTGTATAAAATTGAAATTAATTCATTACTAAATTTAATTATTGAATTAATATTTGAAAACAACTATGTAAACATCATCTACTAAACGTTTTAAAAAATATATTTGAACTTCAGTTATTGAATAAAACGTATTTTATTAACAATTGCAAATTTAAACAAGAATTATATAATGAGAGTGTGAACTTACATAAGGAATTGAAAAAGCACCATTAATTAGAGACATTTCATTGAAGTACGCTCCGCGTATTTTTCATTGTGTCTGCTCATATTATCTCCGATAATCTTTATGAATTGTATAATTCGATTTTAACACTATATTCTCTTCAAATTATCTATAGCAATATAGAAATTTAATGAAATAAGATTAACCATATTATTTATTGACAATATTTTCGTTTTTGTTTTTTTTTTAATTGTTTTTTACAACATTTCAAAACTTATTTTCAATCATATTACAACGTGCACTGTCGAATATAATACAAATGTAATAATAACAATGTAACGTATGTTACAATGTGTAAAATAATATAGCGTATTATATAAAGGAATCTATAATTTCGACGATTTGTAAAATGCCTGAAACGCCTGGTTGTAGGCAGCTCTAGTATTAATAAAGTAGGCCACTTAACTGAAGGATTACTCAGTGATGTTGCTACTTGACCCCATTCCCCAGAGATTATCCGCAATACATATAATCCTCGCTTAGTGATTTACATACCTCGAAGTGGATCGTAATTAGAATATTTATATTTTCAAGAAAATTATTGCAAACAAACGTTCTAATTAAAGCACAATTTGAAAACAAATAGTTTAGTTCACGGCTTCAAAGCTTACTTTAGTTTTTATTTTTATTTTTTAAATGTACGGTTATTCTTCATAAATTTTTAGACAAGCTTCTAATAATGAAGCCGAATTTTTGTCTCTATATCCGTTCAACCCTATACTCGAAACTCTTTTGCATTTTATTTAAATTTAAATCAAAGCTACTTTTCAACTTATAAAACGAATTCGCCCCCGGTTCGGCATGTAGTGAGAAGTATGGTAATACATGGCCACACATGGTCCAAGCTGACAGCGTTTCGTAGGCTTCTCCGAACTTTAACAACAAAACTGTTTGCCAAATTGGTTCTTGAAGGTTTCGTTTTGCATGTAACAGCTCTTGAACACCGCCTTTCTTCTGCTTTTGGAATTTCCACTGATAGTAATTTCTGTTTATTAGTACCTATGCAGGCTACTGCGTCATATATGAGATACAAGGCGTATTACAGGCAGTATATGAGGCTCGTGTATCCCAAACGTTATTTAATCCGGGATCAAGCTACTATTTTACACTTATTAGATTTAATACACACCTAACGATATACTCTACTTTAATATACACTTGTATACTTTTATATACATCGTATACAACATAACAAAAGTTAGAGCAATTATTGACAGGTTTTTAAATGATATGTTTTTTCAACATGTTACATGTATACAATTTTATTTTTAATTGTGTTGAAATATTGATTTAGCTTAATTTAAATTTCGAATTGGATGATTACATACAGTATCATATATCATATACAACCAATATATACGCAATAAATACATCCGCTTTAGATTCATGAAATAAAGCCGAGGTCAGTTTTATATTACATATGTTACATAGCCAAAAATACTTACATTGATGAACTATATTCAAACTCGGTGTAGTAAACATTTAATTTTTAGATAGATAATCAAATACAGAATCTATGTAGAATTTATTCTTTTACACTAAAGTTAGAAAGTCAGCGGGATTGTTATTGTTGGCAAATAGTAGCCATTATGTAACATTTTAAGTATATGCATATTTATTTTTTAATGTAGAACTTAGTTTTACAGATCATTATAGCAATGTACGAGATGATATAAACAGTCTGTCCTTGATTTTTTCAGATCTTGAGTAGTCCTACATTTTTATTCTTCTTTGTTGGAGTATTTAATTATTTCATTCTATTTGCATTAGCTGATGTTATAATTTAACATTGAAGCATATTTGGTAATTGAACTGAAGGTTATAATATTAGCTATGTGAACTGACGATATAATACGCTGCTTTATACTCATCTGTGTTACATGTGGCAGAATGTTTTTTGGCTACTTCTCGTTCTTTAAAATGAGAATAAACGCCTGTAAACTGAGGCTACAGGCATAAAGCCGTTGACAATTGCTGGTTCTATAGCGGCTGTTAAATAATATCTGGCTGTTAAATGCTGTAGAGTTACTTTACCACGATGCAAGACAGATTATCTCCACATCGGGTAAGCCGCACTGCCCTAATGTGCTGCAGCTCTTACCTATATCTATAGAAGGAATACATTAAGAGGGGAAACTTATGTACCTACCCTTAAATCCTATCAACAACCCGCTTTATACATCAGGTGATGTTCACTATTGCGTAAAATACCCGTTCAGTACAATCGCATTAAAGTTAAATGAATTAAGATTAAAATATTTTTAAAAAAGTACAGTTTTACAAAATTTGTTATTGGATAAAGATTTCAGATTGAAACCGAGTTTTTCAATTCCTTCTATTAGTTCATACTCTCCATATATATAAATATCGCAATATGTATTCATGTGTATTAATAAAGAACTAAGTCAAAATACAAATACAAGAATTATAATTGAATTTACAATTCAAAGCTTTTCGTTGGCTGACAGTACCAACATCATCAGGAATATTAAACAATTTATATTTAGATAAATAATGGAATCAGGAATATTTAGATAAATAATGATTATAAAATCAAAGTACAGTTTTAATTAAATTTCACTAATTAATAAATATATAAAATTAAGAACCTAATGTTTCTTCAAACGAGTTCTCTCCTGAGAACAATTTTATTGAGCTATTCTAAAAATTAGTTGGTTTTTTGTATTGAAGCCCAGAGACGATATCTACTGGCAGATCGTGTTTAAAGAACACAGGAACCTTTTAAAAAAGGTATCTTAAACATGATCATATTTTGCACGTCCCCTTGCTGTGCCTCCAGATCTCATGAAGTGGTAAGATTCTTTGAAAATTTTGTGTGTTCATATAAATGTTGTTTCTTTCCAGCTGACTATTTTACTGACATATGTGACTATATACAGACCCAACAAACCTGCTAACTATCTTAGGGGAGGTCATACAAACGTTAAGGTAAAAGTCAGCGGGAATAGGCTTGCATTTGGGCGTGGTCCATTACGCGGGAACACAAGACAAATTTTAGGGATCTTAACATGGTACACAAAACTGTGTAAGCAGCGGATATATATAAATATATAATAAATATGTAATCGCAACAACAAAACAGAAGTGGAGCCGAGTGGGGGACGTTGCAGTATGTGTGTGTGTGTGTGTGTGTGTGTGTGTGTGTATATATATATATATATATATATATATATATATATATTAAATATGGTGATATGTTTTCTTGTAATATAGTTAATAAATTAAAAATATTTCAAAAACAAGAATACTTTTAATGAATATATTTATTCAAAGCTTTTCGCCGATAAAATAGTACCAGCAACTTCAGGAAAATAATTATCTAATGAAATATTTTTACAAAATTCTTTTTCGTCGTTTTCTAGGTTTGTGGTGAGCACCATTACTGTCGTCACAGGTTTATCCTCATTCAGGTCTGTAAACAAAAACACAATGGGCATAAACAGATATGGTCAACAGGTTTTGAGATAATCAAGTTATCAGCGAAAATTTAAATAAAATTTCCAACACGTCTAGTAGATATTTTTATTATATTTTTTAAATCTAGGACGGCCGCTGGAGACAAAGCGTATACATGACTTTTGTTTTAATTGTTCCTATAATATATTTAAATATTTGTTTTATACTAATTTATTGTTTGGTTTGGTTTATGCTATGTTTAAATTCTATATTTCTCTATTGTATTGATGATATATTGTAGTTTTTCTTACTGTGGAGAATATCTTGATTATCGTTGATGTCTGTTGTAAGTGTGGCCTCTTTCTATAATGCGGAAAGCTAAAGATAGGTTGTGTCATATTTCATAGATTGTTTGTATGATTATTAAAACCTACGTTAAAGCTACGCTTGGTTTGCTTAAAGTAGAATTTGTTACAGTCTGTAGAGTTTATTTTGTTTACTTATATTATATTTGCAGTTATCTTCTTGTGTGAGCATGTGTAGGGTTGAGAGAGAGGGGTGAGAGGTTCGCAAATTGCTGATGCTACGGAAGGTTTGTGGTTCGTGGTGGAGATATTCCTCTTGAGCAGTTATTGTCTGATGTGGTTATTTAATAGGAAATAATATCAATATGGGTCTAATCACCATTACAGCTATAACATACAGTAAAATTGCTTATATCTATTTATTTTAAACCAAATATGTTAGAATGCTTGTATCACAGAATAATCTGGTCTTTGTGTTTGAATGGGAGCTCGTGAAAGTCTTGTCCGCCTGTGAGCTTCTTGACCTCCTCCAAGGCTTTACTCAGGTCGTTTTCAAGGCTTGTGGTGAGCACCATTACTGTCTTTTCGAGGCTTTTCAATCGAGTCTGTAAGAAGAAAAACAATGCACAATGCAATGTAAGAATAAACAGATATGGTCGTTGTGAAAGACGATTGGTAGCGAAAGTGTTTGACAGTTTAGTTCGAACCTAGGTCATTGAAGACGTAGAAGGAATTCGGGAGAGGTCACATTTACCATCAACGAAATATAATCGTCATTTACGTGTAACATTTGATCTCTCATAGTAAAATTTCGTAAATTCTGACACAGAGTTTTTAGTTAATATAACGCATTTACGAAACCTATATGGAAGAAAACATTTTATATAAAGCTACATTTAAATTGAAATATTATTTTACCTTCATATACCATCAAAATCTCTTGCTTTGAAGGAACTTCGGTCCACTGGGTTTCCAATACTTTCTTGTTTCCATTTCTGTAAACACGTTCCTCTTAGTAACCCTACAAACTTTTTTGGGCTAGGTGGTCTAAGTAATAGAAAATTAATGGCTTCTTGGACCTGAAATGAATAACTAGTTAACTGTAGGACAACATACCTTGTAACGGGCTTAAATTGAGGATTTAATGGTTACAATAACATTTTTAAATTGAAAGTTTTTAAAAATTTTGTTATTCATGAATGGGTTAGACCAAAATATGATGGCATATGCATATAATGTATTATTAAAATAATATAAATGAGTATAAGCAAACTTATTTTAAAGAAGGGGCTTTTTGTATTTCAAACAAAGGTTTTTGGACAAAATCCAGGCGGAGGAGAACAATAATAACCAAGCCCGGAAGTATGGTATTGAAGTAAGGTAATCAAATTAATATTGGCAATGATTTACAAGATTTCTTAATAACCTCAATTATAATAATAATTAAAAACGTGACGGGAAATGAGGGCCCTGGGCGAGACTAATCATTTACCTAGGAGTAAGGTAGATGTTTAACCTAAATGTGTCTGAGTGTTGTCCCGAAATATCTTAGTTACTTTAAATTTTATAAGTAAACTAACTTTTATCACATAATTGAAATATATTTTAGTTATGGGTTTTAATTATTGGTATGAAAAACGTTGTAGACTACGTAAATCTTTAAACTAGAGTTTGTCAACGTTTTTTAAAATTCCTTCCTTCTTTGCATTTTTCTATCTGTGCATTCTCCTCAATGAATACAGAATACCAGTTTGGATTCAGAGAAAAACATTCCACTATAGATCAACTCCATAGAATAATGGATATAATAGAAAGAGCCTTAGAAGATAAACAGATTTGCACTGCGCTATTTCTAGGTGTCGCTCAACCCTTTGATAAGGTGTGGCATGACGGCCAGATCCATAAATTAAATAAGATACTCTCATAGGAATATGTTTCATTGTTAGCAACATATATAACAGGCAGAACATTCAGAATCAAACAGAAAGGAGAATATTCCGAAATTAAGGAAATCAAAACAGAATTACCATACTGGGTCCAGTACTATTCCTACTTTACAACTGTAATATTCCAAACCCCCCCCCCCCTAGAAGTAAACATAGCAATGTTTGCAGATGAAACAGTATTATTAACAACTGACAATGACATATATACATCTACGGACAAATTCCAGAGAATAGCAAACAAACTCCTAGAATGGACTGATAAATTGAAAATCAAACTGAATGAAGTGAAGTCAGTCCACATCAACTTCACAAATAAGGTACTGAAAGATCTTCCGTTAATGGATGTTGACGGAATCATCATCCCTTATTAAAATAAAGCTTAATATCTAGGCATGAACCTAGATGCTTAAGTAAGATAGAAACACCACATCAAGAAAAAGAAGGAGGAATTAAATATCAAATACCGTAAGCAATATTGGCTCTTGGGTAGAGATTCAAACCTCTCATTAGGAAATTAAATAAAAATCTACAATCAGATTTTGAAATCAATTTGGATGTATGGCAGTCAACTTTGGGGATGTGTAAAGGAATCTATTGTAAAAATTCTAAAGATTTTCCAAAATAAAGTACAGAGAAATATTGTTAATGGTATGTAAAAAACCAAGATACCAGAAGAAATAAAGAAGATGGCGAATAGACATGAAAAAAGACTTCACCATCTTTCAAGTACAGTGGTTCTTCAACTTCTCGATAACCAGTCCATGGTTAGAAGATTGAAGAGAACCAAACCATTTGAGATAGTGTAGTGTTGTGTTGTACTGTGCTAGTTCTAAAATAATATGTATTGACAATGTTCAGAAAAGAACTAAAGAGTCAATGGGCACTTTAGTTATATCAGTATTTAGATTAAGATATTGCAAGGAAAGTTAATGGCTGGTCTAATAAGACCAGTTTTAATATATAAATAAAAAGGAAAGAGATTTTCATCAAAATATTAATCTCTATATATTGTGTTTAGATTGGTTCGGAGTGAGGAACGTTACCAGCCGAAGACTTTAGGGGGTAAAATTTAACAGAGAATAGAAAAGAGGCTGACGATGGAAAAAATTACTTTTCAAAATATTTAAAATAATTTTTAAAAAATATTACTTATTTTTACAAAAAGAATATAATGTATAAACTGTGGATACTTACATTGAATAATGTCACGCCAGCTTGGCTATGAAACTGCGGGCATTTTCTAGATTCTTCAAGACTTTCTGAGGAAACGTACACAAAGGCAGATCAAAGTACATCTATAAATTGCTGCATTATGGGCTTCCTGAAACATTTTTTGACGTTCATTATTTAGCAAATATTTAAAAAATTTTAAACGCAATAATATTCTCTTAAATTTGCAAGTCTGTAGTTTTCACTTTAAATATTCATTGCTTCTTAAAGCTGTAATTCAAAACCAATATATATATATTCGTTCAAAGAAAATAATAAAAAGTTTCGTAACTTTTCAATGTTTTTTTTTTTTACTAAATACTGAAAGACGCATTCCTCCAATTTTCTTTATATGCTGTATCCATTACTTATATCAACTATTTAGTGTCTCGATTTACTCAACGCGACAAAAAGTACTTTCATACTAACATTAAACCATTATATTTGTAGCCTACAGTACAACGACATCTAATAAAACCATATAATTAGAATGGAATAGAACGCACTTCACTACATACCAATGTTCCTTTATTCAAACACTTTACCTAAGTAACGTAAACGTTGATGGGTTTAAAGCTAGCAATACTTACGTTTTAGCAACCAAAGACAATAAGCCTCTAGCTTGTACGAAGTGCAGATTAAATATCACAGATATGAAAAAATCTACCAATGCACTTTTCACCTATTTTATTAGAAGGATAACCCGCGCCTAATGGGCCAAGATCTTTATTTATAATTTTTCACTTAGTTTCTAGTTCTGCGTAAAAGACGTCCATAGTGTTTCATAGATAAAGTGAATTTTATATATTAAAATAATCTAATATATACCCTGTATTGAAATGAATTTATGTAGTACAACATTTATCTCTATTTCTAATTTTAAAAATAAAAGATTTATTCTTAAATTGGGTTAAATGATCATAGTTTGTTTGATAGCTTAAGACAATATCGTAAATTTTTCAAAAATGTAACATATATATAGGTGATTAGACAAAATATTAGATTTATAATTCTTGTTTAAAGAAACACAATCAATCACACACACACACACACACACACACACACATACAAATATATATATATATAGGTGATTAGACAAAATATTAGATTTATAATTCTTGTTTAAAGAAACACACTCAATCACACACACACACATACAAATATATATATATATATATATATATAGGTGATTAGACAAAATATTAGATTTATAATTCTTGTTTAAAGAAACACACTCAATCACACACACACACACACATACAAATATATATATATATATATATATATATATATATATATATATATATATATTACAAAAAGTTACCGTTTGTAGAGTTCTATTGAGAGTATTATTTATAAATCTATTTACAATTTTTTTTTAATAAAATATTTTTGTTTGTAAAAGTAAGAAAATAACGACTTGACGAACAAATAATTTAAATATATTTATTAAATGTGTGACAGTCGTACTTAATTAGGGTCTAGGATGGCCGCTGGGAAGCGTTGCAGTGCTAGGCGTAAACTGTCATAATAGCACTTTTTATAATATAGTCAAAGAGTATATATGATTTTTATTTAACTTTTTATTTATTAATGTTTTTATTTTGAGTTTTGGTACGTTTGTAAATTTCAAATTGTTCTATTATATTAAGATGAGGCGCTATTTTCTTGATGTTGAGAATATATTGCTTATTGTTGATGTCTATGTAGGTGTGGTCTGATTCTATTATGCAGATAAGCTACAGTTAAAATGAGCCAGGTCCTAGCACTTGAAAAGTTATCTGCCCGACTCTCTCCCTACCCTTCCCGCCGCAGGCGGCAACCACCATCTAGAAGCCTACTTTCAACCCCGATCTGAAGGTATTAAGCGATCTGTGCCGATGTAGATTCGTGACCTTAAGGGTAAGAAGGGTCTTCAACGCAGCTTCAGGGAAACGTGGCGCAACCCCTGAGTATTTAAGTCGCCAGGAGAAGATGTAGGGATCATTTGGATGAGGCTCACTCTCAAGCAATGATCCTGCAGATTAACTTGCAGCACAGTAAAAGCTCCTCGGTATTCCTAGCAAATGCTTAGATGTGAGGCACACATTACCAGCGCTTGCGCTGATAAGAGAATCGGGGCTGTTCAGGAACCGTATAAAAGGTCTGGGTGCAACCGAGCGCGCTTACACCAGTGGGGGATATGAAGGCCACAGTGTGAGGACATGTGGGACAGTCATAGGACTAGAAACCACGCTGATTCAAGAACTCTCAACCAAAGACCTTGCGGTGGTTGGAATTCTATTTAAGTGCGAGGTAAGTCAGAGCAGCGAATTCATCGTCGCCTGCACTTACTGCGCCCACAAATGAGAATCGCCCCCTGTGGAATTACGTAAGTTTTTTAGGTACTGCAGGGAGAGGAAGTGTGATATAATGCCAATGCTAAATTAGGATGTGGGGCAGCTCAGACACAAATGAGCGTGGCGAGGTGCTAATCGCCTACCTGATTTAAAAAAAAACTTGTGTTACTAAACACGGGACCTGAACCAATATGTGTCATATCAAACAGAAGAGAGGTATTAGATATCACCTTCTGTAATAGACAGATGATAACGTGGATGAATGACCAAGTAGATTAATCAAAGTATCAATTTTATAACACTTTCTTCTTATACTTGTTTTTAAAGATTTTCATGTCAATTAGCTATATTATCAGATTTATAATTTATGTAGTTTATATGTATGGTATATATGTATATATATATATATGTATATATGTATATATTATGTATAGTATATATATATATATATATATATATATATATATATATATATATATATATATATATTTGTGTGTGTGTATGTGTGTGTGTGTGAGTGTGCATAATAAAAATGCCTAAAACTGATACATAGCGCAGTTAAGAAACTGTATTATTTTATCATATTGTTTATATAGGATGATGTATATATACATATATAATATGACAAGCTTTGTAGAGTGATATTGTCTAACACGTTTTCAATTTAACTATTCACAATTTTTCATTTTTTTATAAATAAATATATTTAATTAATGACGTTTACATTAGTTTATGACTGCCTGAACTTTAATCTTGTAAATTTGTAAAAATGTACAGAGATATACTGACAAATTTACAGTATTTAATTTCGGACAGTCATATAAGATGTAAAATTGATGGATTAAGTTTCACCGAACTTAAAGACCTACAAAATTCCAGAGTTGAATATATATTCGTTGATAAACTAAGAAAATAGCAAAATGACGGACTTATTATATTTTTTAAAATTGTGAGAAAAAGTTTTCTGTCGTACTTCAATAGTGTCTACGATGGACGCAGGAGACAAAGTATGTATATGCCTTTTAATTTAATTGTTCCTCTAATATGTTTTCATATTTCTTTATTACTAATTTATTGTTTGGTTTGGTTTGTGCTATGTTTAAATTTCATATTGCTCTATTAAATTGATATATTGTTGTTTATCTTACTGTGGAGAATATCTTGATTATCGTTGATGTCTGTTGTAAGTGTGGCCTCTTTCTATAATGCAGAAAGCTAAAGATAGGTTGTGTCATATTTCATAGATTGTTTGTATGGCCATTAAAACCTACGTTAAAGCTACGCTTGGTTTGCTTAAAGTAGAACTTGTTACAGTCTGTAGAGTTTATTTTGTACTTATATTATACTTGCAGTTATCTTCTTGAGTGAGCATGTGTAGGGTTGAGAGAGAGGGGGTGAGAGGTTCACAAAGTGCTGATGGTACGGAAGGCTTTGTGGTTCGTGGTGGAGATATTCCTCTTGAGCAGTTATTGCCTGTTGTAGTTATTTAATAGGAAATAATATCAATATGTGTCTAACCACCATTACAGCTACAACATACAGTAAAATAGTTAATTCTATTTATTTTAAACAGAATATGTTAGAATGCTTGCATCACAGAATAATCTCGTCTTTGTGTTTGAATGGGAGTTCGTGAAAGTCTTGTCCGCCCGTGAGCTTCTTGCCCTCCTCCAAGGCTCTACTGAGGTCGTTTTCTAGGCTTGTGGTGAGCACCATTACTGTCGTCACAGGTTTATCCTCATTCAGGTCTGTAAACAAAAACACAATGCGCATAAACAGATATGGTCAACACGGAAGGCGGAAGGGTAGAGAAAGTGTTTGACACTGTAGGGAGGATCATATAGAGCAATAAAATTACTTGACTGAACCAAAATCCTAGAGTATCAATTTATGGATTCGATGAGGGGGAAATTTGACACTTTTTAATACAGCTTTTATATAGAACACATAGGTCATCATTTCACATAAAGCTGTTGCGAAGTTCTGTCATAAAATAATATTTTCAAACCTGTTTGGCTTCTTGTCCCAAGTAAATTTGACAATGAACCATTATTTAGTTTTGGTAAATCGGCTTAAGCAAGACTATAGGAAGTAGAAAATAGGTATAGGGGACGTACGACCCCCTCCACCACAGATTATCCAAATATTTGCTGTGACATAAGTAAGTATATCTTAACGCGAAGTAGAAGTTTCTAATGCTGACTGTAGAATATAAAAGTGAAACATTTTGTATTATATTAATTTTTTTATTATATTTGTATAGAAATATATCCGTATTCTACGCATTATAAACAGCAAACGTAAAAATATCTCAAATCTCACAACATGTATATATCTATTTAATGAGATTAATGTGAAACATGCTCTGACAGCCAAGCTACTATATTTGAGACATTTAATGGCAACTAAATAAGAGTATTAACTACACTATTGCGATTATACTATTAACCCTGGTTTAGTTAGTGCTCACATTTAGTTCCCAAGCAATATTTACACAAGGACAATCAAACACAATAAACAAACCAAACTGCAATATTATGTATAGATTAACGCTACTTAATCAAACTAAATAAGTAAGTCTTAAGGTTAATTAATGTAGTATTTACATTATACTGATAAGAGTTATGTACTAGAATTTTTTCAAACAAGCTTCAGCTTATAAAAATTTGAACTGTTAACAATCATTAATATGTACCAGTACTATAACATTAACATTAATAAAATTTTAATATTAATTAACACAAAATTATAAATTCCGGGTTAGTTATAGTGTAAAAGAACGGTTATTTTAGGACTAGAAGTCATACAGTCCCCATTATAACTTCTAAGAGATTATAATTAGAAGTTCACCAGGTCAAAAGGTGAATTAAACTATAAAATAAACCAAAAGTATTTCAATGCCATTAATAAGAAATTTTTAATATTAATTCTATTTAATATTTTGTGGACTACGAGGTTTTAAAGTTCAGCAAAGTTGCAAAAAAAAGTCAGTAACCAAGAAAGAAAGAGAAAATACAACTAAGCAATCAAAAACAATCAGCTAACCAAAGAGACTATTTATATTTTGATGGTCAGACTTATAAATTTCAACCGGGTACAAGTAGTCCTCAGTTCTCCAACCTATGATGCACTAACCACCACGTTGGTTACTCATAAGGTCTGAATACGTCGCCTACTCGTTCCAAACAGATATATTTTACAGAATATTAATAAAAGTTAGAGTGGTTGAGTCAACGTTGGGGAAGGTTGGGGTGCTGTAAGGTTTAGCCTTTATTATATCTATATTCACACACTGTTCTTTGAGAACAATAATAATTATTCTGGCTGATCGCTATAAACCGCATTAAATTAACCTAATTTTCAATTTAGGTTATTGATAGACAAAAAAATGGGCAAATATTATACTTATTATTTCCATCAAACTAACGTTGTATTCTTTAGGCTGAGATTACGATGTTTTGACAAAACCAATGAGTATTAAGTGGTTTTATTTTCTGTTTGTAAATTTGATTGGTTGTTTTCGTCACTCTCGTCAGTAGCGTTATGGTTGTATCCGTCTTCCTATTGCAACGGGCAGTTTTTCCAGCGCAAGGCTGACATTAAGACTTGTTATAATTTCTTCAGACTTCATTAAATAAATAAACTTTTAATTTTAAATGATATAAAAATCGAAACAAAATAATCAACGTGTAGAGTGAAGAAAATAGGTGGTTCAAATCAAATAAGTAAAATTGTTATTAATTAATAAATTTAACACCACAACTGAGAAAATCGAAAAATAAATAATGAAATAAAACTAAAAATACTTTTGAACTAAGCAACCTATACCAATCGTTAACATTTCTATAGAATCAAGATAGTATAAAACAAACTATAGTTTGCATTAGAACAATAAAATTCATCTAATTAAAAAAATACAGAGAAATTAATAGACATGGACTTATTAAATTAAGAAGTACGATAAGGGCTGGCCAAGCAAGACAGTTCCTGAAATCAAAAAACCCGATACAAAAATCCGCCAAACAAATGTTAGACAATAGACGAGATACAAAAGTGAAAAGAGAGAAGAGGAGGGAAAATAATGTTAATCAGTAAATGGTTTTGACCAAAAGTCAAGTCATCTTCAATGACAAAAATTTATGAAAACCCAAATGATACAGTATACTAAATTTAAAGAGGCAATTTTATTAAATAGTAGTAACAATGTCGAATTTATTAAGTCATAAGCAATATCATAAGTCTTAATACTGTACAAATAAATATAATTTTTTAAAGAAAAATATAATGCTACAGGGAAATTAAGTAAAACTTTAAGTTAAATATGTTTTCAATGTTTTCTGTTTGATTAGAGAATGTAAAAACCATTACAGTAAAAAACAAAAGAAATATTTTTGTTATTATTTATAGTATTATTAATTTTTAAAAAATTTAAATAATCAAAAGTATCATACAAACATTACATCTAAAACACCCTCCGTTGACAAATGAATAAACCTTTAGGATTTTTCAACTAGTAGATTTAATGCTTGCCAAACCATGATTAAATAATTTTCTACATTATAAATTAGTAAATCCTAATAAAGACCTAATATAACTCCATAAGAACTCATACTTGAGAGTTGTTAAATTATTAGAGTTTGAGCTAGCTAAAGAGCTAGTTGGTTTTTAAATAAGTTCCAGGGACTAGATCCTTTGGCAGATTCTGCTTAAAAATAACACAGGGACCTGAAAATTATAAGTTAAGCAGGATCATATTTTGCATGACCTAACTGGAATCACCTCAGGAAAGCGGCGAATGGTAAAACATTCTATATTATTCAGTGTTTCATATAATATCTATGTTTCCAGTACTGTCAATATACTGACACTTGTGACTATTAAGAACTGACAATACCTTGAAAATCAAAATTGCTTTCACGTTAACTGTAGGTGGGTTTTGGACAGCTAACAAAACGTCATCTGCTATGAGTTTTCACTTACAGATGTAATAAATGCAGTTCATGTTGATATCGAGTCGTCAATATATACAATAAATGAATACTAGGCTTATATACAGGCGAAGCAAAATAGAAGAAATCGTCTCTGAATGAGTAAGGTCCACACAAAAATGACTAGGTAACCTTTTGTTCTTCCTCCTTTTAAACAGGTGGAATTTATGGCCTTTAACACTTTTTAAAGGTTATTTGCTCTAAAAGGTCACTTTTTCAACTTACCGTACGCCTTACTGTATTTACCAGCGCTTTACCTCTCTCTTCCCACCACTGTACTTACGTTTTTCATCACACATATAAAGCACGGCAGCTTTGTCTTTCTCAAAATAGGTAATAGCGAAGGTCAAAACCGCTGAAATAAAAACAGATAGTAAAAGACAATGTTTACCGGAAAATCTTAAATTACTAAACAATACAAAAACATGCATTTAACTTCTCACAGTGGACAAATCAATTTACCTTCATTTCTCATCAAAATCTCCTGCTTTGAAGGAAATTCGGTCCAGTTGACGTCAAACACCTTCTTTTTTTCATCTCTGTAAGCAAACATGTTCCTCTTACTAACCCTACAAGCTTCTTTGGGCTATCTGGTCTAGGAAATAAAAAATGAATGGCTTCTTGGATCTTAAATGACTATTAGCTAACTAAAGGACAACACACATTGTAATGGGATTAAATTGGGGATACGGTTATAATAACATGTTTTGTTATTTTGTAATTCATGGAAAACAAAGAGCTAGTCCAAAATATAATGACATATGCATATAATTGATGATTAAAGTAATATAAATGAGTATAGACAAAGCCATTTTAATGAAGGGGCTTTTTGTACATCTGAAAGAGTTAGAAGCAAATCAAGAAACGTCAAAACAATGCTAAAGAGACCATCGACATTTGAGAAGAAATAGCAAGAGAAATTAAGACAAAAATTTCAACAAAATGTGAAATTAAAAAGAAACAGGAAAACAAAGGTTTTTTGACAAAACCCGGGCCTCTGGAGAACAACAATAACCAAGCCCGGAAGGAGTGCCGAAACGTCGGCGGACGATCGCGCCACCCCCTAAAGCCTTTGTTATTGATCAAAATCATCACTGGAGCAGAGTGTGGGAACTTTGCACAAAGAAAGAATTAGCATGTCTTGAGATATCAAAGAGGACAGACGTCCATACCGCTCCGCTTTTTTCTTCAAAATTTCGGAGAACATTGCAGTGTTAAGTGGACAGTGGTAGTTTCCCAAACATGCAATCTTATTTGTTTCTTGACTGTTTTAGGGGTACGCCTCCAAAGAATGTTAGCAAAGGTTTTTAACATCGCTTTGTGTTGCGTTTCCCGGAAAAAGATGTTCCCAAAATTACAAAATTTATATGAGTGATGTATAACTTAACTTTTCTTCTAAATGAATAGCGACTAAATTGGTAACAAACATACGTAAAATTAAATGCAGTAAAACAGTTTGTTAGGGATATGTTTTGTAAGTGTAATTTGATAAGTTTGGACTAAATTTATAAAACATAAAAGATGTAAATAGAATTCAATTAGAGACATTGACATGCTCAGCTCAAAAGATTTTAAATGCTAAAAGTTTTAAAATTTAAAATTTCCCAGAATGCTTAATTTTGCTATATTTGGTGAATGTAGATCGGGAACGAAGGAAAGGTAGCTACTGATGCCAACCTAGACAATTCAACAAAGAAATCCCGGATACGATGGCCGCGAGGAATTTGACTTCTCACAAAGAATTCACTGCAAGAGAAAACTCTGCATGGAAAAATAAAAAATGTCAAACTACTGTCTTTCTCATTAATCAAAAATAAATTTAACAATTTTTGTGATGCAATATAAACGTGATGCAATATTTATACTACAGAACAGAGATGCAGGACGAATACCCTTAGAACATTTATCCAGTAAGTATACTATTACAAAAGTAATGCAGCATGTATACTCTTAGAACAGATACCCAAAGAAATGATGAAGTATTTATACTCTTAGACTATTTATGCGGCATGTATACTTTTAGAACAGAGATGCAGGACGAATGCTCTTAGAACAGTGAAGCGGGAATTATGCTCTTATCCACAATGATAAAGGAAGTAGAATTTTAAAATTGTGATATAAAACGTATACTCTTAGACCACTGATACTGAACGTATGCTCTTGAAACCGTAATTCAAAAATAATATCAAAGAACAAGGATACAGGATCCATGATCTTACAACTGTGATGCAAGACGTATGGTGTAAAAACAGAGATATAGAATATATGTTCCTAGAACAGTAATACTGTACATATGGTCTAATAATAATGAATGAACGTATGCTAATAGAAGTGTGTTGCACGACGTATATTCTTGAAACAGGAATGCAGTCTCAACTTATAAAAATTATAAAGAACGAATGACAATAGAAAAGCCATGCACGTATCCACTTGGAAATGTGATACAGGACGTGTAACCTTATAAAAGTGATGCACTACCTATGGTCCTATAATAATGAAAAGAACGTATGCTCCTAGAAAAAAGATGCATGACGTTAAACCTTGTACTTAAACAGTGATGCAGTACGTATCCACCTGGAAATGTGATGCTGAACCTATGACCTTCTTAAAGTGATGCATTCCATATAGACTTATATAAATATATATAGTACGTATGCTAATAGAAGAGTGATGCACAACGTATGCTCTTGAAAGAGTGATGCTGTACTAATGATAATAATGATGCGGTCTTGTAATAATGATAATGAACTTATGCTAACAGAACGGCAATGCACGACGTATCCACTTGGAAAAGTGATGCAGGAAGTGTGACCTTATAAAAGTGATGCACTAATTATTGTCTCATAATAATGATAAGTACTTATGCTCATAGAAGAGTGATGCACGACATATTAAAGTGTACTTAGAACATTGATGCAGTATGTATGGTCTTACAACAGTAATGCAGTACATATGGTTTTATAATAATGTTAAACCACGTATGATTATAGAAGAGTGATGCACGACGTACGATCTTATAAAAGTGTTACACTATGTATGTTTTTTATTTTAATGATAACGTAAGGTCATAGAAAAGTGACGCTCGACGTACGATCTTAAAAACGTGATGCAGTACGTATGGTTTTATAATAATAATAAAGTCCGTATGATTATAGAAGAGTGATGCACGACGTGCGATCTTATAAAAGTGTTACACTATGTACGTTTTTTATTTTAATGATAACGTAAGGTCATAGAAAAGTGACGCTCGACGTACGATCTTAAAAACGTGATGCAGTACGTATGGTTTTATAATAATAATAAAGTCCGTATGATTATAGAAGAGTGATGCACGACGTACGATCTTATAAAAGTGTTACACTATGTACGTTTTTTATTTTAATGATAACGTAAGTCATAGAAAAGTGACGCTCGACGTACGATCTTAAAAACGTGATGCAGTACGTATGGTTTTATAATAATAATAAAGTCCGTATGATTATAGAAGAGTGAAGCACGACGTACGATCTTATAAAAGTGTTACACTATGTACGTTTTTTATTTTAATGATAACGTAAGGTCATAGAAAAGTGACGCTCGACGTACGATCTTAAAAACGTGATGCAGTACGTATGGTTTTATAATAATAATAAAGTCCGTATGATTATAGAAGAGTGATGCACGACGTACGATCTTATAAAAGTGTTACACTATGTATGTTTTTTATTTTAATGATAACGTAAGGTCATAGAAAAGTGACGCTCGACGTACGATCTTATAAAAGTGTTACACTATGTACGTTTTTTATTTTAATGATAACGTAAGGTCATAGAAAAGTGACGCTCGACGTACGATCTTAAAAACGTGATGCAGTACGTATGGTTTTATAATAATAATAAAGTCCGTATGATTATAGAAGAGTGATGCACGACGTACGATCTTATAAAAGTGTTACACTATGTATGTTTTTTATTTTAATGATAACGTAAGGTCATAGAAAAGTGACGCTCGACGTACGATCTTAAAAACGGGATGCAGTACGTATGGTTTTATAATAATAATAAAGTCCGTATGATTATAGAAGAGTGATGCACGACGTACGATCTTATAAAAGTGTTACACTATGTATGTTTTTTATTTTAATGATAACGTAAGGTCATAGAAAAGTGACGCTCGACGTACGATCTTAAAAACGTGATGCAGTACGTATGGTTTTATAATAATAATAAAGTCCGTATGATTATAGAAGAGTTATGCACGACGTACGATCTTATAAAAGTGTTACACTATGTACGTTTTTTATTTTAATGATAACGTTAGGTCATAAAAAAGTGACGCTCGACGTACGATCTTAAAAACGTGATGCAGTACGTATGGTTTTATAATAATAATAAAGTCCGTATGATTATAGAAGAGTGATGCACGACGTACGATTTTATAAAAGTGTTACACTATGTATGTTTTTTATTTTAATGATAACGTAAGGTCATAGAAAAGTGACGCTCGACGTACGATCTTATAAAAGTGTTACACTATGTACGTTTTTTATTTTAATGATAACGTAAGGTCATAGAAAAGTGACGCTCGACGTACGATCTTAAAAACGTGATGCAGTACGTATGGTTTTATAATAATAATAAAGTCCGTATGATTATAGAAGAATCATGCACGACGTACGATCTTATAAAAGTGTTACACTATGTACGTTTTTTATTTTAATGATAACGTAAGGTCATAGAAAAGTGACGCTCGACGTACGATCTTAAAAACGTGATGCAGTACGTATGGTTTTATAATAATAATAAAGTCCGTATGATTATAGAAGAGTGATGCACGACGTACGATCTTATAAAAGTGTTACACTATGTACGTTTTTTATTTTAATGATAACGTTAGGTCATAAAAAAGTGACGCTCGACGTACGATCTTAAAAACGGGATGCAGTACGTATGGTTTTATAATAATAATAAAGTCCGTATGATTATAGAAGAGTGATGCACTACGTACGATCTTATAAAAGTGTTACACTATGTATGTTTTTTATTTTAATGATAACGTAAGGTCATAGAAAAGTGGCGCTCGACGTACGATCTTAAAAACGTGATGCAGTACGTATGGTTTTATAATAATAATAAAGTCCGTATGATTATAGAAGAGTGATGCACGACGTACGATCTTATAAAAGTGTTACACTATGTATGTTTTTTATTTTAATGATAACGTAAAGTCATAGAAAAGTGACGCTCGACGTACGATCTTATAAAAGTGTTACACTATGTACGTTTTTTATTTTAATGATAACGTAAGGTCATAGAAAAGTGACGCTCGACGTACGATCTTAAAAACGTGATGCAGTATGTATGGTTTTATAATAATAATAAAGTCCGTATGATTATAGAAGAGTGACGCACGACGTACGATCTTATAAAAGTGTTACACTATGTATGTTTTTTATTTTAATGATAACGTAAAGTCATAGAAAAGTGACGCTCGACGTACGATCTTATAAAAGTGTTACACTATGTACGTTTTTTATTTTAATGATAACGTAAGGTCATAGAAAAGTGACGCTCGACGTACGATCTTAAAAACGTGATGCAGTACGTATGGTTTTATAATAATAATAAAGTCCGTATGATTATAGAAGAGTGATGCACGACGTACGATCTTATAAAAGTGTTACACTATGTATGTTTTTTATTTCAATGATAACGTAAGGTCATAGAAAAGTGACGCTCGACGTACGATCTTAAAAACGTGATGCAGTACGTATGGTTTTATAATAATAATAAAGTCCGTATGATTATAGAAGAGTGATGCACGACGTACGAACTTATAAAAGTGTTACACTATGTACGTTTTTTATTTTAATGATAACGTAAGGTCATAGAAAAGTGACGCTCGACGTACGATCTTAAAAACGTGATGCAGTACGTATGGTTTTATAATAATAATAAAGTCCGTATGATTATAGAAGAGTGATGCACGACGTACGATCTTATAAAAGTGTTACACTATGTATGTTTTTTATTTTAATGATAACGTAAGGTCATAGAAAAGTGACGCTCGACGTACGATCTTAAAAACGTGATGCAGTACGTATGGTTTTATAATAATAATAAAGTCCGTATGATTATAGAAGAGTGATGCACGACGTACGATCTTATAAAAGTGTTACACTATGTACGTTTTTTATTTTAATGATAACGTAAGGTCATAGAAAAGTGACGCTCGACGTACGATCTTAAAAACGTGATGCAGTACGTATGGTTTTATAATAATAATAAAGTCCGTATGATTATAGAAGAGTGATGCACGACGTACGATCTTATAAAAGTGTTACACTATGTATGTTTTTTATTTTAATGATAACGTAAGGTCATAGAAAAGTGACGCTCGACGTACGATCTTATAAAAGTGTTACACTATGTACGTTTTTTATTTTAATGATAACGTAAGGTCATAGAAAAGTGACGCTCGACGTACGATCTTAAAAACGTGATGCAGTACGTATGGTTTTATAATAATAATAAAGTCCGTATGATTATAGAAGAGTGATGCACGACGTACGATCTTATAAAAGTGTTACACTATGTATGTTTTTTATTTTACTGATAACGTAAGGTCATAGAAAAGTGACGCTCGACGTACGATCTTAAAAACGGGATGCAGTACGTATGGTTTTATAATAATAATAAAGTCCGTATGATTATAGAAGAGTGATGCACGACGTACGATCTTATAAAAGTGTTACACTATGTATGTTTTTTTATTTTAATGATAACGTAAGGTCATAGAAAAGTGACGCTCGACGTACGATCTTAAAAACGTGATGCAGTACGTATGGTTTTATAATAATAATAAAGTCCGTATGATTATAGAAGAGTGATGCACGACGTACGATCTTATAAAAGTGTTACACTATGTACGTTTTTTATTTTAATGATAACGTTAGGTCATAAAAAAGTGACGCTCGACGTACGACCTTAAAAACGTGATGCAGTACGTATGGTTTTATAATAATAATAAAGTCCGTATGATTATAGAAGAGTGATGCACGACGTACGATTTTATAAAAGTGTTACACTATGTATGTTTTTTATTTTAATGATAACGTTAGGTCATAAAAAAGTGACGCTCGACGTACGATCTTAAAAACGTGATGCAGTACGTATGGTTTTATAATAATAATAAAGTCCGTATGATTATAGAAGAGTGATGCACGACGTACGATCTTATAAAAGTGTTACACTATGTACGTTTTTTATTTTAATGATAACGTTAGGTCATAAAAAAGTGACGCTCGACGTACGATCTTAAAAAAGTGATGCAGTACGTATGGTTTTATAATAATAATAAAGTCCGTATGATTATAGAAGAGTGATGCACGACGTACGATCTTATAAAAGTGTTACACTATGTACGTTTTTTATTTTAATGATAACGTTAGGTCATAAAAAAGTGACGCTCGACGTACGATCTTAAAAACGTGATGCAGTACGTATGGTTTTATAATAATAATAAAGTCCGTATGATTATAGAAGAGTGATGCACGACGTACGATCTTATAAAAGTGTTACACTATGTACGTTTTTTATTTTAATGATAACGTTAGGTCATAAAAAAGTGACGCTCGACGTACGATCTTAAAAACGGGATGCAGTACGTATGGTTTTATAATAATAATAAAGTCCGTATGATTATAGAAGAGTGATGCACGACGTACGATCTTATAAAAGTGTTACACTATGTATGTTTTTTATTTTAATGATAACGTAAGGTCATAGAAAAGTGGCGCTCGACGTACGATCTTAAAAACGTGATGCAGTACGTATGGTTTTATAATAATAATAAAGTCCTTATGATTATAAAAGAGTGATGCACGACGTACGATCTTATAAAAGTGTTACACTATGTATGTTTTTTATTTTAATGATAACGTAAGGTCATAGAAAAGTGACGCTCGACGTACGATCTTAAAAACGGGATGCAGTACGTATGGTTTTATAATAATAATAAAGTCCGTATGATTATAGAAGAGTGATGCACGACGTACGATTTTATAAAAGTGTTACACTATGTATGTTTTTTATTTTAATGATAACGTAAGGTCATAGAAAAGTGACGCTCGACGTACGATCTTAAAAACGTGATGCAGTACGTATGGTTTTATAATAATAATAAAGTCCGTATGATTATAGAAGAGTGATGCACGACGTACGATCTTATAAAAGTGTTACACTATGTACGTTTTATATTTTAATGATAACGTAAGGTCATAGAAAAATGACGCTCGACGTACGATCTTAAAAACGGGATGCAGTACGTATGGTTTTATAATAATAATAAAGTCCGTATGATTATAGAAGAGTGATGCACGACGTACGATCTTATAAAAGTGTTACACTATGTATGTTTTTTATTTTAATGATAACGTAAGGTCAT
This sequence comes from Prosapia bicincta, assembly GCA_036971475.1. NCBI lineage: Eukaryota > Metazoa > Arthropoda > Insecta > Hemiptera > Cercopidae > Prosapia > Prosapia bicincta. Next base: position 68,820,456 of record JBAIZL010000006.1, on the reverse strand, counting down.
AGAAAAGTGACGCTCGACGTACGATCTTAAAAACGGGATGCAGTACGTATGGTTTTATAATAATAATAAAGTCCGTATGATTATAGAAGAGTGATGCACGACGTACGATTTTATAAAAGTGTTACACTATGTATGTTTTTTATTTTAATGATAACGTAAGGTCATAGAAAAGTGACGCTCGACGTACGATCTTAAAAACGGGATGCAGTACGTATGGTTTTATAATAATAATAAAGTCCGTATGATTATAGAAGAGTGATGCACGACGTACGATCTTATAAAAGTGTTACACTATGTACGTTTTTTATTTTAATGATAACGTTAGGTCATAAAAAAGTGACGCTCGACGTACGATCTTAAAAACGGGATGCGGTACGTATGGTTTTATAATAATAATAAAGTCCGTATGATTATAGAAGAGTGATGCACGACGTACGATCTTATAAAAGTGTTACACTATGTATGTTTTTTTATTTTAATGATAACGTAATGTCATAGAAAAGTGGCGCTCGACGTACGATCTTAAAAACGTGATGCAGTACGTATGGTTTAATAATAATAATAAAGTCCGTATGATTATAGAAGAGTGATGCACGACGTACGATTTTATAAAAGTGTTACACTATGTATGTTTTTTATTTTAATGATAACGTAAGGTCATAGAAAAATGACGCTCGACGTACGATCTTAAAAACGGGATGCAGTACGTATGGTTTTATAATAATAATAAAGTCCGTATGATTATAGAAGAGTGATGCACGACGTACGATCTTATAAAAGTGTTACACTATGTACGTTTTTTATTTTAATGATAACGTTAGGTCATAAAAAAGTGACGTTCGACGTACGATCTTAAAAACGGGATGCGGTACGTATGGTTTTATAATAATAATAAGGTCCGTATGATTATAGAAGAGTGATGCACGACGTACGATCTTATAAAAGTGTTACACTATGTATGTTTTTTATTTTAATGATAACGTAAGGTCATAGAAAAGTGACGCTCGACGTACGATCTTAAAAACGGGATGCAGTACGTATGGTTTTATAATAATAATAAAGTCCGTATGATTATAGAAGAGTGATGCACGACGTACGATCTTATAAAAGTGTTACACTATGTACGTTTTTTATTTTAATGATAACGTTAGGTGATAAAAAAGTGACGCTCGACGTACGATCTTAAAAACGGGATGCGGTACGTATGGTTTTATAATAATAATAAAGTCCGTATGATTATAGAAGAGTGATGCACGACGTACGATCTTATAAAAGTGTTACACTATGTATGTTTTTTTATTTTAATGATAACGTAAGGTCATAGAAAAGTGGCGCTCGACGTACGATCTTAAAAACGTGATGCAGTACGTATGGTTTTATAATAATAATAAAGTCCGTATGATTATAGAAGAGTGATGCACGACGTACGATCTTATAAAAGTGTTACACTATGTATGTTTTTTATTTTAATGATAACGTAAGGTCATAGAAAAGTGACGCTCGACGTACGATCTTAAAAACGGGATGCAGTACGTTTGGTTTTATAATAATAATAAAGTCCGTATGATTATAGAAGAGTGATGCACGACGTACGATTTTATAAAAGTGTTACACTATGTATGTTTTTTATTTTAATGATAACGTAAGGTCATAGAAAAATGACGCTCGACGTACGATCTTAAAAACGGGATGCAGTACGTATGGTTTTATAATAATAATAAAGTCCGTATGATTATAGAAGAGTGATGCACGACGTACGATCTTATAAAAGTGTTACACTATGTACGTTTTTTATTTTAATGATAACGTTAGGTCATAAAAAAGTGACGTTCGACGTACGATCTTAAAAACGGGATGCGGTACGTATGGTTTTATAATAATAATAAAGTCCGTATGATTATAGAAGAGTGATGCACGACGTACGATCTTATAAAAGTGTTACACTATGTATGTTTTTTATTTTAATGATAACGTAAGGTCATAGAAAAGTGGCGCTCGACGTACGATCTTAAAAACGTGATGCAGTACGTATGGTTTTATAATAATAATAAAGTCCATATGATTATAGAAGAGTGATGCACGACGTACGATCTTATAAAAGTGTTACACTATGTATGTTTTTTATTTTAATGATAACGTAAGGTCATAGAAAAGTGACGCTCGACGTACGATCTTAAAAACGTGATGCAGTACGTATGGTTTAATAATAATAATAAAGTCCGTATGATTATAGGAGAGTGATGCACGACGTACGACCTTATAAAAGTGTTACACTATGTACGTTTTTTATTTTAATGATAACGTAAGGTCATAGAAAAGTGACGCTCGACGTACGATCTTAAAAACGGGATGCAGTACGTATGGTTTTATAATAATAATAAAGTCCGTATGATTATAGAAGAGTGATGCACGACGTACGATCTTATAAAAGTGTTACACTATGTATGTTTTTTTTATTTTAATGATAACGTAAAGTCATAGAAAAGTGGCGCTCGACGTACGATCTTAAAAACGTGATGCAGTACGTATGGTTTTATAATAATAATAAAGTCCGTATGATTATAGAAGAGTGATGCACGACGTACGATCTTATAAAAGTGATACACTATGTATGTTTTTATTTTAATGATAAAGTATGGTGATAGAAAAGTGACACTCGACGTACGATCTTAAAAACGTGATGCAGTACGTATGCTTATAGAAGAGTGATGCACGACATAAGATCTTATAAGTGATCAACTATGTATGTTTTTATAAAATGATAAAGTACGTATGCTCATACAAGAGTGCTCTAAAAATAGTGATGCAAGATTTATGCTCTTATAATATAAATGATGTTTCAAGGTTTTCTCGTTGGATATTCTAGGAGGGTTTTTTTCAGTTTAAACTGTCCCTGTACTTCAAGTAAGAATGTTTGCATTGCTTATACCTGAATAAATTTGAAGCTAAGAAACTCCCCTCAATTTTTTCAGAAATCAGGGTTTATTATCTTGAATTTTCACTTGTATCAGGTAGCTACCATGAATTAAACCTTCCTTTTACAGTGGACATTGAACACGCTATACATTTAAGTTTTCGAAGAGAGTTAGTGAGGGTAATCTGAAACTCTAGACTGTTTCTAGAGAGGTGAAAAACCAGTGAAGCTGGCTCTCCTACTCGGTGGAAGATATAAATTTCGGATATGTAAGACACACTCTAGAACGTCTAACAATATTTATGTTCATACAACTAAAACTGTATAGAATCTATTTACTCATATTATTCTATTTACTAATATATAATTCCTCTTACTCATACAAATTCAAATAACTTTATAATTCTTCTTATTCATATAATTCCATTCCCTCATATAATTTTAATGCTACTAATGCTTTTGCTACTACACAAAGCAATTTATTAAAAATATCAGATCAATATACCAAAATATACATCATATACAATTATTATTTACAAAAAAAAACTATAATAATAATAACTGAGAATTAAAACAAAAAGAAAAAAAAATATGTCAGACCAACTTTAAGACGAAAGTGAATATTTCATTTGAAAATTATATTTGATAAAAGTTTTAATAAAATATAGTTTATGTAGTTAATACAAACTTTATAAGGTGTTCAAAATTTACTACTTGTAAATTTTATGAACCAAATGTATAATATTACCCATTTAACTATAGTAGCACTATTAAAATATTAATTAATATTTTTAATCGCTGATAAAAAACTTTAAGAAATACTAACATTTCATCTTAATAATGTATAATAAATAAACAAAGTACCATAGCCTACGAAATATCAACAGCTGTTCTATAGCCACAAACCATATCTTTAAAATCAGCTGTTATGATAAATTATATTTTACTCTTATTTTACGCTAAAATATTAAAAACCTCCCGCTATTCCTCTCGTAATGGAATACAGCTTGACGGATGGGGTAATTTTAGATCCATGCACAACATACAGTTACACCCAGCGTTAAGAAGTATTCCCTTCAATAAACACTAATAATAAAATGCTCATAAACATCATTCCTCTATTGTGTGTGTGTGTGTATGTGTGTGTGCGTGCGTGTGTGTGTGCGTGCGTGTGTGCGTGTGTGTGTGTGTGCGTGTGTGCGTGTATGTGATTGTGTGTGTGTGTGTGTGTGTGTGTGTGTGTGTGTGTGTGTGTGTGTGTGTGTGTGTGTGTGTGTGTGTGTGTGTGTGTGTGTGTGTGTGTGTGTGTGTGTGTGTGTGTGTGTGTGTGTGTGTGTGTGTGTGTGTGTGTGTGTGTGTGTGTGTGTGTGTGCAAACAGCTGTAATTCAGTGAAACATATGTTTATATTGGATTTACTCACTCAATGTTTACGATTCTCACTGAGTAACTGTTGTCAGTGCCCTCTACTTTCGTAAATTTGAATGCAGCTGCGTCTTGGCCTCTATGATTGTAAAACGTGTTATAATACTTCATGTACAGTGGGCTACCTGTAAGCTAACAGAATCATAGGAAACTGATTTTAGGTACAAGGTAAATTTTTCCTTAAAGGTTTTTTACTTTTTGTTATATTTCTATCAAATTATTGTTATATTTTTTTACTTACATCTTTTTCCTGAATTATAATCTATGTTATTCATATATTAACATACCATATGACCATACCATATTTACTCATATGCTACGAATATAATTAAGAACAACGAGAATTAAGTCATATTTTAAACATTTGATTTTATTTTTTTTTATTGCGCGTTTCAATGAAAAAGTTATCATTAATAATGACAACTGCTACACACATTATACAATATAACTGAAATGAGAGCAAGGCTCCATTTCATATTTAGCTTATTCCATATCCCACGCCCGCGTATTGTTAATAAAATCATGTCCTAATTGTAGCTGTTACTACTAAAACCAATTTTCGAAATTATCAAGAGAACACTTAACATTCCAAAGCGCACCATCTACACACTCACGCACGCACACGCTTGTTTCATCTCTTGATTCATAGAGGGATGTTTAGTGTGTTAAAAAAAGACTATTGTTTAGTGTATCGAGTAACTGCTGAAAATGATTTCACAAGATTTCTTAATAAGATCAAATAAAATTAAAATTAAAAACGTGACTAGGGAAATGAGGGCCCTGAACAAATTCTTCTATGAGGCTAGTAATTTACATAGGAGAAAAGTAAATGTTTTACCGAAATGTGTCTGAGTGGTTCCCGAAATATTTCAGTTATTTTACAATTTAATAAGTAAACGAACTTTTGTCACATAATTGAAATATATTTTAGTAATGATTTTTAATCAACGTTTGAATTAATTTGAGAAACTTTGTAGACTACGTAATTCATTAAAGTAGAGTTTCTTACGGTTTTTCAAATTCCCTCGTTCTTTGCATTTCTTCTATCTGTGCATTCTCCTCAAAATAATAGTTTTTTTATATTGTGTTTTACTGAATAGATAGTTAGGCCTGAGGAAACGCTACCGACCGAAGACTTTAAGGGGTAAAATCTAACAGAGAATAAAATAGTGATAGAAACTGACGATGGAAAAAAATACTTTTCAAAATATTAAACAGATAATTTTATTTTTAAAAAAATATTCCTTACTTTTACAAAAAGAAAATATAATATTTAAACTGTGGAATACTTACATTGAATAATGTCACGCCAGCTTGACTATGAAACTGCGGGCATTTTCTAGATTCTTCAGGACTTTCTGAGGAAACGTAAACAAAGGTTGAGCAAAGTACCGCTATAAGTAACTGCATTTTGGGATTCCTGAAACATTTTCGGACATTCATTGTTTAGCAAATATTTTTCTAAAAATAACGTAATAAAAATTTCTTAAATTTGCAGGTTTATAATTTCCACTTTGATTATTCATTGAATCTTAGTGGTGTAATTTTAAGCCAAGATTCATTCGTTCAGAAAATAAGTTAGTAAATTTTCAAAATTTTATTTAAGAAATATATATATATATATATTATATACTGAAAGACCCAATCCTCCAATTTTCTCTATATGTTGTCAATTATTTATGACAACTATTTAGTCTCTCATTTCACTCAACGCGACAAAACTTACTTTCATACTAACATTAAACCATTAGATTTGTAGCCTACAGTACAACGACATCTAATAAAATCATATAATTATAATGGAATAGAACGCACTTCACCACAAACCAATGTTCCTTTATTCAAACACTTTACTCAAGTAAGGTAAACGTTGATGGTTTTAAAGCTAGCAATAGTTACGTTTTAGCAAGCCAAGATAATAAGCCACTATGTACTACGAAGTGCAGATTAAATATCACATATGTAAATAAATCTACCAATGCCCCAATAACCTATCATATTAGAAGGATAACCCGAGCCTAATGGGCCAAGGTCTTTACTTGTTATTTTTCACTCAGTAACTAGTTCCGTGTAAAAGACGTCCATAATGTTTCATAGATAAAGTAACTTTTACAAATTAAAATAATCTCTAATATGACCTGTATTGAAATAAATTAATTATTTATCTAGTATAAGATTTATTTCGATTTCTAATTTTAAAAATAAACGGTTTATACTTAACTGCGGTTACTAGATCACAGTTTGTTTCACAGCTTAAGACACTATCTTAAAAACTGCAAAGCTTTTAACATGTATATAAAAGTTATAGGCATAATATTAGATTTATAATTCTTGTTTACAGAAACTCCCTAAAACATACACTTCCACGGACCACTCAATTATATTTTACAAAAAACCTTTATTTAATTAAACTTAGTTATTTTACTTTCAATTACATTATTATTATTAATAAGCCTATACATTATTAATTGAACTTTATTTAATTTTTTTTGTTTATATTAAATTGATTCACTAGGCTCGACTAAGGAGTCTATTTAAGTCTGTCTTTATTTGTTTTATGATTACCCGATTTTACTATGTAACCATCAAGCTCCAAATGTTGGGCACTATACTTTTCTACGGACCTTTCTCCACGTTTTTATCTCAAACCCTTCTCTTCTTTTACAATACCTCCGCCCAGCACATCTTCTTCCTGCTCTTTACTACGATGTTAACACACAACTTGTCCGCAAGAAATTAATGGTTTATCCCTTCACTCCGAACTTGGTCCGATACCTATAGCTCAAGGATAAACCTCTCAGAACAAATTTATAACAAAAACCAATCAGCCACCTATAGGCTCTTTTAGGCTTTAATCGGGGTTACGGATTCTTTGAGAGACACTTCTAACTTAAAGATTATAATTTGACACCTTTTGAAACTTACTTTATATAAAATAAAATAAAACTATATAAAATGGAAAATAAGAATTTTTATTTGTTATTCATTCTAATTTTTAATTTTTGTACCTGTTTAATTACAAGTAATAGGTATTTTATTTAAAATACGGCCAAATCTTGTTTACATTAATTTAACTTATTCCTTTTCTTATTGTATACAAATAAATTTAAGACACTTTTTTCCAATGAACATACCCCCCGCCCCCCAAAAAAAACAAGTATATCTCATTTCACAATAATTATGATTTATTTTACCACATTAATATTTCTAGGTTATTCCCCTATATTTCATGCAGGCTTTATACTTTCAATTTATTAAACTTTTTATTTACAATTTCGATTCTTATATTTGATATATTCAAAGCTTAATGGTTTATTACATATCATTATATCTGTTATATTTCTGTTTAACAATTTTGATTTATTTATAATGTATGCTACCTAAATCTACACAGCAGTATGTTAGTGTGGCAAAGATTTACTCAAAGGCTTAATTAATTAATACATTACCATTTATTTTACATATTGAAACCCTTTTACTTGTACATAATTACAATACAACTATTCTTTGAGCTTAGTTTGTGAGGTTATGTTAAAAGAAGTAAAAGACGTACACACAACTCTCAAATTAATCATTTATTAACTCATACGCGTTTTAGTGACAAAGTCATCATCATCAGTGAATGTTATTTTAACTTACAACTAATCCCTAATTACAACTAAACATAATTACAATAATTATGTTCTTTATATTTAACCAAAAATAACATATAATATTTGTTAAGAAATAAAGCCATATTATACGTTTTTTATTCATTCGCATAACTTTTCCTATTTCTTAAAGCTGTTAAATGAAAAGTCAATTTTGAACAAATTAGAGTTTAATTTAGTTAGCCCAAGCGGTCTTTATTTTACTTGCGTTGGATTTTTTAATTGAATTTTAAATGATATAGATAGATATAAAGTCTAATTTAGATGAATATTCTTGTTTATAAAACCTTATACTGCTAGCTTATACTGGATCTCATCGTGAAATGGCTTCCTCACATCTAGTCTGCTTTGGTAACTCTCTTGTTCTCTAGGATATTCGTCTTACTAAATGGTTTGGTGGGTCGAAACTTTCTTCAATACGCTTCATAGTGTTTTTTAAATATGTTCTAAAGGACTGTACCTTCTGCAACTTCACTTACTATGGCGTTCTACCCTTTCTTATTTCTCACAGGTCGAAGAGGTTTTAATTTGCTCCAACACTCCCGTATCACATCTTGCACTTTCTACAGGTTTTTTACTCCATATTTGACATTGTCACTTAAAGCATTTAACACACATGTTGTTCCATAGATAGCTGTTGTACGACACCCCTGACTCCAACCCACTCTTCCTCTTTCCAAAATGCTTTAATCCATGGGTGACCACCATTCTCTTAACCAACCAATGAGAGCTCTTCTTCGGTAAGAGTGAAGTTATTTAAAATTTTAATCTCCAGCCCATTTTGCTTGTATTTCTTTTAATTATTTTATTTTAACTTTTATTAGAGCCTTTTATTTTACCTGTTCCTGCTTTGAATTTACAATTTATTTATTCAGTTTTCTTCAAATTCATTTAGACTTACTTCCTTGTTTTACTTTCGCATTTCTTCTTGATTGGCCTTTTGTGCCCCTGTTGGAAAATTTTATAATCACCTTGATTCTCGCGATTCTGTTATTGAAAATATAGCTTCATACTCTAATAACCTAAAATTTAGGTTATAAACATTAGTTTAAATTTGTATCCAGTTGTTTCATGCGGTGAGGTGTTAATCACCCCTTCTATGTACGACAGGTACTTCCGCCAAGATGATTGATTCTCATAGCAGTTCTCTTCTTTCTGTTAAGTTCATCTCCGGCTGCCGTACTGGGGTCAGTATGTGTTGGATTCCTTCACACCTGATCCACGTACGCCACTGCCGCGATGTAAATGCAGGTAAATCCAGATGTAAATACAAAATCTTTAAGGATCTTGCTAGAATTACCCACTGTTTGAAAATACTGCAGTAACTTCATCTTTCAGCTCCTTGTCGTGGTACTTCGTACTCTATATAACTTGACATATTTCGAGAAACTGTCTATCACTACTAATATGTATCTTATCCCTCCAACACTAGTTGGTAGGGGTCCTAGGTAGTCTATCGCCACCATTTCTCCAGGCCGTCTTGACACGATTGGTTTCGTGCTTTCTTGGAGGTATATATTTGTCGGGTTTGCATACTGATATTACTGACATCTTTTAATAACTTGCAATATTCGTTTTTTTTTCATTTTCTTTATATACATACTCATTTACATCCTTTGTTATATTTTTGCATTTATTCTTGATTGGCCTTTTGTGCCCCAGTTGGAAAATTTTATAATCACTTTGATTCTCGCGATTTTGTTATTGAAAATATAGCTTCATACTCTAATAAACTAAATTTTAGGTTATAAACATTAGTTTAAATTTGGGTTTCTTAAAAAAATTTTAAATTATAACTTGTTCAATTTAGGCTTAGTCTACCATACTTTCATTCACTTGGTGCTATTTTACATTATTTATTTTAAATTTTAACAAATCTAGGCACTTTGGCCTAATTACCTATTCTCAACATTTACCAAGATTTTTGCAACGGTCAATTTGGACGTTGCAACTTTGAAAGATATGGAAATTTTGTTTCTTCTTTTTCTAACCTAAACATACAAACATAATCATTAATATAACATCAACATTGAACAATAATTCTGAACCTAATACTTTTTCAATATTTGCATATCCATTTCCCCCACAACATATATAATATAAATAACTAATTATATTTTACTAATTTAAATTTCTTACAATGTTTTTAACTGTTTAGTCTCGTGTCCATTTCACTCATATAAACTATTAACTTAGTTGTCACTTAGATTCACTATGATATTCACCTTTTCATTTACTCTTTTATTACTCCTGACCTCTGTCACTTTCTTTTTACCCTTTTCCTTTATTTCGTTTTATATAATACCAACATCATATCGTATGGTAATAATATTACCACTTATTACTTATTAGTTTACTATTGAAGTTATTCTTTATCATTTTCAATTTTAAAATTACAATTCATTTTTTTAAATGTGGCTTTTTCTCTTTTACAGGGAAATGTTTTTATATTTTTCCTTGCCTCTATCTTCTAACAAATTCTATTATTCTACCATTTAGATCTAACCTTTCTATTCTAACCGATCCGTTTCATTCTACTGATGAATCATGCATGCTGTTATATATATATATATATATATATATATATATATATATATATATTCCTTTATTCTTTATAGATCTTTATGTCCTTGATGTCATAGATCCCCCTTATGTTCCCTGTTTCCATATTTGCTATTTCGTAAGTTTTTGCCCCCAATCGCCTAGACAAAACATACGGTCCCTGATAGAATAATAGGATCTTCTCAGTTTCTTGACGACCCAAGTTGGATCTATTTATCTGTGTTATTAGTACCTTGTCCCCACAGTCAAATTCTGTATGTTATTTTTTGTGTTTACCTTGCTGCCCTGAGCTCTCACATTTTTTTAATTCTCTCGTATGCCTTCTGCATAAGCTACTTTCGAGTGTCCATTACTGCATTTTTACAAACGTCTGGTACAAATCTCTGTCACACATATTCAGGATCAACGCCACACTGAATCTGCTCTGGAGTGTATCCAGTTGTTTCATGCGGTGAGGTGTTGATCAACCCTTCCATGTACGACAGGTACTTCCGCCAAGACAATTGGTTCTCATAGCAGTTCTCTTCTTTCTGCTAAGTTCACCTCCGGGTGCCGTACTGGGGTCAGTATGTGTTGGATTCCATCACACCTGATCCACGTATGCTAACTGCCGTGATGTAAATGCAGGTCCAAAATCTTTAAGGATCTTGCTAGGTTTACCCACTGTTTGAAAATACTGCAGTAACTTCATCTTTCAGCTCCTTGTCGTGGTACTTCGTACTCTATATAACTTGACATATTTCGAGAAACTGTCTATCACTACTAATATGTATCTTACCCCTCCAACACTAGTTGGTAGTGGTCCTAGGTAGTCTATCGCCACCATTTCTCCAGGCCGTCTTGACACGATTGGTTTCGTGCTTTGGAGGTATATATTTGTCGGGTTTGCATACTGATATTACTGACATCTTTCAATAACTTGCAATATTCGTTTTTTTTTTCATTTTCTTTATATACATACTCATTTACATTCTTTGTTTTTTTTGCATTTCTTCTTGATTGCAGCGCCTTTTGTGCCCCTGTTGGGAGATTTTATAAACACCTTGAATCTCGCGAATTTAGGTTATGAATATTAGTTCAATTTTTTGTTAAACATATTTTAAAAATATAGTTCTATTTCACATTATTTATTTTATTTATTTAAAATTTTGAGAAATCTAGGCACTTTGCCCTAGTTACCTATTCTCTACAATTACTAAGATTTTTGCAACGGTTAATTTGGCAACACACACGCACACGCACACGCGTTGACTGACTGATGATCAACGCAAAGCCAAAACTAAAAATGATGTTATACTTCGTAGAGACGCACTTATAAAGGATTTAGTATATTTTTGGGGTGAAAGGATAAAAAAAACTCCGGGTAGAAATTTACTGGGTAAGAAATACATAGATTTCTTAACATCTACATAGATTACTCACATCTACTTGGCTGTATAATCTAAAGCGTTTATCCGATCGACATGAAACTTTGATAAATTATTAAAAGTGTGATCGCCTACTTTCTTACCGAGAATTCAGTCACTTATATTGAAATTAAAAATTAATATTAATACACCTATCTACGAACGGGTCATACTCTAACTGAGTTCGAAATTTTAGTGAAAATCCTTAGAGTAGTTTCCGACAAAGAAATTTACAAATACAATAATTACAAAATTTCGAAAACTAATGATGATGGTTTTTCGGCAAATTTTCACTTCGCCCATTGGATTCCTAAGTTAAAAAACCCCCAATATACCACTTTTGGTGAAAATCCTTAGAATAGTTTCCAAGAAAAATGTACACATATACAATTATTAAACGTTTAAGAATATTACATTTATATAGGTGAAACTAATAATCAATAGATTGCAGTAATAACGCTATGACACTTAAATAAAATGAAAATAAAATTTCATACGACAATTTTTATGTGTTTAAGTTAGTTTGCATAACAGCTCTTTTAACACATGCGTTATATTACTTTTTTACTGCAAAATATTTAGTAAAATGCTATTGAATTGAAGACAACTTCAAGTTATAAGTTAATAAATATATTAATTTATAAAATAAAATTTACTAAATTACTTTAAAATTATATATATATATATATATATATATATATATATATATATATATATATATATATATATATATATATATATATATATATAAAGAACCAAGTCAAAATACAAATACAAGAATTATAATTGAATTTACAATTCAAAGCTTTTCGTTGGCAAACAGTACCAACATCATCAGGAATATTAAACAATTAAAATTAAAATTCATATATATATATATATATATATATATATATATATATATATATATGAATTCTATTTTTTATTTGTGCGTAACGTACTATTTCAATGTAATAGATATAGAACTAGACTAAATTGTTTTGTTTCGAGAATCATAGAAACTAGGCTAATATTTCTGCTTAGGTTCTAGAAATGGTTATTTAAATTTATTTACTAACTATGATTTCATGTATATTGGGCGGTGGCTATATTTGCTTTTCAGTAACCATTTGTACTTGGTTAGATATAAATTAAAACAAATTAAATACTGTTGTACATTATACTTTAGCAACCTTTTTTTTACTTTTAATTTCTGTTCAAATTGAATATGTATAGGTAGCCTATAACAAGACAACGTCTGTCGGGTCACCTATTATGTTCAAAAATACTAAATTAAGTTTAGCTAAAATTAACATGACATTCTTTGACTGTTAGGCAAAACCCATAGAGCCGGAATTGGTTTGAGAGATGACTATTTTTCACATGTACAGGTTTATGTTGCATATTTTAGAGTAAGCTCCAGTAGTTTAGTGATCCTTGCTCCAGATGGAAGAACGACCAATGCTATATATAAAGAGGTTCTGAGATAATCAAAGTATCAGCGAAATTAAATTTTACATTGTGGTAATAAAGAAAGACGATTAAACCTTTTAGAAAATTATAAGTCAAATCTAAAGAAGAAAATATAATAAATGGAAAAGTAAATTCACAAGATTATTTTTATACCCCCTAATTACATTAGATTATCCTTTCAAATTCAAGAGAATGCATTTTTCAGTTAGAGATTACTTTCGATGACAATTAATAAATCACAATGACAGTCTTTAAAAGCAGCTGGAATCTATTTGAGAGATGACTGTTTCTCACATGGACAACTTTATGCTGCATATTCTAGATTCTAGAGTAAGCTCTTCCAGAAGTTTAGTGATTCCAGCTCTTGATTTAAAAACCGTATTTTATAGATAAACAGGTTTTGAGATAATCAAGTTATCAGCGAAAATTTAAATAAAATTTCCAACACGTCTAGTAGATATTTTTATTATATTTTTTAAATCTAGGATGGCCACTGGAGACTCTTGTCTTAATTGTTCCTTTAATATATTTTCATATTTGTTTTATACTAATTTTTGTTTCGAGTAGTTTATGCTTATGTTTTAGCTATATTTCTCTATTGTATTGATGATATATTGTAATTTATCTTATTGTGAAGCATATCTTGATTATCGTTGATGTCTATTGTAAGTGTGGCCTCTTTCTATAATGCGGAAAGCTAAAGATAGGTTGTGTCATATTTCATAGATTGTTTATATGACCATTGAAACCTACGTTAAAGCTACGCTTGGTTTGCTTAAAGTAGAACTTGTTACAGTCTGTAGAGTTTATTTTGTACTTATATTATACTTGCAGTTATCTTCTTGTGTGAGCATGTGTAGGGTTGAGAGAGAGAGAGGGGGAGAGGTTCACAAAGTGCTGATGGTACGGAAGGTTTTTGGTTGGTGGTGGAGATATTCCTCTTGAGCAGATATTGCCTGTTGTGGTTATTTAATAGGAAATAATATCAATATGGGTCTAACCACCATTACAGCTACAACATACAGTAAAATTGCTTATATCTATTTATTTTAAACAGAATATGTTAGAATGCTTGTATCACAGAATAATCTGGTCTTTGTGTTTGAATGGGAGCTCGTGAAAGTCTTGCCCGCCTATGAACTTCTTGCCCTCCTCCACGGCTTTGGTCAGGTCGTTTTCTAGGCTTGTGGTGAGCACCATTACTGTCATCACAGGTTTATCCTGGATCAACTCTGTAAGCAAAAACACAATGTACATAAACAGATATGGTCAACACGGAAGACGGAAGGGTAGAGAAAGTGTTTGACACTGTAGGGCGGATCATAAAGAAAAATTACTTGACTGAATCAATATCCAGGCTCGTCAACCCTTGGAGCCGATGAGGTTTAAATACGAAACTTTTCAATACAGCTTTTAGAATGAACAAAAAGGCAATCATTTCACTTAAAGCTTTTGTTAGAACTGCGAAGTTTTCTGACATAAAATAAAATTTGAAACCTGTTAGAGTTCTTGTCTCAAGTAACTTTGACAATGAACCATTATTTAGTTTTGGTAAATCGGCTTAAACAAGGCTATAGGAACTAGAAAATAGGTATAGGGGACGTATGACCCCCTCCACAACAATTTATCCAAATATTTCTGTAACGTAACAAGTAAATATATCTTGACGCAAAGTAGAATATTTCTGAAGCTGAATTTAAATAATAAGTTGATTGTGACGCATGTTCTGGCAGCCAAGCTACTAAATTTGTAGCATTTCACGGTAGCTAAATGTGAGTATTAACTACACTAGTGGGATGAGCAATGGTTTAGTTATTACTCACATTTAGTTCCCAATCAATATTTACACAAAAATAATCAGAGAGTACAAACCAAGCTGCAATAATATCATTTAAATCATTGTTAATTGAGCAAACAAAAAAAATGTGTTTTAAGGTCAATTTAGTATTTACATCTACATTGATAAGAGCTAGAATCTTTCTTAAACAAATGTCACCTTATTAACTGACAACAAAACATTAACACACCCCAGTACTATACTAATAACATAAATAAAATTTAAGAAAATATATATTATACATTAAAAGAATAACAGTTTTATATATTCAATCAAAAAGAAAAGCGAAGCAAAATAGAGCTAATAGTATCTGATTGAGTACGGTACATAAACGAGTAACTCTAGGTGAGCAATAACTACCTTGTCACACGAACTCCTCCCAATTTTTACCTTCCTCCTTTTAAACAGGTGGAATGTATAGCCTTTAACACCTTTTAAAGGCTATTTTGCATTAAACGTCGCTCCTTTAACTTATCGTACGTCTTACTCTACTTACCAGTACTTTGGCTCTCATTTGCCATCGCTGTACTTACCTTTCTCTTCACAAATATAAACCACGGCTGCTTTGTCTTTCTCATAATACGGGATAGCGAAGGAGATAACATCTGAAATAAAAACAGATCGTAAAAGATGGCGTTTATCGGAAAATCTTTATTCAAACCAAGTAATGCATTTTATATAAACATATTAAGAAAAATTAACCATTTACTCTACCAGTAAGAATCTTAATTAGTGGTCACTGTTATTTTAGTAAAGCATAAATACTCCCAGTTAATTTTAAGGTCATATAGAATTTACCTTCACGGTTAGTATTCTCACCATTACTCAAATAAATTATTAATATTTTTTCACTTTAGAGGTCACATTTACCATTAACGAAATCTAATCGTCATTTACATTTTATTTTTCTTAGTGTCTTTTATTCATAAATTGTGACAATGAATTTTTAGTGAACGGAAATTTAAAAAAACTATATGGAAAAAAAACAATTTTATATAGAGCTGCATTTAAATTGAAACATCAAGTTACCTTCATCTCCCATCAAAACCTCCTGTTTGGAAGGAAATTCTGTCCAGTCGAATTCCATCACCTCCTTTTCTTCATCTCTGTAAACAAACACACCCCTCTTTGTAACTATATACGTTTTTGTAGGGTAAGGTATCTAGGAAATAGAAATGGCTCTGAAATGACTTACTAGCTAACTAAATGACCACACGGCTCTACATATAATATACACCTGTATGTAACATATAACAATAATATGTATCTCATTCCTTGTGTGTAATAAATAATCGGGATTCTGATGAACAGCCCAAGTCGTGAACTGAAAAACTTGAAAATCCCTTGTCAGTCGAACTTTCAGTCTTTTCCAGTCAATGGCATTATCAAAAGTAAAACATATTCCTATTGCAAACAAATCCCATTATTTTTTTATTAGTGGGTAAAACAAATGGTAATGACCATTTCTTTATAATGTATTTTGACTGTCCATGCCTGACCTATAGGATTGTCAAATTTAGGTAATCTTGTAATGTCTGTCAGAGATCTAAATATTTATTTTTTTAGTAGTAATATATCTGCTTTGTAGAGAAAGTATTTGACCTTAGCACAAGATTCAATTTTAACCACACTCAGAATAACTGCGGAATGTAGAAGAGAATACGCTGGTAGTAAAGATGCTGAAAAGACTAAATTACTGATTCTTAAGAGACTAAGGAGACTGTATTTATGATATTGAACCTAGATTTCTGACAGGTGTCGAATTTATCGAATGCAACACTTCCATTGCTAAAAACCGGTTAATGTGAATCTATAATTAGGAAAATATTATTATTTTATCAATACTTATTTATGTAAGAGTGAGAAGTTTCTGTCCCAACCTCATATTATTTTAGCTAAACTTCTCTCATAAACTATAGTAATATGTAAAAATCTAATGGTGTCTATGTAAGTGTGTGTGTGTGTGTGTGTGTTTGTTTCTTTGTGTGTGTGCGAAATAATTTCTATCTCGATCTCTATAATAATGTGATTATATCATTTTTGTTTTTCCTACTACATTTAGTTTGCCTAACGTGTGCATAACAAACAAAAGATTTTTACTACGTTTAACAATTCCTGATACATTATTTCCTGAAACACTTTTAATACAGTGAGGTCATATTTTTTATATTGGATTTACTCACTCAAAGGTTACATGTTTCACTAAGTATTTGTTGTCAGTGCCCTCCACTTTCGTAAATTTGAATCCAGCAGCGTCTAGGCCTCTATAATTGTGGTATGTCTTGGAATACTTCATGTACAGTGGGCTCCCTGTAAGCTAACAGAATCACAGAAAACTGATGTTAGGTACATTAAAACTTAATAATTTTGTATCATATTTCTTAACTTATATCTTGTAACGGTCACAATTTAAACGTAATAAGTATATTACAACCATATACTACAATGACAAACATTAACTCTCAATCATTTGTTTATTTTTACGCAATTTTTAAAGAATAAGTCATCAGATACATTGAAACCTACACATCTTATAATATATAGCTGAAATGATACCGAAAGTACAACTAATATTTAGCCCTTTTTAGCCATGGGCCACGCCCCCATGGTTATTGTTAAGAAAAACATAACCTAGTTGTAACT
The DNA here is from genome assembly GCA_036971475.1 of Prosapia bicincta. Classification (NCBI taxonomy): domain Eukaryota; kingdom Metazoa; phylum Arthropoda; class Insecta; order Hemiptera; family Cercopidae; genus Prosapia; species Prosapia bicincta. Next base: position 68,802,569 of record JBAIZL010000006.1, on the reverse strand, counting down.
TTCTTTCAAAGGAAAATACATTCAGCTTACCGCAAATCACATTCTCGCTGTTATTCTTTCAATAATAGTAACTCTTACTTCGAAAAACTTGTTCTTATTAGACACATCGTGTGGAAAAATATAATTACCAGATTATGTATTACGTTTCGTCTTGGGCGTGGCCGCGCCTACCGACCTACTGCAAATGCTTTTGCGAGTGAGACGTAATTAAAAACTTAATTAAGGAATACCTATATGTGTTTGTTATTGTTGGGCTCTTAACTTCACTCACGAGCAAAAATTAAGTTTTATTATAAGCAAAACACTGTTACCATTAAATAATCTTTTAAAAATGAACAATTGGACCATTAACACTCCATAACAAACACACAAACACACACACACACACACACACACACACACACAAACATACATATATATATATATATATATATATATATATATATATATATATATATATATATATATATGTACATACTTGCAAGCGCGCGCATCTATTGTTTTATAGAGGTATGTTCAGTATATTAAAGGAAGACCGAAATAGCATGTTTTAGTAAATTCAGGAGGAATTACTCCAAACAATTAGAGAGAAAATTCTAGATATAACGTCAGCAATCGCGATTAGATCTGGGTACTTGTGGTCATGAACCCGGTATTGAAATAAGGTAATTTAAAGGTAATAGAAAAATAGATGAAAGTGTTTTCACAAGGATCTCACAAAATATCAATTATAATAATAATTACAAACGTGTTTAGGGAAATGAGGCCTTTAGGCAAGTGCTACTATAAGGTAGGTTGTTTAACTAGGAGTAAGGCCTATTCAACCTAATTTTGTCTGAATGTTCTCCCTAAACATGTTAATTATTTTAAAATTTTATACCTAAACGAAATTTTGTTCCTTAATTGAAAAATATTTTACTAATAATTTTAATTATTGGGCTGAAAAACGTTGTAGACTATGTAATTCTCTAAAGTAGAGTTTGTCATCGTTTTTGCAAATTCCCTCCTTCTTTGCTGTGCATTCACTTTAAAATAATAATATTTATATATTCTGTTTTACCGAGTAGATGGTTAGGCCTAAGAGAACGGTAGACCGAAGACTATGGGGTAAAATTTCACAGAGAATAAAATAGTGAAAGAAACTGCCGATGGAAAATGATACTTTTGAAATATTTATCACGTGATTTTATTTTAAAGAATATTCCTTACTTTTACAAAAATAATATAATACTTAAACTGGGGAGTACTTACATTGAATAATGTCACGCCAGCTTGGTTATGAAACTGCGGGCATTTTCTAGATTCTTCAGAGCTTTCTGAGGAAACGTAAACAAAGGCTAAGCAAAGTACCGCTATACGTAGCTGCATTTTGAGTTTTCTGAAACATTTTCGGACGTTCATTAATTAGCAAATATTTGAAAAAATTTTAAACATAATAACATTTTCTTAAATTTGAAAGTCTATAATTTTCACTTTGAATATTCATTGTACGGACATTCATTTTTTAGCAAATATTTTTTTAAAGTAGCGTAATAAAAATGTCTTAAATTTGCAGGTTTATAATTTCCACTTTGATTATTCATTGCATCTTAGTGGTGTAATTTTAAGCCAAAATTCATTCGTTCAGAAAAAAAGTTAGTAAATTTTCAAAATTTTATTTAAGAAATATATATATTATATACTGAAAGAACCAATCCTCCAATTTTCTCTATATATTGTCAATTATTTATGACAACTATTTAGTCTCTCATTTCACTCAACGCGACAAAACATACTTTCATACTAACATTAAACCATTATATTTGTAGCCTACAGTACAACGACATCTAATAAAATCATATAATTATAATGGAATAGAACCCACTTCACTACATACCAATGTTCCTTTATTCAAACACTTTACTTAAGTAACGTAAACGTTGATGGGTTTAAAGCTAGCAATACTTACGTTTTAGCAACCCAAGACAATAAGCCTCTAACTTGTAGGAAGTGCAGATTAAATATCATAGATGTAAAAAAATCTACAGATTCAACATTCACTTATCATAGAAGGATAACCTGAGCCTAACAGGTTACGATCTAATCTGGCCGGAATTTGAACTGAGAGTATACATTATTTTCTTTTGTAATTTTTCACTTATTCTCTAGTTCAGGGTAAAACTAGTCCATAGTGTTTATTATATATATATATATATATATATATATATATATATATATATATATAGTAACTTTGATAAAATAAAATAATCTCTAACATAATCTGTATTGAAATAAATTAAGTATTTAGTACAACATTGATCCCGATTTGTAATTTTAAAAATAATTGATTTATACTTGACTGGGGTTACAGGATCAAGGTTTGCGGATAACTTGAGACACTATCATAAACTTTGCATAGGTTTTACATGTTTATAAAAGTTATTAAACAAAATAATAGTTTCATAACTCTTTCTAGGTGTTTTTTTAAAGAATATCATGTCAGTTTTATTAGATATCAGCTTTATAATTAATTTATCTAGTTAATATATATATATATATATATATATATATATATATATATATATATATATATATATATATGAGTGTGTGTGTGTGTGTGTGTGTGTGTGTGTGTTGTGTGTGTGTGTGTGTGTGTGTGTGTGTGTGGGTGTGTGTGTGTGTGTGTGTGTGTGTGTGTGTGTGTGTGTGTGTGTGAGTGTGTGTGTGTGTGTGTGTGTGTGTGTGTGTATGTGTGTGTGTGTGTGTGTGTGTGTGTGTGTGTGTGTGTGTGTGTGTGTGTGTGTGTGTGTGTGTGTGTGTGTGTGTGTGTGTGTGTGTGTGTGTGTGTGTGTGTGTGTGTGTGTGTGTGTGTGTGTGTGTGTGTGTGTGTGTGTGTGTGTGTGTGTGTGTGTGTGTGTGTGTGTGTGTGTGTGTGTGTGTGTGTGTGTGTGTGTGTGTGTGTGTGTGTGTGTGTGTGTGTGTGTGTGTGTGTGTGTGTGTGTGTGTGTGTGTGTGTGTGTGTGTGTGTGTGTGTGTGTGTGTGTGTGTGTGTGTGTGTGTGTGTGTGTGTGTGTGTGTGTGTGTGTGTGTGTGTGTGTGTGTGTGTGTGTGTGTGTGTGTGTGTGTGTGTGTGTGTGTGTGTGTGTGTGTGTGTGTGTGTGTGTGTGTGTGTGTGTGTGTGTGTGTGTGTGTGTGTGTGGGGACTCCCCGATTTTTGTGGGGAGTCCCCAAAACGCCACCTATGGTTTTAATAGCTGAAATTAGTTTATCTATATGTCTTATCATCAGAAAACATGTTTATTTTAATTTTTGAAGCCGACCCCACAACGTCATTATTTTGCATACGACTATTTTTCGCACACCTCTGAACGCTTCCTAGTTTTAGCACCACAGAGCGCTAGTGTCGCCAAACAGTGTGTACAGTGTGTACTTTTACTTGTGGGCGAGCTTTTATGAGGAACTGGAATTTACACACACTTCTTGTTCGTGGTACGTTTAGGGGATTTTTCGTATGACACACTTCTTGTGGAGAGTGTCTTGTGACGACTTCAGACACTTAGCCGACGCCAATATCTTTACACTAATTGGTGGTTTAAAACCACAAATCGTGTAGTGCCAACGTGGCTATTCAATTTATTATTTTTAAAATCACTAAAACCAGACTAATTATTTTAATATATATTTTTTATATATCTCTGAACACTTTTTGTGATTATAATTAATTATGTTTGCTTAGTATCATCTATTTAGTTACATTTTTGAGGTTAAAGATAATTGTCTTAGCCAGTTACAAACATTTTTTACCAGGTAGTGTATCATTATTAAAATATGTTTTTCATAATTAAAGTTTACAATTTTAATGTTGATTTGTAATCATTGCATGTAGGTTATGCTTATATTTTGTTTTTACATTACTTTGCATATATATTTTTGCATTAAGCCTAACTGAAATGTTTTGAAAATTGATGTAACTTGGTTCTTCTCTTTCCAAATTTGGAAATAATAAACATCTGTTTAGAAACAAAACTTCATAAACTTGAAAAAATATTTTACTGTATGAACCATGATTCATCTATTTACAAATAATATTTGTGGTTTTATTCACAATGTAATCGCAAATGTGTTTTTTTTATTTAAAACTTGATTAACAGTATTCATGTACATAATCCTTTATCAATTAGGTCTGAATGTTAACGGTCACAAATTCCGAAACGTGACACACATTTTGGGCACTAAACCAAATTTAAGTGACACATAAATGTTGCCGGGCTTCTTGTATTTATTGAAGGAGTGGTCATTATTCTGACCTAAAAACGTTATAAATAAACGTTAACAGCGCTGACCCAAACACGGAAATAAATTGATGAATCTGTTTTGATTTCTAATAAGAGTAAGGTATCACAAACTGTAAGTTAGAGTTTGTACTAGCAACACTCACTGATGATGATGGCTTTGTCATTGAGTAAATAAAAGAATAAGTTGTGAGTTAGGGGTATGTCTTTTATTTATTTTTATTTGCTAATGTTTAAAGTAATCTAAACTTTAACATTTGCAAGATAATTATTCATTGTACACTGGCTACACAATTTCGTTCCTTTTGATATTTAAAAAAGAGTTTTGGATTTTAACAAGTCGTAATTGATAGGAAGAATAGAATTTCGATAGAAATAATAATGCGTAAATAAATATTCTACAGATAATTGTAAGAAGAAATTTACGGTTTGTAAAAATGATAAACTGGAAATTTTAGATATAATTATAAGTAATGAAGATTTTCTAATTCCAAGTTGGAAATAGCATTTGAGAGTAACAGGAATTAAATAGCTGTAGTGATAAATTAAATTAAGGAAAAAATGTAGAAAATTCCAAGATATAATTGTTTAATTTTACTTAAAAGTAAACATTTGTGAATGATAGGAACTTTGATTACAATTTATGGATGGTAAATATCTTATAAAGATTTCAACATAATCGTAAACATATAAATTGTACAAAATGTATGCTACTTTTCGACTATTAAGTCTAAATCTAACAGTAGCTGGAAAACTGTCGGGCAAATAACTTCAAAATTCACGTTTAAATCTAATTCTTCTCTATGCATAGCTTGTACCTCTTACCTAAGAAGGAATGTCCGAGTGTCGACAGTTTATGTTGTCATATCAGATAGACTTGTGTAAGGTTAGTGGTTCCAAGATAAGGGCGAACTTGACACAGCAATTGTGCATATCATGTCTTATCGCTTACATACACATGTACATCTGCAAAACTAACTACGAACGTTGATCACCTCTCAGAAGTGTGTTTGTAAGTGATAGCGGCTAGAAATTGTTGTGAACTACCGATCCAATCACGAGTACAAGTTTTCATTGTTTTACTTCATCCAGCCGTTTTTTATCTCTTTAAATCGCTTACATTTGTGACTTAAAAGCAAATAACTCAGGGCAGTAGGGTTTGCCCTTCAAAACCTCCAAAATCTTGAAAATATTGAGCTTTAAATAATATCGTATTAGCAGCTTTGTCCGAAGTAACATAATGTACTTTTCTTCTTACAATAAATAAAGAGAAATAGTTATTTATTTCTCCTGTGATTTTTGGCCATGGCCATTCTCTCCCATTGTCGAAATAGTGATATAAAAATTCAAAGACTATTTGCTTCTATATTCGTGTTGAGCCGTTACTATATTTGTTTATTTATATGTTTAGTGTATACAAATAAATAAAATTAAGTAATAATTTTATACAGTAAATGTTTTAGACTAAACGTGTATATATTGGATTTTAGTGACCATATGTGTGTACTGCGTACATATTTTTGTACATGTGTAAACATATATGCAATGGTAAAATATTGTAAAAATATACGATAACTCAATATCGTATATTGTAACATACTAACCATCTATTTTAGTTTATTAATAAATATGTAAGCTAATCCCTACTTCCATCTTATGCTTTAATAAACTCAAGACGTTACGGTTTGAGATGACAAAGAAACACATTTCCTGAAACAGTCTTCCTCATTTATAGAAAAATATGTTCCACTATAAAAATTCTTTTTATATCACTATATGTTAATGCGTACAGAATATTACAATTCTCAGCAACTCCACCTATTTTTATAAAATTTAGCTAATTTTTTCTGAGAAAGAAAGGTCAAAACGAGAAAAATGTGTAGATTCGAAAATAAGATAATGATCACAACCGACTACGGTACAGAGATACTGTTTAGTGAGTCGGGTTAATCTTATTCATACCACAGTTTAATCTACTTAAGATCATTTAAAAAAAAATTTTTAAGATTAGATTAGCAATTACAAAGTTTTTAAAATAAAAAAATGCTATTGGCATTTTCAATAAATAGAATTTTTAAACGGTTTCCCATATTCTTTGTTTAGATAAGTATAAAAACGTTTCAGGTAGCTAATCGGGGGAACAATAATACAATAACTATCCCTAAGTTACGCACTCTAAATATGTAAAGGCTTTTACTTGGTTCACTTGAACATATAACATGATTGAGCCTAACCTAATCCTCTTTTCTTGTTCACGTAGGCTTATTCTACGCTTATTTTATATATTTAGAAACAATGCCAAACTATCTTCCCTAATAAAAAATTAATAGTAGTATTTCTATAGCTACAATAGCCAAATATAACTAAAAATTTTGTTTCCGTTTTTGATGATATGCACATTCTCGCAAGGTGCCCAGTAGCTACGGTTTATCAGTACACATATTTTGACAACATATGTGTTACATACAACATAAATGTTGAATAATTAACACTAAATTTGTTTTTAATGATATATGTCTTAAAATTAGGTTAATTAAAGCTTAGCTAGTGAGAACTTATTTCACTCTAAATCTCATTACACACTAGTTGAATAAATCATACCAACTAGTTTCGACGACGATGCCGTTTTCATCAGTGATAGGCTACTACTAACAAATTTCATCGAGCCACGTCATTATAAATTGTGTATAGGCTTCGTATCGTACAACTATAAAACAAAAAAAAAGTAATACATTTAAAACTCAAACAATAAAGATATTCTCACCTACAGAACACCAAACTCCTCACTAACGAGGGTTATCTATTTTACATGAGTATTTTTTGTATCATCAATATACAGGCAATACTATTCCGCACGTGTACCTCTGTGGTAAATTTATCAAGGGAAAGAATCCATTAAGCTCCGAATACATAGTCGACATATAGGGTCCAAACCAGCGGAAGAAATTTGTCTCTTTAGCATTGTTCTTAAACTTGCTCATAAAGAAATACGCCAAGAAATCCTCTGAGAAATCGGGAATTTACAGCGTGAGAAGTGCGATGGAGTAGATATTGGCCAAACCCGTATGTGTGAGTATTAAGGCAAGAAGCAGGGAGCAGCAATTTAAAAACTACAAACTGAATACTCAGCGATGACCAAGCATTGCCTGAACAATCAGCATTTCTTTACGTCTGACCATCCTAGGGTAAACATGTAATTAGGTACAACACTCATGATGCTTGGTAGACTTGGATAATAAACTAATTTCGAGATGTCTCAGTCAACAATGAGTCTGCCCAGTTCAGGATTCTTCTCTTTTTTTCCTGAATACTGTGTTGTTTCGCAAAACATTTGAGGTTTATCAGTTTTGTGTTTTCTTGATATATTCTGACGTTTTTGTCCTTACTTTGCTGATTAATATAAGTTAATTATTGTGCTTTCTGTTTAAGACTTAATAAGTATTAAAAAGGTTGCTACCGCTAGTTTAATGTTTTAAGTAATGTATAAATTTTAATAATTATATAATAATCCCTTACTTGATTTTCTGTTTTTATTCATAATTTTGTAATAAACTTATTTTATAAACGAATACTTTATAGCGATAATTTGTTAAAATATGTTTTAAAACTGTTTTACAATTATTAATAGTTAATATATTGGTAATACGAGAAATATTAATGTAAAATAGATACCACTCCTGAGTAAGGAGTTTAGTCTTCTGTAGGTTAGGATGTCTTTATTGTTTGAGTTTTAAATATTTCATCTTGTTTTATATTTGCACGATACAAAGCCTATCGTAAATTTATACTGATGTAGTTTGATGAAGGTCATTTACTGAGGAGGTGACATCGTCCTCGAAATTAGTGTGTATATTTTATTAAACTAGTGTGTAGTGAGTTTTAGAGTGAACTGTTATAATGTTTATCTATGTATCTTAGACGTGAATCTGTGAAATAAATTAGACAGGAGTTGAAAGGACAAATAGGCTAAGGTAAACGCAGTGTTAAAACGCCTTTGCTTCCATATCTTTCGAGTAAAAATCAATGATACAGTGCCTACTGATGTATGCATATGCCGTGGAGCTGAACAGCATGGTTTTAAAGTGATTCTGTAATCGATATAGTATATTTATACCCATTATATTAAGCCCCATCTGCTTTTACGGATACAATTTTTGCCATTTTTCCATATCCTCTAAATTAGGTACATTTATTATATTTTCATTGTAGTCGTTGTACAAATTTATTTAACTCCTACAGCATATCTTTTCCACAAGGGTTATAAGTAAAAAACCTTAACTTTCATCGTGTTAATACAAGGATGTTACTTTCTACAAGCCGGGTGAAGAACCTGGGAATTTCTCAAAACGGGTTTAAGTCGATTTAAAACATCTTCTCTTACTATTGTATTAAATCTTTCTCCTGGTTTTCATTTTTCATTAATTATTTTTCATTTTGTTGAAATAGCTACAAATAAAAATGAGGAAGTAGTATAAAAACTCGCTATAAAAACGTTCCTTGTTATACTGTATGTAGGCCTACAGATTACTGGTAAAAACTAGCGATGTCGATCTTATTGTTAATGCAAAAGAAGATACAAAAGGTTTTGACTGTTTTCAATTTTTTTTATTTGTGTATTTGTTTTATTAATTGATTTTTCTTCAATTAACACAATCTTTTATAGTTAGTATGAAGTAATTTTACATTGAACATAAGGTACAATATTGTTTATGATACCATGTCAAACGAATTGTTATAAATACAGTAAACTTAAGTCCAAGCCTCTCCAAGATGAAGGCCTCAACCTGATCACCGCATTTTGTGCCCCAATAGGTCAATCTTGGTTTAAATGCGTCTACAATATAATCTACGGGCGATGATCACCATATTAGAAGTATTCTCATTGCGTTTGAAGCAGATCTAGCTACCTGCATTCATGCATTTTCATCTCTTTCTTTCGATTCGTAGGTTAAACGTGAACCACTAAGGGCAGCAGTGAGTATTGAATAGCCCCCCAAAAGATTTGTAAAGGTTGTGTTTATATTAAAGTAACACCAACAGTTTTGTCCAATATAATGTGTTTTTCTCTCAAGTGAAGGAAAATAGTCAAATTTTCTTCCTATGACTTTTAACTATGACCATTTTCTACCAATGTTGAAATATTTATATATAGATGAAAACATTATTTGTTTTTATAATCGACTTCATCTTCTGATTACCTATGCCTGTTTACTTACCTCTTTAGGGCAAACATAGAAATTAACACGTAGTACACATACGTTGGCCATATTAAATGGGAACTTGTGTGCAATGCTGCGATATTGTGAAAATATACTATTGGTTTCTATTGCATGTTCCAACATATTAACCACATAGAACATTAGTATTGCAAGTTACAATTGTGGAAACCTATCCATACTCCCATCCTATTCTTGAAAAACAAGATGTATTATTGCACTATCAAAATGCAACCGAAGATTCACTTCTGCGTTATTCGTTCTGGTACTCTGTATTATTTATTCTTTAAATATATGACCGAAGTACATAGACAATGTTTCTCGTCATTTAAAGATTAGGAATAGTTGACACCGATAAACCAATTCGTTGGGCTGGATATAGAAGCGTTGACAGTTTATGTTATCATATCAATCACATATTTCTAAATACTAATGGTCATACTTCAATATAATATCGCTAACCCAACAATTATGGATTATGCTTTAATGTCGCAAGGTTAGGCCATAGTCAATACAAATTAAAATAAAGTAATGCTTTGTAAAATAGATTTTAGTTTAGGTCATCAAAATATAGATAAATATTTTAAGTTTATATATTGAAAGACCAAACTAACTCTAACAATTCTCCAACAGTATCTCCGCGCCGCCGGGAACCGTGACATAATTTTACATGAGCTGAACTATCTATGTAATATATTGAATGTAATTCCATACTAAGTGTTCATTTCAAAACTTTTCTCTAACATACATAAACTTATAAAAACCCCATTATAATTTGAACGTGTAACAGTTTAGGGTTAATAGAATAATTTCAAGAACGTATACTTAAAAGCCCTAAGCAGCATTGAGTAACTCTATCATTCTTTTCCAATTAAATCCTCAGCACTAGACAGCAATAATGAATCGCCCCTTGACCCGCAACGTTTAGAGCCACAAATGCCTACAGTACTTTTCACATATGGAAGGAGGAATTGTGGCAACTAAGTAGTAGTATCATACCATTTTACTGAGCCCCTCCTTATAGAACTAAGTCTACTGTGTAAATATTTCCCAGTAACGGAAAAGAGAAAAATACTGTTTATATCTATACGTCGTTCTTAGATAAAACTGAACCTTGTCATATTGTGAGTTGTAGAATAACAAAGAAATCATGGAGGGTAATTTAAATAGAGTAATAGTTTTTGTTTCAAAGGTTTTCCTAAAATAAAATTTACATTTTATTTTATATTAATCGGTGAAGGCATTTAAATAATAAAACAATACAAATAGATATTAGTGGATCTGTTTCTAAGTTAGCGAAATCCGCTTGGCTTACCATCGTTTTCACTTTTAGGATTAGGTTAAAATGTCAAAATTAGGCTCAACAAATTAATAATGATTGCTGAACACATAACAGTAGATTCTGTGTTTATTTTACCGGGGGATTTACACCAAGTTTTCAGTTGCTGTGAGTTTACTAATACTACGGTATGTCCAGAGTCATCCCCAGCTTATGAAAAAAGGTAGGGAAGTTAGTTTCATCACAACAATTTCCACAATTACTCTAAAATGACCACCCACGTTTTTAAACAAGCTACTTGAAGTCCTGGCTTATAATGATGTTTTAGTAGCCTTAATCAAAAGTGAAACTGTTCGAGAAAAGAGACTCCAAGCTTTTAAATACATGCAATCGGTAATTTCATACATTTTTAAACATCGTGTTACAATTGTATACGTTTTGTTAATCATATTAAACCGTATGAAGATTTTAAACACAAATCATATTATGGCTTAAATCTTATAGATTAACTTTAGTTGTTCGCGTTTCAAATATAAAACGGAAGATTTTGAAAAAAACACCCTGTTATTTCCTTTAGTTGTAGGCAACTGGTATTGTAACTAATTATTTATTTTATACCTATCAAAAGTAGTATGTAGCTATAAAGTTATTATTTAAAAAAAAAAAGGGTAGGCCAGGCTATTCGGCGACACTTGCTTAGCTTATTTTGGAGTACCCGTTGCTATTTTGCAGTCTTTGTTGAAAAGAGTTTGTGTTTTATTTTACTTACAAATACATTCAATCAATACATTTTGGGAGGTATGAAGGAAATTTGGAATATCCTGTAATCCTGGAGTTTTGATACAGTTAGAATTAATGTTTGTTTTATTTGTCAAAATACACACACACACACACACACACACACATACATATATATATATATATATATATATATATATATATATATATATATAAATGAATGTTTGTATGTATGTATGTGAGTATGTATGTTATATACGCCTAAACCGCTGAACAGAAATTTATGAAATTGTTTGACACAATCCCATGGTTCGATGGTTCGTTTGAGGTTTGGAATAGAGCTATTAAGAGGGCCCTGCCCCAGTGGCTTAGGATGGTTCAAAAACCGATGTAAGTGTGTATGTATCTTATGACCGCCTAAACTACTGAACATTTTAATGACATTTGGAGAGATTGTTTAACATATTTTCATAATGGTTATATAAATTTATGTATGTATATGTAAATTCGGAGGGATTGTTCAACATATTCTCAGGATGCTTTGTTAAGGTTAGTGTATAACCAACCAAAGGGCTCCGCCCCCCCCCAAAGGCTTAGGATTGTTCAAAAACCGATGTATATATGTATGTGTGTATGTATGTATCTTATGGACGCCTAACTAACTAAACAGAGGTTATTATAATTTTGAGAGATTGTTTTATCTTTCATCAATTAAAAATCTCTTATAGTTAGTATCAGAGTAATTTTACATTGAACGTAAGGTACTCTTATTAACTGTATAAAACAACTGTAGCGAAATGTTTACTATAAATAAATGAAACCTCTATGCCACAAATGATTTTTTTCTTTTATTATGTACATTTTGATTGTATAGCAATCATCTTCAGATGTAATTTAAAAAATATATATTGTAATTACCTCTGAGGATGATTGCTATGCAATCGAGATGTATATAAGGTTTTAAATAAAATAAAAATGTCATTTTGTGGTATAGAGGTTTTATTTATTTATGTTAAGGAACACTATTTTTTATGATACCATATCAAGCTAATTGTTATTCTGCAATATAAAGGCCTGAACCTGATCACCGCATTTTGTGGGCGCCATACTTCCTTACTTCTGTTCAATACAATGTCGCGAATCCACCAATTATGGATTATGGTTTAACGACGCAAGGTTGAACCACAATCAATAGAAATATAAAATAAAATCATGATTTATTATATAGATTTTAATTTAGGCCATCAAATTATTGCCTAATGTTTTAAGTTTATGTATGAAAAGTCTGAACTAACAATTCGCTATCAGTACCTCCGATACGCCGTAACATTATGTTACACGATTTGAACTATCTATGTAATATATTGAATGTAATTCCATAGTAAAAGCTATATTCATAGTTGGTTGTTTATTTTCCATATTATTTCTCTTCGTTTTAAACAAGAGTGTTTATTTTAGAACTTCGCTTTAAGAAACATCAACTTATAAATACCCCATTATAACATGAATGATGTAGTAAACAGTAATAATTTAGGCTTAATAAATTAATCTCAAGAATATACGTAAAATCCTGAATCAGCATTAAGTAACTGAATCAGTTTGTCCCATTAAGTCCCCAGCACTAGAAAGTTATAATGAATTGCCCATGCTCCCGCAACGTCTAAAGCCACACATGCCTACAGTATTTTTCAAATATGAAAGGATAAATTATGGCATCTAAATATTGGTATAATAGCTATCAAATCGTAAGACTTGAAAATTTTACGTGTAGATTTGGTCAATGTTTTGAAATGAGCTGCTAAACTCTTACTTATTGTTTAAATAGAATTATACAAATTGCTTTCAGAGAACAAATAAAATCATGTTATTATATAACAGAAGGCTAGTGTAAAAACATTTCATAGTAAACGGAAAAGAGAAAAATATTGTTTATATCTTTGCATCCTTCTCGGATAAAACTGGACCTTGTCATATTGTGAGTTTTACGCAAACAAATAAAATATCTAGGTTAATTTAAATCGAGTAATAGTTTCTTCAAAGATTTTCCTAAAATTAAATTATATATATTATTTTAATACTAATCAGTGAAGACATCTAAATGATAAAACAATTCAAATATATATTACTGGATCTGTTTCTAGGTTCCCAAAATCAGCTCGGAGAATAATCGTTTCCCCGTTTAGGTTTAGGTCAAAAAAGAAAATATTAGGCTCAACAAATGCATAATGGTTTCTGAACACATTAAAGTGAGATTCGGGAAAGTTTATGTTACCAAGGGATTTACATCAAGTTTTCAGTTGTTGTGAGTTTACTAATCCTACGGTATGTCCAGAGTCATCCCCAGCTTATGAAAGAAGGTAGCGAAGTTAGGCTTATCACAACTATTTCCACAATTACCCTATAATGACCACACACACGTTTTAAACGTGCAACCTGTGTTACACTGGTTATAATGATGTTTTAGTTGCTTAATCGAATAGTGACACTATTCGAGAAAGGAGGATCTAAACTTTTACATACGATCCAACTTGACATCGGCTATCTCATACATTTTTATACGTGGTGTTGAATTTGTATACGTTTTTTTAAATCTTAAATCTTATACATTACCTTTAGTTGTTCCCGCTTCAAACACAAAACGGAAGATTTAGAAAAAATCACCCAGATATTTCATTTAGTTCTAAGTAATTGGTGTTCTAACTAATTATTTATTTTACACCTATCAAAACTAGCACATAGCTATAAAGTTATGTTTGATTAATTTGTGTAGGCGAGGCTATTCAGTCACACTTGCCTAACTTGTTTTGGAGTATCCGTTGTTATTTTGCCGTGTTTGTAGGAACGATTTTGTGTTTTATTTCACATACGAACACATTCAATCTACATATTTTGGGAGGCATAAATAAAATTTGCAATATTCTGTACAGCCTTGGTTTTTTTATTAATTGAATTTTAAGTTTGTATAGATAGATGAAACTGAATATCATTTTTGTTTTTATTTGTCAGATATAAGAAGCCTACATTTTTGGCAATCATACAAGATATATATGTTTATAAAAATCGCCTATTCATATATATATATATATATATATATATATATATATACATATATATATATATATATATATATATATATATATATGTATATATATATATATATATATATATATATATATATATATATATATATAATTATATGGCACCATGGAATAGGATTTTAGATTTTTTCTACAAAATAATCTATATAATGTTCCACGTGGAAGCAGGCATTTTGCATTACTTTAACAGATAAAAATTGTTATTGTTTTCATTTTTATAAAAAATAATTTTGACAGAATTTTATAGCTTCTTGTGTTTATCAATCAAGAAAAAATATTTTTAATGGTTTACTATTGTTACTATTTTTAACGAATAATTATTTTTTTTAAAGAGATAGCTGTAAAACTTTGTAATATATATAGAACAAAATTTTAATCATAATTAAACTTGCAGAGTGAAGAAAACATGAATTTATTTTTTTTTGAATGCATCAATTTTTTTGAGAATATTGCAGAACTTAATAATTACTGAAAGCTAAAGTATTTAATGTCATGGTCTAACTTTCCGATGGATCACACAAATGTAATCTACTTTGGCTTCATTTGTAAGCGTTGCAGATCAGACTTATCTTGCCGTCTTTTTATCATACTACTAGGTGTTATCTCAACTTCTTATGATCATAGACGTAAACATCGGTCACGACGGAAGTGATGACTAAGATCGATAATAGTCAGGCAGAGAGCCCCCAACAAACCATGCACAAGTGAGTGTGCACACTGTAACTGCGTCCTCAGAAGGAATTTATAAAACGTGAATTTAAATTTCAAGTTAGATAAAAGGAGAAGTTGTGCGTTCACTAATAACAATATTTAACAGATATATACAAAATTTCAAGTTGATTACTTCACTAGATCTAAGTGCTCCCACAAGATGCGTGTAGAGTTTGCGTCCGGCCAAGTGTCCACAAACACGTATAGGTGTGTGTGTGTGTGTGTGTGTGTGTGTGTGTGTGTGTGTGTGTGTGTGTGTGTGTGTGTGTGTGTGTGTGTGTGTGTGTGTGTGTGTGTGTGTGTGTGTGTGTGTGTGTGTGTGTGTGTGTGTGTGTGTGTGTGTGTGTGTGTGTGTGTTTATGACAGTCTTTATTATTCCTGATAAAGTTGATACTATTCGCCATCGAAAAGCTTTAATTGTATGAAACAATAATCTATTCTAGTATTTGTATTTTCTCATGATTTTGTATTATTATACAATAATTTTTATAATGTATATATAAAATACATATATATATAAAATTTACCATTTGTAGAGTACTATTGTCAAAAACATTTTATATAACTATCATTATTTTTAATTTTGTTATAATAATATATTTAGGATTACAAAACTAAGGAAATAACGTGTGGCCGAACTTATTATTTAAATCCATTTATGATGCAGTAATTGCGACAATACGAAATCGGTTGTACTTCATTAGTCTAGGATATCCGCTGGGAAGCGTTTCTGTGCTAGGCGTAAGCTGTTAAGCTTTTAATAATAACGTCTGACTTTTTAACCAAACGGTCTATATGATTTTTATTTGAATTGTTCTTTTAATATGTTTTTATTTTGAGATTTTTACGTTTGTAAATTTCTTAATGTTTTATTGTGTTGAGATGTGGTCCTTTTTTCTTGATGTAGAGAATATCTTGTTTATTATTGAAGTCTGCTGTAGGTATGGCCTGTTTCTATTATCCGGAAAGCTACAGATACGTCGGTATCATATTTAATAGGCTGTGTGTGATCTATAAACATTCGTTAAGGCTAGACTTGGTTTGCTCAATGTAGAATTGTTACAGTATGTGCAGTTTACTTTGTGTTTATATGATACTCGAAGTTTATCTTCTTGTGTGAACATGTAAGAGGGAAGGGAGAGAGTTTAAATTTACAAGGTGTTTATGTTAAAAAAAAGTGTCTTTGTGGGTCTTAGTGGAGATATTCTTCTCGCAGCTATTGTCTGTTGTGGTTATTTAATAGGAAATAATATCAATATGGATTTAACAAACATAACAGCTACAACATACAGTAAAATTGCTTATATCTTTTTATTATAAACCAAATATGTTAGAATGGTTCTATTACAGACTAATCAAGTGTGAGTCTTGAAGTTAAAGTTGAATAAAACATGAAGTTTATATTCTTGTGTAAGCATGTGAAGGATAGACCTAATAATCTATGCCGGGGTCTTAGAGAGCTGCCCCCTGAATGAGAATAATTATAAGGAAGTAAGTATAGATAGCATTTAGTAGGAGTAAGGAAAGGATAAAATCATCCTGTGGTACTGGAAATTGGGGAAAATTTGCTGTTGAATAGAAAAGGTTCCCTATTTGTAGCCAACGTCCTCTGTAGTGGGAAACCTTCTACTCAATGAATTAAAATTATACCAGATATTGTCAAGAATTTTTAACGTACATTTCTTAAGACAGATCAAATTTTAATTATTATTTTTTTTTTTTAATTGCCAACACACATAGGATTTTAAATTTAGGGGTGTAAAGGCCAAGGCAATTGTCGATTGCTATGGGAACTTTAGGGATATATTGAATTTTAAGGATTTAAGAAGGCATTGTGAATTGTTACAGAGATAGATGTTATTATAGGCATAGGTTTTCACTTTAATTTCCTAGATAGTGTAAAATTTCTAAAATAGGAGTAATCTATCGGTCATTTTTACATGAAAATTCTTGACCATCGAGAATATATTAGGAAATGTTGAGAACGGAAAACGTATTGAAAGATATGTACGACATAAATAGACTCTACTTAGCTACATATAAATAATTTTGTCTTTTATTGTTGCTTTTTAAATACTCAATATTATTTTTTACTACTATATTGAGGACAAGTATTTCCGATCTTTGATTTCCTCAGTAACTTAATATGAAAGCCAACTGCCACCATTGGATAAATAGTTTAGCTCAGTTCCTAATTAAACCGGAAACACTCCACTGTAACAAGACAACAATGCCATCTTACTTTGACATAGTTGTGCACATCAGTGCTGCCATCTGTTGGCGACGTACTCCGCAATGTCTTTGCAGTCGCGTTCACCGCACCAAGATGTTTAGATTGATCACTGTGAAAACTTAGTCAATATATTTGAGAGTTGGTCGAGTAGACGAAGCAAAAAAGAACGAGGAAAACTTTTAAACGTATCCAGGTTGGAAGGTTTAGGTTGGCGAGTGGGTCAAAGTAAGCGAAATTGTTTTGGGGCCTGAAAAAGTTATATTTCCTCACAGTTTGTATATCGGAATTCGTAGTTTTTTCATCGAACTTGGAACAAGATAGAAAAAATCACATTTATATTTGCAAAATCACAATTTCATCCCTTCTTAGTATTTTATCGAACCAAAATGACATTAAAGAGCAAACAAAATGTGTAAGCGTGTTATTTTTGTCAAATCTCATTTATTTTTTAACAAATAAATAACGTTTTGTTACATCATTGTTTTCCTGAAGATGCTAATACTTCTTTTATTGCCGAAAACCCTTTAAAAATATATAACTTAATAAGAATTCATGTATTTGAAATATTTTAATTCACTAATTATGTATATATATATATATATATATATATATATATATATATATATATATATGGTGAAATAAAATAACTTTCGTAAACAAGAATATAAGACTTACTCTAGTCACATAAGTAGACAGTGATGTATAAGTTTCAAAAATGCTGATAATGTAAATTAGCGAAAAACTTCAATGATATTAAAATCAAGTAATATATTCTTGTTTATGAAAGTTATTTTATTTCACCATATATATTCAACAAGGAAAAATAATTCATCTAAGGGTTAATATATATATATATATATATATATATATATATATATATATATATATATATATATATATTTATATATATGAATATATATATATATATATATATATATATTTATATATGAATATATATATATATATATTTATATATATATATATTATATATATATACATATACACACTTACTTATGTTTATACACACTATATTTAAATTTATATATATATATATATAGAGAGAGAGAGAGAGAGAGAGAGAGAGAGAGAGAGAGAGAGAGAGAGAGACAGACAGACAGACAGAGAGAGAGAGAGAGACAGACAGAGAGAGAGAGAGAGAGGGCTCACAGACAGAGAGAGAGAAGGCAGGGTGTGAGAGAGAGACAAAAGACAGACAGACAAACTGACAGGTAGACATACAGCAAATGGAGAGTATAAATAGTGCGGATGTGGGAGTGTGCGTGCGTGTGTGTGTGTGTTGTAATGCGTACGACGTTTTTCTACTTAAAGTTGTACTTGTCAATCAACATTTAATAACCAACAATGTTTTTAAAAAATAATAGCTCAAAGCTTTCTATATATTTGATATATTAACATTATTAACAACTTATATTCATAAGTCACTATATAAAACAATTTAGTCAAGATTCAAAACAATAATTAGTTTTAATTAAGTATTCGTAAAGACATACTACACATGCAAACAATGAACTAATTATTAATGTTTAATAACTAATGTTTAATTAACTAATATAAAACCAATACTTATAGACAAATACAACACTCACATTGGTCATGGTATTTCAACTAAAAATGCAACTTATTGTGTTCAGCTTTATGTAGGAAGCGAGAAATATTTTTACACAAGAAGCTGTATAATTGTTGCAGAAGTCAATATTTCCACCTCGTAATAAACCCTTTGAAACGTTCGTAACAAAAAAATTAATTAAACGAAAATAAAAGAGAACCTAAATTGAGGAATTGTATAAAGAATATTTTAATATTTACAATCTGCACCGGAAGTGCTCGGATTTTAATTAAGTTCTTGTTAAAATGGCGGACAGACCTCTTCATTCCGTGCTAGGCAGGGAAGGGTTTCTAAAGGGTTAGTGAAGTATGAATATTAGCAGCACCAGTTTTTATGGATTTCGATTCGCCGATTTTACATACAAACTAGGTAATGCTTTTATTTACTTTATCATGTCTTCAACTTTATAAATATTTATTAACGACAAAAAGATTACACTTGTATTGTTTTCAATAAACATTATGTTTGTTTATTACATTTCAAAAAAATGTTTTAAGTAAAGTTTTAAATCTTTCCATGAAAAGTTTTTTTCTTTAACATAGAAAGAAACATGTTAATAATTTCCAACCTACTCCGAGTTATTGAATTCATGTTTAGGCTTTAAACATCGTTGTTTCTCGTTTATGGATACATAATAGGCCTTTATAGAGTTTATGAAAACTTTTTAATGAGTCTAAATTACTTTGTCGTAATGGAAATAGTTAGGTTAGCTATTTAAATAACACTCAAAACATACAACTAAATAAGCACGTAGTATACGTATGTTAAGGTACGTTCTGCCTTCAGTATGATTTTTACTCTGTACAGGTCTGCTTGAGCCCTGGAGCCGGAACTACCTGCAGTCACCCTCAATAAGCCGTAATTGTTCTGGTCACCTACTGCTTATCTTAATACCCTATAATTTTCACACTCTTCTATATATATTCTTATATATATATCTTGTTCAAATTTTCAGTCGTTAATAAAATACTTCTAATTCATTCACTCAAGTGCAAATACTTTTTTTAACTTGTAGTGAATGATAATTGATGTTAATAAAGTTTTTTTCAAATATTAATTCATTAATTAAATTTAATGAATTAATTTTAGTTTTATTTGGAACAAAAATTTTTCACAAAAGGGGCTTGATATGCAGCATAGTTATTTCGTCCCATTTGTCTTACAATACGTCATAAGATATGATTTAATAAAACAACTGATTTTAAGTTATAGGTTAGCTGTTTTAAAGTATAGGTTAGGTTAGTTTATTTATATTATTTGTAATTATTTAATAAAAAGTAACTAAAATAAAATTTTTCTCTGTTAACCTAAGTAGGAATTAACTTTTTAATATTTTTGTTTATGTTACTTTTTTTATAAACCATAATATGATCATTTTCATCGGTTATTTGAAACCTACTATAACGTTAAGGAAAACGATAACAAACTCGAGCATGATGTCAACACATTTAATATTATTTGGCCTACATATACTGTAATACTTGAAATGATAACTTGTATTTGTGACAAGCACAAACTCTAAGGGAAAGGAATAAGTGAAATAAGTACTTATACTGTAATAATTTTACTTACTACAAATAATTTTAACTTATGGAAAGATTTGTTATGACTAGTGGATTGAAATACAAACTCTAAAATCAATTCTTTATTTAACAGAAGCTAAAACATATTTCTTAATTAGCATTTTTGTTTTAAAACATAATATAGTCAGGTTTGGGATCATTTTCCATAACTTTTTTATTCATATTGAAATAGCCGATGAAAATAATCATATGTTTTATAAAAGCAATTATAACATCTTAATAAGATAACTAGTAGGGCTCTCATTGGCGAAACAGCTGCGGGCCGTTCCCGACTCTGGAACAGTTTATTAGGGAGGGCTCCAGGGCTCAATAAGACCTATACGAAGTACAGCGTTCGTTAAACGAAATAAAAGAAAAAAATGGTGAAATAAAAAAAAGCAAACCCTAAGAAAAAGTCTAAAATTCCTTTAACCTACCGCAATATTATCTAATAACCAGCTTGTGAAAATTCTGTCCCTATAAATCCGACCTCAAACTCGGATCTTAGTCCACGATTACTAGTTCAAGCGTCCGTCCCTCAGTCCCTAACATGAGGGCTCGGAGTCATGATTTCATGAAACAACTATGTACAGACCTTATTTAAGGCTGGCCTGCTCCTAAGCTCACTTCACTAAGTTCACTCCAGTTTCGTGTAGAGTAGACCTTTATCCACTAAAGATGGCCTCCACTCTTAAAAGGCGTAGTAAAGAGGATGATGTCACTAGAAAATAAAAAATCATCTCTTTATCATATTCACGTTCGTTACTATTATTTCGGTATGTCAACTATTCGGTATGATTGTCTTCATTTTTTGTCTCATGCTAAGCTTCCAGAGATAAAGTTTCAAGTGTAGGCTATTTTATAGACATTTTCACTTTTAAAAACACTCCCGTACAGCTTAGCTTAGAGGTTTATTTTTTTAACTATAGGCTTCTTTACATCCGGTCTTGGGTTTGTTTTTCTCTTTTGATTTGTCTTATTGTTTTATTTTAAAGGTCTTTTGTTTTTTTTCTCCAAAACGAACCTGCCACCAATATGAAACAGATAGCATATGATTAAATCATCCCATCCACTAACGAATAATTTTTTTTTAAAGCCATCAATGGGCTTTGTTTAGTAACAGTTTTGGAATTCCACAGATTGTCCAAGAGTATTCCATGAAATAAGATCAGTAGTCATTTCATGGATCCGTGACTAAAACCCATCCGTTAACAGATGTATTGTTGCCTTACAAACATTATTTTAAAGCAAACTTCTACGAAAATCACGTAATGCCGTTCTACCTTAATCACGAGTAACGACTTTTATTTATTTTCATTTCGCTCGAACCGAAATGAAATTCCCAGTATTTTTTCACTCCCTCAGTACTTACTCTAGAGTTGCCGCCACGTGACCCACTCAAATCCAATTAGAGTGGGTATTAAATAAATACACCGCAACACTCAGGCCACTCTACAGATTTAATTAAATTGATTTCGAGAGCTTGGAGCTCAAAATGGCCGAAATTTGTGCAGACTTGTCAACAATTGACTACCTTTTATCCGATATTAGAAATTAATTTAACTTTGATTGCGTAGCATATTGTCAATCTCTTATCTGTATTCCAGATTTAATTAAATAGTAATATTCTAACAACAATAGTTTATGATCAAATTGCAAAAATATAACTTTAATTTTGACCAATATTTTCAAATTTCGGTTTAACACGCTAATTGGAGGACAGGAATGAGTTTCGAGTTTAACAGAGAGTAAAAGTATGGTGGAATAAGTCAGGATTTAAAAAATAACTTATTAGCCAACGCCCATCCTCGGCGGTTACGTCATTTGGTTTCTCGCTGACTACTACACATGGGTGTCTTCTAGAATATCTCCCTGTTCTCTACCAGTGATTCAAGTCTGAAGCCGCCTTTGGAATGATTAGTATCCATGACATACTCCACTTCCACATGGATGGCATTTTGGGTGTGGTAGTATTCCTATTTTGTGCAAGCGTACTGCTAAATAATTATGATCTCTTTCATGCAGAAGGTGGTAACATTTATAGGTCGGAGGAGAAAAGAGTTTTTAGACATAAGGCCTCCCACTTCTTGGCAGTCGATAGATCCCTGCGAGCCACATCAACTGTGCAGTTGGTTAAAGTTTTTGAAATATTCAGGTTTTATACACGTCTGGTTAGGGCAGATGTGTTCCCTGTTTGCCAAACTTCTCGGCCCCTTCGTTACCGAAATTACCAAAGTGGCTTAATATCCACTGTAATTTGATGACCATGGTTGGAGAGTGCATTTAGCTTTGCTCTCAGATCATGATCTATGAGCAGTTCCCATTCCTGTTTCCGAACTTTGTAGCCTGAGAGTCAACGAGAAACTCCACCTTCGAAGGCTCTGCAAATTTAGTCAGTCAATAAGGCTGCACGCTCCCCATCACAGTGGCTTAGTGGTTTTCCCATAGCTAAGCATCCTTTACAACTTTGCCAGAAACTTATGAGTCTGTATATAAGAAGCCAATCTTCTTTTAGGAAATCTTCACAGATTGTTCGTATTGCTAGATTTCCAAGTTAGTAGTGTATCTTATTTTTTGCAGATTATGGTGTTTTAGCGTAAGATAAACAGTGATAAGGTTGTGATCTTTGCCTTCAATGACTCCAAATGCCTAATTAGTGTTGTGTCTGTATTTTACATTTACAGCTGTTTATTTGGTGTTGTTGAGGCTATATTGTATAAAATGGGTGTTATGAGTCTAAATTTGTTGCGGCGTGATTTTTAAAATCGAGGCCTTTGTAAGTCGATATTTATGGAAGCTCGTATACGTGGCACAGAGGTAGATTCTTGTGTGTCACTAGCGGTGTCGGATCGATGACAATCGCCAACGGCTGTAGTCGGGAAAAACTTACTGCTCGATCTTTAGGGGCAGCGGTGATTTTGGAATGAAGTCCTCTATCAGTGGGACTTTTTCTCCAGAGGCAATGGAGGCAGTATATATATATATATATATATATATATATATATATATATATATATATATATATATATATATATAATAAATTAAAAATATTTCAAAAACAAGAATACTTTTAATGAATATATTTATTCAAAGCTTTTTGCCGATAAAATAGTACCAGCATCTTCAGGAAAAAAAAAAAAAAAAAAAAAAAGAAAAGGCTTTATCTGTGAAAAGCTTTGAATAAATATATTCATTAAAAGTAGCCTTGTTTTTGAAATATTTTTAATTTATTAACTATATTACAAGAAAAAATATCACCATATTTAATGTATATATATATATATATATATATATATATATATATATATATACACACATTTTTTTTAATTTTTAATATTTATGTATTTGGATATTTTAAACTATTTGTTAATTTTCTGTAAGTATTAACTATCGTAAAATCAATATTTACAGAACAAACATAATGATAAATGTGTGATTCCGAAAATGTATACATATTTATAATATATATATATATATATATATATATATATATATATATATGTATATATATATATATATGTATATATATATATATATATATATATATATATATACACATATATATATATATGTGTGTGTGTGTGTGTATATATACACATATATATATATGTGTGTGTGTGTGTGTGTGCTTTATATATGTAGATTATAACAGATAAAACAAAGCGCTGTGTATAAAATACAACATTAGTGTTAACAATGAACGAATAATGAAATTAGTCCAAAGAGAAGAATATAAAACAAAATATGCGGTTTATGTAACCATAATGTTGACTATCTCGCACTCCCATAAAATATTTAACAACTTTTGGAAGTTACCTTTTAAGGCAAATAGCTTGATTACTAGCCTAAATGTGCCAGGTTTGATTACCAAAGAACGTATGAGCGACTAAATTTATTTTAGCCTCCTGAATGAAACTGAGTTTTTAGAGCAGGGGTTCTCAATCTTTTTCAAAGACTGAACCCTTTAATGAATAATTAAAATGTTGGGTGCCTCTTGTTCGGGTGGGGGGGAGGTTAACTTAAAAACATGTTTTACATCAAAAACACAATTTATTTAAAAGGCATTACAAAAAATTAATGACAAAATTAACTTGCTTTTTTTACATAGATCTTCAATGTTCGGCTCAAGTTTTGTTAAGTAGAGCCTTAAGTCGTCTTCAACATTAAGCTTGTTTCTCTGCTTATTTTTGTAGATATGTTAAGCTCTAAAACCCTCATTCACATAGGTATGTAGTTGAAAACCCATTAAGAATCTTTACAGCATTATATGAAAGGTCTTGGGTACTCCTGTCCAACACCAATCCAAACTCTAACAACGCAGCAGTGAAATATATTTGTTTAACGTCGGATTACATCATAGTACGAAACAGAATGAAATAAAAATGGTTTAATTTCTCATTACCTGCCCCAGGTACCACAGTTTGAGAACCTCTGATTTAGAGTAATATGAGGAATTGAATATCTTCCTTGGATATGAGTAATATCCTTTAGAGTGATATGAGCAATATCTTCCTTGAGCACCGAATTGCCCAAGTAAGGCAGCATCAACTTCCTTATATCCTAAACAATGTTAAAATTATAAAAGGGAGTCGTTTGCATGTGTAAATAAAATATTCAGTAATAGTAGGTTTTTTTCTAAAACAGAAAATATTTGTCAAATGTTTACCTTCACCGAATACATGATGTAAGGTCAATCTTTTGCATGATCAGTACATAACTCTCTTTTACATACGGTACTGTGAATTTCAACTTTAAATGCACTTTTTTTTATTCCTGTACTGTTTGGATATTATTTTTCAATGAATGGCTACACACTTTATGCAAGTTCATATTTTTGTATCCATATAGGATATCCTCTAGACTCTAGATCATAGGTTCCCAAACTAGGGGGCATGAAGGCAAGTCAGGGGGCACGAGACCATTTGGAAAATAAGATAAATAAATATATTTAATATTATAGGAACAAACTTGATGTTGCAAATGACTTGGATTGTCCTTGCTAAAATACAACCTTACATAAGCATGCTAGTGTAAAAAATGCAAGCCCAAGCATCTCACTAACAGATTTTTTTCTTGTAACTTAAAATTTACCTTGCAAATTAAAACTTGAAATGTTATATCATGTGTCTTATTAAAGTATGTATAAATAAATTAATTGTTTTCGATATATATAATATTTGGTTTTTTCATATCTCCATCCCAATTATAGTATAAAGTGGAGGGGGAGGATTTCATCTCAAGAGGAGGGGGCGTGGTACCAAAACATTTGGGAACCTCTGCACTAGATCACGAGTTCCCAAACCTTTTGGTACCACGCCCCCTCCTCTTGAAATTAAAGCCTCCCATTTTCCCTCCACTTTACACTATAAATAAATGGTATGGGCATATGAAAAAGAATCAAGTATTATATATATATATATATATATATATATATATATATATATATATTGAAAACTATTTATTTATACATACTTTCATAAGAAACATCATATAACACTTCAGGCTTTAATTTTCAAGGTAAACTTTAGCTGATAAGAGAAAAATCTGTAAGTGAGATGAATGAGCTTGCATTTATTTCACTAGCATGCCTACATGAGGTTGTATTTGGAGAGAATGCACAACACAACTCATTAGTAACATCAAGTTTGTTCTTATATTTTGTTTTCATCGCAACAAGTGCTGAAAATGCTTTTTTGCACAAGCAGGTGCTTGAAAAAGCAAGTATAATCGAAGAGCTGCCTGGGATACTATGGGACAAACTTTTAAGAGTTTTATCAAAAATGAAGATTTGTCGATTTTGTCAAATTCATATTTGGCAGTGAAATCTTTTTTTGATACATTTCATTTAAATTTTCTAAAAATCATGGCCAATAGCATTACCTATATAAAAAAAATTTGAGATCTATGTTTAGTTTTAAATTTTAATAAATTGTGTATTTAAATTATAACGAAATACAAATTTATCTTATTACTTTCCAACTGGTCTCGCGCCCCCCTTGACTTGCCTTCATGCCCCCTAGTTCATATTCACATTAATTAACAGCACATTATGTCTCATCATTGTCATACAAAAACTGTCCAAACACATTATAATTTGAATAGCAGGAAATAGCAATGATCAACATGTAGCAATGGATATAATTAAAATTTGGCAATAACCATTATAGATTAAAATCTGACAAGAGCACAAAATGTTAATGCCAATCACAGACTATATTCTTGTGAAAGTAGAGACTAGCAATGATCAACATGTAGCAATTGACATAATTAAAATTTGGCAATAACCATTATAGATTAAAATCTGACAACAGCAGAAAATGTTAATGCCCATCACAGAGTATAATCTTGTGAAAGCAGAGTATCAATGATCGACATTATCAATGGCCATAAATAAAATCTGGCAATAACTACATAGATTAAAATCTGACAACAGGTGAAAATGTCAATGCCAAACAGAATATAATGTTGTGAAAGCAGAGAGTAGCAATGATCCACATTAACAATTCCCATAAATAAAATCTTGCAATAACTTACATAGACTAAAATCTGACAACAGGTGAAAATGTCAATGCCAAACAGAGTATAATGTTGTGAAAGCAGAGAGTAGCAATGATCCACATTAACAATGCCCATAAATAAAATCTGGCAATAACTTACATAGACTAAAATCTGACAATAGGTGAAAAAGTCAATGCCATACAGAGTATAATGTTGTGAAAGCAGAGAGTAGCAATGATCCACATTAACAATTCCCATAAATAAAATCTTGCAATAACTTACATAGACTAAAATCTGACAACAGGTGAAAATGTCAATGCCAAACAGAGTATAATGTTGTGAAAGCAGAGAGTAGCAATGATCCACATTAACAATGCCCATAAATAAAATCTTGCAATAACTTACATAGACTAAAATCTGACAACAGGTGAAAATGTCAATGCCAAACAGAGTATAATGTTGTGAAAGCAGAGAGTAGCAATGATCCACATTAACAATGCCCATAAATAAAATCTGGCAATAACTTACATAGACTAAAATCTGACAACAGGTGAAAATGTCAATGCCAAACAGAGTATAATGTTGTGAAAGCAGAGAGTAGCAATGATCCACATTAACAATGCCCATAAATAAAATCTGGCAATAACTTACATAGACTAAAATCTGACAATAGGTGAAAAAGTCAATGCCATACAGAGTATAATGTTGTGAAAGCAGAGAGTAGCAATGATCCACATTAAAAATGCCCATAAATAAAATCTGGCAATAACTAACACAGATTAAAATCTGACAACAGGTGAAAATGGCAATGCCAAACACAGAGTATAATGAGAAAGCAGAGTAGCAATGATCAACATTCAGTATATAATGCATATGTAATGCAGTAGCATTACTGCTAGTTGGTTATTGTTAATTAGTAGTATTACCCGGTATTAATATTGATCATTGCTAGTTCATCCTCCAAACAAGATTATACAATTTTGAACACTGCTACTTACTGATGTACGATAAACTGGATATGAACCAAGCTTTTTCCTGTTGTCATATACTGCATGTTGGTTGTTGCTACTAACTGATGTATTTTGTGTTTGCTGCAGAAGCTACACTACTTCTTCAACTAGGTCTTGTCAAAGTGAGAAGTGCCATATCTGTGTAATAAACTCTTACATTGTTAATCGGATTAATAAGATTCACCGAACGTAATGGACTATAAAATTCAAGAACTCTTACATTGTATTGAACAATTATAAACCATTTTATTTCAACAGTTTTCTGTATTTATTAGTTATTTCACCATTGTTATTTTAAAAGTTTATGTTTTCCCTTAATTTCTTCTGGCTATATTCACTTTAGGTATGTTCTAAAACTCATGTTACTTTAAATTATTAATGTTAGTCAAGTTTCTGGATAACTTTTTTTGTCAAACTTTACAGGTTCTATTATACCTCAAAACCAGTTTTTCAATGTTACACAATGCTTACATATCTTATTCGAGGGATATCCTGAAAGTGACTGATGTTTTAAATAAAAAATTAACAATATGAGAAACCAGATTTAATTATATACATCTTAAAACTACACTCTTAAATTATTTTCCAACATATTTGGCATTGAAATTAAAGCACTTATCATATTGTGGCACAAGTTTTTAAATAACATCTCTGTAGAAATGTTACACCTATGATTTTAACCTTGCATGCACCTACTCATTTACACTGGTATGCAGCGTCAGTATATAAGTACTGATTGTTTTCATTGCTGGGAAAAGAAAATAGATGCTTGGCACCAAATCTGGGCTATGTGTTGACTGATCAAACACCTCCCAAGAGTTCTTGGGTATGTGTGGCCATGTGTGGATGTTTGTTGTGAAAAACAAAATTTGTCTGCTGTTTCCTCTGCGTTTTATAAATACCGGCTTAACTTAATCACTGTTTCACAATACTTGAGTCAATTGTTCTTCCACATTCAAGAAAATGTACAAGAATAACCCTGTTACACTCCTAAATCTGTAGCCATGATTTATATTGCTGACAGTCACAATTTCATGGTTTCTTTGGAATGTGTGTCCCGACTCCATTGACTGTCTATTTGTTTTAAAAATGACACGTTTCACACAAATTTCTCTCCATTTAATGTAATTGATAAGACTAAGATTTTTTAATAATCTTGGAGGAAGGTCAGTGCTGCAGTTGCAGTTTGTATGATCACCTGTTAGAATTTTAGAACCCACCTAGCACAAAATTTCAGTTAACCAAACTGTTACAACTCAATTTCATGCTACAGTGGAGTCCCGACAGTCCAAAATGATTGGGACCAGACCCATTTCAGATTACCGAATATTTCGGATTAACCAAAATTATTACAAAAATAATCATAATTATTAAACAAAATGTATTAAATAGAACTAAAAAGCTACTGTGTATCCTAAAAAGCTAAAACTATGGTACAGTACAGTATAACTATGATAATTAACACTTTGAGCGAGAGCATACTCAAATTCATGCTTCATATTGTTGGTAGTTGTCTTAGTAAGACGATTCACTGCTAGCTAGAAAAGGTGCAGGAGCTGTTACAAAATATTCCTGGCTGTAAGGACACGAATCCAAATGATGTGGATGAGGGGTTACAAGCTGACAACAACGATCATAAAATTTTAAATGATCAGCAGATTGTTAAATTGTTTTTAAAGAACCAGACATCATCTCAGATGAGAGTAAAGGTGGAGGAGATGACAACATCAAGCAGAGGGTATCCCACTCGGGCACTGCGGCTCCCTTTCACTTAGTTCTACACTACGTAGAACACTTCACCTTGACCCCATTGGAAACTTTGTTTCTATGGCATTGGCGTAATTTTCGTTCAAAAAATGTAAGATATTTTTAAACCAGTATAGTTTAGAGCTACATATAACATTGTTCTATTTTGCTTATTACACTGTCTATCTTTGAAACTTACTGTAATTTTTAGTACATAATACACTTATTCAGTTCTTTTTTTTCCTAAAAATATCTTAACTTCAGTTTCAGATTAATCGAACTTTCGGATTACCCAACTTCGGATTATCAAGACTCTACTATACAAACTTTGTGAAATTTGTGGAAAATGTTCCATAGCCATTAAAGGATGATTTCTATTGAGTATCTCACTGTTTTCATTAGACACAAGACTTGGTCTAGCACTTTGGTCCCCATTATGAGCATTATTCTGGTCGTTTTGAAAATCAATCCTCCGTTGCCTCACTTGGCTTTCACTCATTATTCGTTCTCCATACACATCAAAAATTTGGCAATAAATTTCAATTGATTTGTTTTTTTGCAAACAAAATGTTTATATTCTATTTTTACTGATTCCTTTTTTATCAAGCTATGTGTAAATATTAGGGACTTGAAATTCTTGTACTTTTAGGGTATGTAGTCCACTAAACTCTACCATTTTATCTAGACTCTATGCTCATTTTTGTTTTTAGCTGTATTATTATTTGTGTGTTACAATATAATAACGATATCAGTTTTTTTTCATGTGATTATATAATAATAATAGCAGTAACTCCAAATATATAATGTAAGGTACTAATCTCCTCTCATAGATTTAAAAGATGTTTTTATTACTTTTCTTAGACTGAATAAATTGTTTATCTTTAAACATCTGATTTTTTTTACACTAACTGCTCTATAATAAAGGCAATTTTTACTATAGTTAATCTATAATCACTTAGTACTGGTCCATTTTTAACATTATCAATTTTAACATATGTTTCTTAAAAACACATTCTAAGATAAAAATAATTACAAAAATAAAATTACAAAAAAATTAGCATAACTTTATTGTACAAACATACATAAAACTATGTAAACTGAATTTTTCTTTGTAAAACCGAGCAAAGAATGTACAGTATTACATTAAATTAGTATTTCCTATTTTACCATCAAGCAACAAAGTATCTAGTTAGGATAGACTGAGCTATAAAAAAATGAGCTGGTTAATGGTAATGTCCAATAGAATCGATTAGCTTACATCATAATTTATTTCACAACCAAAACCATAAATCATTTTAAGTTCTTGCTAATTGCAATACAGAAATGATAGAGTAATTTCATGGTAACAACGTATAAGACTCAAAAAAATTAAAAATTTCATAACTTATTTTACCACAATCCAATGTAAGTTGGTATATAAGACCAGATACCCAACTGCTTCACTTCAGCAAACTTAGTTGATGTTAGAAAACCTAAACGGAGTTAGTTGTTGTAATCATCTTGATTTCACTGATTAAATTATAAGTAATTATTTGAAGAACTAAGTGAATTTTTTTATTTGAAGAAAAGTGAATAGTATTAACTTACTTGCTGATGAACTTCAAAACCATTGTTTCATTGACGAACCCTGACAAGTAACAGGTTAGGCTTCATCAATGAAATAGCGGTTTCGAAAGTAAGTTAATAGTTTTCACTTAGTTTATCAAATAACTTTTTATGAAGTCTTAAATATTTAATTTACAACCAAACCTATCCTAACCGATACATTATACTATATTTTTAAACAACTATATAGTAATTTAATATACAAAAAGTGTAATATTTCCTGAAAAAATGCTCCTATAAAACGAGGGTTTGTTTCTATTAATGTAAGCTTTAACCGCTATTTAAGCTTTGTGACACTCAAAATCACTATCTTCATGTTTAAAATGTATATTTGAGTGGGATACATGTTAATTTGAATTTTTAACATATTATAAACAATTTTTTAGTAGACCTTAACTTTGGAACTTCCAATCATTAGTAATCAACAATCGAAAATAGCCTTTGTAGTACATACTGTATATTATCGATGATGAAGGTATTGTTAATATTTTCACTCAAAACTAAAATTAATAATTGTCTAGCCTTCATATTATATTTTGGTCTGAAAGCCAAAAAGTGATGTTTGTATGCTTTTTTAGTAATTCTAGATATTTCCTTAATGAAAAAACCATTCTTCAGTAAACAGTTACTATAAGACTGTAGTTCTCAGTCATTTATCTGTGTGCTTGATAACATGAAAGTAACCTGCTTGTATTGTTGTTAGAACAATTTTAAGCATGGAAACTTATGAATTAATTAGTAAATAAATGTAGTTATTGAGTAGTTGTATTAAATCACAGGTACATACTCGTATAACTGTTGCCACTATGCCGCAAACTTAAGAAAGTTAGTTCTGGCAATAGCTAAGTACAACAATAACTAAGTAGATATTGTAATTTAAATCTAATCATCAAATGTTAAAGCAACATATAGACTACATTTTCTGATCTTTTTAAAGACCGCTTTCATAAACAGAAATAAAGTACAAGAATTATTGCTACAATGCGGACATAAAAAATAACTATAAATTCAACTGTATAAAAATAAATTTGTTTAATTACTAATTTGCTTTTGTACACATTTACATTTAACTAACACTTATTTACAAATTTATACTTCAGACATGCCTGATGTGGAAGTTGACAACATAATCAGCATTGGTTCTTTGTACACTGATCGCAAAAGGGTCAGTAGGGTGGAATGTGAATGCAACCAATCTCCGAGCTGTTGGTGGTGCACTCCGCCCTAAAACTCCCGCGTAGATTCTAAACTTTAACAAACCTGAATCTCTAGCATAAAATC
Source organism: Prosapia bicincta (assembly GCA_036971475.1). Taxonomy (NCBI): domain Eukaryota; kingdom Metazoa; phylum Arthropoda; class Insecta; order Hemiptera; family Cercopidae; genus Prosapia; species Prosapia bicincta. Next base: position 68,769,694 of record JBAIZL010000006.1, on the reverse strand, counting down.
TGAAACAGTTTAACAAACTCTCTTTATCATAGATTTTAGTAATAGTAACCTTTATATTGACATTTTCAGATAATTCAGTAAATGTAGTACAAAGTTGATGTTTTTTGTATAAGATGTCATTTCCTCTAAACAATCTATACATGTCTGAAATCAGAAAAAAGAGAGTTAGAAAAGTCCTGCTTCAAAAATCTCTGTCTCAACATCTAGTTAATCTCTAAAGTTGTTTTTTAAGTATAATTTAAAAATTTAATTTAGCAAGCACTAAGTATGAAAATAATTTAATGAAAGGGTTTGACTCTTTGTTGACTGTTTTTAAAAAGTACCTATAAAGCATTTTCCAGGAATGAATCATTTTCTACAGATGTTTTTAAAAGTCTCTTTTCTCTTCTTTGGGCTTTTTCCTTCCCGTTGTCAGTTTGCACTTATATCATATTATTCCTGAGTCTTTTATGAGTCTATCATGTGCTATTCAGTCCGAGTATAAAAACATTTTGCAGAAAATTCCATTTAATCAGGACTATCTGTGATCCATCTAGTCCCATCCAGCCTGTATTAGTAGCGCTCTATTGTATTTGTTAAAAATCTGTTTTCTTTTTGTTATGGGAAAACACACATTAGTCCCCTGGTTTGGAATTAGTAAGCTTGTAACGATTCAGAGTAGTTAATGAGTCTGCTTGTGCTGGGGGAGATAACCCAACAGATAACACAAGGCTTCATTATTTTCGCTTAACAGCAGATTATACATATGAAATTTATTTTCAATTGTATTAATACTTTTGTAGTTTTTCACATACAAATGTACTCAAATATAAATTTTACTCTAGTTAGATTTCAAAGTTTATTTATATTTTACTGTCATTTTTTTAATTTTGTTAAAATTTTAAAGAAAAAATCTTTTACTTGGAAAATAGTTTCATTTTAATAAAAATATTATAGAGAAATTTTAGTTAGAAATGATTTATTTTATTAATTTATAATTTTTTTAATATTATTTCTTATGATTTTAAATAGTATTTTTTTAAATAAAGAGCAGAAAAAGTGAAAGATGATTAATTAATTGTAAGTGTTTTCAGTGTTGCCTTCAGTATTATCATTGAAATCTGGTATTTATAATAACAAGTTTATTACCTATTACACTTGGGAGGGATATGATAAAGACACAAGAAAATGAGGTCAAGGGAGGTACTCGGAAAAGTACAAAAGTTTCTGTTAGCGAAAGACGGAGAATCATAGCTTGAGTGAGCAAAACTGCTTACCTAAAATAGTTCTGCTTGCTATTAAAGTCTTAGATTGGTCTCTTCCCATTACTCAGATCTAGTAAAAAATTCATATGAGAAAATAAATCTTATTTACGCCAAAAGTTAACACATGGATTCAAAAACTATTGTGTTACAGCCACTCAGTAATTTACACAAGGTGATTCAAATGAACACTTTAAAAATTACATCATTTTTCTAATTGTAACAATGAACAAAAAGCTTACATGTCATTTTTTACGAAGTTTTCCTTATGTTCCATGCATGTGTTTCACCTCTTTGGAAGTGCATAGATACCACAATGAAAGAATTCTTTTGGTGTATCTCTAGCCAGTTGTGCACTGTGGCTTTCACCTCTCTATCATTTCTGAAATGCCCGCCTCCTATTGCTTCTTTGACTGCACTGAACAGATAAAGTCTCTAGGTGCTAGGTCTGGTGAATAAGGATGCTATAACAGACATCCCTTATCCTTATAGTGCTCCAAAATTACTCCATTTACATCCTTAAAGAGAATAGACATGACTTTCCTTTTGCCGGTTGAGTCACATTTTTTGTTTGTTTCAACAATGAGCTGTGGCACTATTCCTGCAACAATTTTGTTCAGATATGCATTACCTTAAACACGGAGATGATTCAAAAATTTGCCACAAGCTCGACACAAAACTCTTTCAATTTGGCAGTAACTGATATTGCACCCATCTTGCAGGCACTTATTGAAGTACAATATGAACAATATTTTGCTCTGAAACAATACTAATCTTCAAAATTGTAGCTATTTCCTTCAGGATTATGCTTCTGCTCTCTTTTACACCCGTCACTATGCAATGAACCTCCCTTGGTCTCCTTCATAGACGTTACACTGCTTTTAAACTTCCTACATTATTCATAAATCCTGCATCTATAAACATGAATCACCATACTGCACAATCATTCTGTGATGAAATATGATCAGTTTGATCTTCACTACACAATAAACCCATCCCAGATCGCTGTGCATGCCGACAGTGGGGCGGATATCTTGTCACTGATACTGGTGCTCTCTCCCACATTATAGCATCACTCTGCTACCTATCAGTCACTTTGTGAACCTCAAGTAACACTACTGCCATCTACAAACTCATTCACACATTTCTATGGAACTTTTAAGGTTTTCATTTGAATCCCCTTTGTTTCAATAAAACCCATTCAAGCTTTAGCAACCCTAATAAATTTACCCATAACAAATACTTAAAATCATTATAAAAAATTAATATTTGAATTTAAATGGTTTGAATATTTAAACTCTTTTCTACATCACATTACCTAATAGGATGCTCTCCACAGGCTTTAGGTCTCTCCATGACTGACACCCATTTATCGTCATAACTAAACAATGACAGATCTAGATAAGGTGAAGCACTATAACTCTGCGCACTTATTGGTAACTGGGCCAGCATACGTTTAATTGCCTCTGTAGGACCACCAAACCTAGCACTCACTATCGTCTGCTTAAATCTCTGATTAGCCAATCTGCAAGAAATTTTACACATTAATTTTTTTAAACATAGATAAATTTACTCTACTCTACTAATTTTATTCTACCCATTTACTGTCCTTATGACCTTGCAAGAAAATATTTTTAGCATAGTGTAATTGAAAGAAATCCTCTTGGCCTTAGGAGAACATTGTTTGGTATTGACACCCAACCATCAGTTGATACCTTAAATTTATTGACCATTTCTTAATCAATAAATGCTCATCTTAACAATGGTGCTTTTTAGTAATGTAACTAAACAGTTTGTAATCAATTTTTAAGAAATTTTTCAAACAATGTGATATATTTTTTTACACCAGCATTTGTTTTTGTAAGTTAATTTATTTTAAACATATTGAGTAAAGAAATATGAAAAGAAAGTATTACAACATTCCTAGTTTGAAAAAAATTCCTTTTTTAAAATTATTTTATTAATACTGTAATAAATGACAGTATAGACAAAGAAATTGAAGTTAAAATGATCCATTCATGACATTGGTACAAAGTAATTTATTTATTGCATAACACATTAAAAAAATACGTTCCCGTACATTCTTAAAATTATCACTCCTTACGTATTATATGGAGCCCACTATTACAGAAGGATTTTTCTTACCGGGCTCAAAAAATGATTACATAAAACATATTTTAAGGTCATAAGCATAACAATTTTTTTTTATATATGAAAGGTTATTTTTTATCAAATTAAAGTTGGGTAAAAAATTCAGTACAGAGTAGTAAGAAGTTCTATGTCCGCATATCAACGGCGCACCATATATGTATATTTAAATATACCTATAAAGTCTCCAGTTACGATAGATTTGGTTGTAATTTTATACATTACCTAATTAGACATCTACTTCCATGGAGAAATACTTTTTGCCAGGTGATGTCATGTGATCTCTATTCTAGCCTGACAAGTGTACATTTGTTTGGTTAAATGAATAAAATTACAACCAAATCTATCCTGACTTTATACGTCATAGGTATATTTCAATATAGGTATATAAAATTAACCTTCCGTGGAAATAACAAAAATAATAATTATCAATATAGCTTCACGACATGTTTTTGATTCAATTATATGCATGGCATTGGTTTGGGTAGTGTGCATTTTTAACATATTTAAATAACATATGTACAATAGTCGCCTCCATGTAATACGTTAGTACCTTAATTAATAAAGGACATTATTTTTGCTACTTCAAAATAATATAATACGAATGCATATATACCATATAGAACAAACTGTACCTGGCATAAACGTTATTTGAAGGTGAACAAGTGAACTGTGATTCAGAATGTAATTTGGCATTTCTAAAATGGTCGCAAAAGTTTTCGAAGAGGCTTAACAGTTGTTCGGAAGTGTTTTCATATACTGCAAGTACCTATAATCCAAATACAAAAATATTTTAGCTTCAAATTGTTCTAAAAAAATATTTTTAATATTCTATATATTGTTCTAAACAATCTTTAAAAAATGTTCTTGACATTCTATAAAAAATATATGGTAATTATTTTTAACACTTTTTAAAGAAGACAAACATCAAAATGTGTCTATGAGCTATAAAGATCTTGAAAAAGACAATGTCAACACATAACGGCAACCTCACTGTGTATATAGTTCCAAACAACTGATTACTGTTAATCAAGGAATCTACTAATGCAAATTACAGTAACATACATTTAGGAAGTACCAAGCAGTATAAATCAGTAAAAGGATATGTGAGACATATTACGCAAGTCATTAAAATACTAAAGTTAACCTTCCAGTATCTGAAATTTGTCAATGCTTTGCTCCCATATCTACTCAATTATTAACCCTAAAACTGGTGATCAGAACGAGGTCAACTGCTACTACTACTCTAAGAGTTGTGTGGAATTTTTATAAAAAGTATACCATAAGCATATAATATATTCTATTATACATAATTTTTTTGTTATAAACCAGGAAATAATATAATAAAATATATATTTCTACGAACTCTTTTAAGGAGTTCATTGAGTACCTCATTGAGTAGCGGGTCAGCTTCTTCCATGAAATGATTGTTTCAAAACCCGTAAGCAAGTAAGTTCAAAAGTATTCACTCAGTTAAGTAAGAATTACTTATAAAACATTTTAGTTATGAGGGAACTTTTATTATGAATCCAATATAATTGCATATATAATGAAGACACCATATATACTAAACTTTAAAAGCAATAATTTTATCTAAATATTATTAAGTATTATTAAAGTATTATTCAAAACAAACAAAAATAATTTCAGTTCAATTATTTATTAATTTTTTTTTATCTCTACTTACTTGAGCAGTCTGCATATTATAGACAACAAAAAAAGAAGGTTGAGTATTAGGTTCAGCAGCTTTTAATGTAACGACTTCTTCACAGGCATATTTTAAAAGTAAATGAGCCTCGTCTAATAACTGCATCTTCCACATGCGCAAGCTTTTCATCTAATTAAAGTCAAATATTTTAGAAAAATCCTTAAGAACTAACTTTATCTTATGTGTATACAAGTATTGTGTCTTTTGCTTCCTAGTTATAAAAAAATTATTAAGTAATTATTTAAATGAATATAACTTGATAGCAAAAATTAATATTGCAAACTTTAAATCAGCAGCATAAATCACAGGTAAATTTTAAACAAAATCTATCTCAAATATTTATAATGAGTGAAGCTATATTTATAAAAACTACTGTAGTAATTACGATAATATAAATTGTAAAAAATCTGCTTTTTCACACTTGTTAACCCTTAATTCATGTTTATTATTAATGAGAGAAAATGTTAATTATTACTTTGTTATCTGAAAAGACAATGTTATTTTATCAGTGTTTTTTTAAACTATACTGCCAGAGTTGAGTAAAATTTAAAACTTATACATAATACTATAAGAATAACTTACTTGATCAAAATACTGACAAAATATCCTTAATTCCAATGGATCACAGGTAGTCTCAGATAAATATTTAGCCCTTTTAAATAAAAATACAAGAAGTCTATGTTTTAACGAATTAATTGTTATTTCACGAAAAGGCCTAAACACATTATTTGCCGTATTTGGAGTAACCATATTAGCTAATACAAATTCATCATCTTCAAAACAAAAGCGTCCTATTGAACGAATATTTACAAACATTCCATCAATTATATGAAAAACATGAATAGTCTGATGCTGAACTGAAAGTACTGCAAGAGTATCTTTGTATAAATATAATCCTTGATTATGGGACAAAAATATTTTATCAACTTTAAACTGTTTTGTGTCACACAATCTACCTGCTTGTAGATCAACGACATGTAAAGAGTAATCTTCTAAAGGTGATCGTGGGTTTGGTGTAACAGCTTCATTATTAGTATATATTTCATAAAAGTGAGGCCGCAAATCATCTGGAATATAAGCTGCTGAACCAACTATAACATAACGCCCATCATCAGTAAAAAGACTACACTCTCTATTCAACTGCTCCCCACTTTGAGCAACATTTACCGTCCATTTTGATTTGAAAAATCGTTCAAAAACTTGATTTCTTATGTATTCACTTTCAGGATCATCTATATTACCTATGTATTCTCCTTTACATTCTAGTTGTTGAACAAGATCAGCTGCTGCAGAGGAACCTTGGTATTCATAAATTTCAAGTGAGGTTTGATCTGAAGAGAAAGCAATAAAATATTGCCCATTTGGACTGAATTTTCGAAGAAAACATGGTGGTTTCTCCACGTTTATTATCGTAAAATTTGGAAAAATATTTTGATGAAATGATCTTGCAACATGAAAATGTGTACCTGGTTTCACTGCTCCATATATTTCTCTCTTTATTAACTTCTTTACAATATTTTGAGGAGGAATAGGTCTTACTTTTATATCTTCACCAGATATCATCTTAATTTAATTACATCTATTTTATTAACTCCATACACTATATTAATAAACTTAATAAGTATGTAACATCAACTAGGACTTTCAAAACTGATTATTAAAACAAGTTGCTCTTTCAAAAGTAGCCACAATTTTGTTTTTTTAACCTCAAACATACTAATAAGATCTGATACAAAACTAAATGCAAAATTCATATTTGCAATTATCACAGATTCAGTTTTATAAGCATTTCCACGAGTATTTATCTCATAAATATAAGAACATTTAAAAATATAATCTTAGTATTATATCAAGCACGTTCATGAATAAAAAAAATTTTTCAGTGTCAAAATTTAACATTCAATCTTATTTAAGGTTAGGTCAAGAGCCTTGAGCCAATCAGTATCAACTCTGAGCCACAGTTTTAAAAAGTTTGTGTGCAAGCTACTGGTGTGCATTCAGTGAACACACTAAAAAACTTAACAACGCTCAACAAGGCAAATAATTTATTTTTAAACAAATTAACGTATTATTATTTATTACAAATAATAATTTGGTATTATTTTATAAAAAATAACAATCATGTTATTGATTAATTCATATATATATATATATATATATATATATATATATATATATATATATATATATATCAGATGCGTCCAGAGCTGTATTCTAGACCCTGTATAATTTAAAATGTTAATGACTTAATTGCGGCCATCAATAACAGATATTTTTTTAAAATGTCCACTCATAATGACCTAGTTATTTTGTTTAATATACCAAGTACAGAAAAAATAAAATTTTTGCCAGTCAATAAAATTATACCAGCATTTATAATTTTGACTGATGTATTTGCACCAAGAGTTATAGGACATAACTGGTGCTAACTCTATTTATTTCAATAAGAATTAAACGGTTAAACGGTACCTTTTATTCAAATCGCCTTGAGCTTTACTTCAACTATAATGAAGAATGTTAAATTCCTTGGTCTGTATGTGTAAACTAATATTTGTTGATTCCATCTTCACGTGAGTTACTAGTTTTCACTAAATAATTATAAATATTTATAAACTTGTCTATAGTAACACTTACTTATATTTGTTGACTACATGACTACATAGACATAAGATCTAACCTACAAATTCTTTTAAACAACACATAAATAACCGACGCTACATAACCGAACAATACGAAATATACAGACACTTCAAACTACACCCTACACCACACTCAATACACAATTACGTTACGACTCACATACACTTTTTGGCATCATAACTCCTAATACTCACAAAATACACCCACCCCACTATAATATCCCACCCCCACCCTAACCTACGTAAACCTTGAGATCAGTTACGGTCTGAGTTGACAATGGAACACATCTTCCGAAACGCCCATCCTCAACAAATATAAGTAAGTGCTACTATAGGCAAGGTTATAAATATTTATAATTATTTAGTGTAAACTAATATTAAATGGAATGTACTTGATAGACATTTATGTAAATTTTTAAGTAAAGTTGTAAGCAGAGAAATATGCTCATGTACAAAGCCACTTGTCGTGTGATATATTAATATAGAATAATGATAGCAATGTAATGAAAGTACTACTTTTGCAAAAAATTATCATAAGATCTATCATTTGAAGGCAGTTTGAAATATCAATAGCACATCTATCTTTATGTTTGAATGCTATTGTGTGTGTATAAAATAGTTTCAAAAACAATTCTGCACATAATTACTCTACAAGATAGAGTTACAATCCATATTGAATATCTTAGATTATTTTTAATTCATTTAATCAAACTCTTTGGGAATTTATGAAAAGCTGTTTAATTTGTTACAGGTGCAATTTAAAGGATCGCCTGTTGTAATTTTCAGTCTAGCATAAAATGCACGCTAATTTATGGACGTGGGTACAGTGTAAAGAAAATTGTAAATCAATGCAATAAATAATTAACCATTGGATTCTTTTTAAAATTATGATTCATTTCACCATTATAAGTTACATTGTATATATAGTTTTTAGATATGTAAGATAGTTTTTATGTATATTATTACTATTATATATAATTTGACGATGCGTCACATTTATATCTTTATGAAAATGATAGTATCAATTCTATTCAATAATATTCTATCCAAACACATAGTATATGTGTACACAAGAAAGAAGAAATTGAAAAGTGATACTGTATTATGAATTTTAAACGGATCATGTTTAATCTGTGATCATTATTTGTAGAATCTGCCGTTTTGTGTTGTTATCAATCATATTCATTGTGTAATAAATAACCTATTTCAGTAACGAATAATCTTGAATAGGGTTATGTTGAAAAAATTAACTGGAAAAAAAATATTTAGTGCTAGGCAAAGAAAAGTTTCTAGGTTGTCTCTTACTTTAAAACACGTTACACTAAGTGTTGCTAAACTATGCAATTATCCAAATTTTAAAAAGTCTTTAAATAATAGTGGTTGTGAAATAAACATAACCTAAACATTTATGATCTGATAATGCATTTGGATAAATCTACAAGACGATTATTAGTCCTTTCAAGACTTCTTAGAGCTCGCAATAGTTTTAAAAATGAGAGAATTTGTTTAAAATATTGTTATTCTACCAAAAAACCTAGTAGTAAGTATTTTGCTATGTTATCAGTTCCTCTTAAAACATAAGGGTATATTTTTAGCTAGAATTTAATTAATACTGATGTTTACCGATTAGTAGTGATTATTATAAAATGGATATTTTAACATGTATCTTGTTTGTTGAATTTGGCATTTTATCTTATTTGTCGAAGACAAAGAGGTACTAAGAAGTGATTAGTGGCATAGCCAGGTAAAACTGCTTTGGGATATAAGAACTTTCAAGCTCACCCCTAATTGCTTTATAAATCATGTCTATCCTGACTGTCATTTTTCTCTGCAAATGCAAATACAAATAATCTGGAAGCTCTGGTTAATTGACAGTTCATACAATAAATATTTCTATATTACAAATGTATTTCAGTGCTTAGTCTACTGTTTGTCATTGAATTTCCCAAGAAGGTTTAAACGTTTTAATACACGCTTGCTTATTTCATTTGATCATGATGTCACTGGTAATGTGAAAACTAAACATGTTTGTTGATAAATATTGTCCAGACCATTATGCAACCAAATTTAGAAATATTTATGGAAGTAGATGTTTAGCTTCATCAGAGAATATATTTAGAAGTTTATTTCTCAGCGGTTTACTTTTAAAAACGGGATACATTTTCAAGAATTCTTTCAATTTAGTTGTTGGATAACTTTTGCAGTAAGCCTTAAATTGATTTGTATCCAGTAATTTAGCAAAGTAGAAGTTTTCAAAATCACTAAACCCTGTTTCCATCCATACCATAGTGGTATTCATTATTTAATATGCTATTGTTTTGAGGATTGGCACTATAATTGATTCTGTTGTCACTATGTTGTTGAGCTATCTGGAAGTGTCTTTACTGTTTCTTCTTTTTTCATATTTCTTAGGTTATTTAATGTTTTTTTTATCTCATGGCTGCAGATATTTCCATTAGATGTACATTTTACTTGCAGCACCTTGAATAAAAGATCAGTGTGACAAAATATATGCTGTGTTGAAGAAACACACCAGGAAAAAAGTTTTGGCCATTTAATTCCTTAACTGGTCCTATAGCACTATTCACTGAATCACCATCCCATTCTTCATCAATATCAATGATGTGCAGAAGAGCTTCTTTCAGGTCTTTGATATGGGATGCTATTATTAGTGTTGCTCTGAAGTGGAAGTTCCATTGAGTTATGCGTGCCTGGGGAAGTTTAAAACATTTATTTCTCAGAACTTGAGTTCTCTTGTATGCTTTGTTCAAATATCTAAAGAAGGAAGACAAATCATATGTGAAGAGACATACAATCTTTATAGTTTTCGATCCAAACAAGAGCACCAAATTAAGCTGATGCGTAACAATGTATAAACTTTTCAAGTGGGTAAACATGCTTAAGGATAGTTTAGACGTCCCTCTAGAAATGGCCATCACATAAGCCATGTTATAAGTCTAACATATTTGTTTCTTATTTACACCCAATTTCTTTAAGGCATCTAAAATAACAGCCACCAGTCCATTTGAACTTTAGTCTTTCAAGACGTTGTAGAAACCAACAAATCTCTTGTAAACATTATAGCCAACACAATACTAAAGTATAATGTTCATTTGAGTTTACCAAGATATGTCTAAAGTTTCATCTATCCGAACTGAGATAAATTCATAAATATAAAGTGTTTTCTGACCTTCCTCATTAATCACTTGCGTTGGACAGTTAATAATTTCATTCTGAAAGTTACTTGAAGTACTTTTAGTATAACTCTGAAGAACCTCCTAGAAGATGCTTCGTTGATTATGAATTACTAAGTCATTATGTTTTAGAGCTACAATATATGACACTTCTGATAAGGAATTCTTTATTTCTCTCCTATCAAGAAAATGATCACTATTTCTTTTTGAAATCTGGTGCTTGCGTCCTCAGTGAAAAGTGCTTTGGACACTGATGCCAGTCCAATTCCATTCACTGGCACTTCCAAATAAAGTACAAACATAATAATAAAACTTACATCCTGTCACATGATAACGATAATCCTTATACCATTGCAACTGAAAGTTCTTACTTGGTTTCCATCCTTTTGTATAATTTTTAATAATGGCTGTATTTCAGAGCAAATTTTTCTTCAAAAAAAAAAAATTGAGTTTAAAATAAGTATTTAATCAGATCATTACTTTAATTCATTTCACATGGATTTAAAGACTCTGATAAAACAAAACATATGTCTAGTAATACAACATAAAACAATTAAATCTTATAAAACATGAAAGTTACAAAGTCAATGAACTATCACTTATAGGTGTTCGAACTGTTGCTAGTTTATATGAATGTAGGAAAATTAAACAAAGTTTTAACTATCACTTGCCAGATAATAAATAATTTATTAAACTATATTACTTAAATCACTAGGCTACAAACTAATTGAAACTGTTACTAGTTTGTTGTTAATAAATTTAACTATTGTTTGTTAACATACTCTCTTTATACTCAAATGGTTTTGATCTACCGCAAATTTAAACAACTAGACTCTGTACTAGCTTTAACCCAAGAACCCAGCGCTTGCATGACGTCTGCATGTTACCGTAGTAACAGGTACAGGCTCTGCAGACTAGGCATGAAGTAAGGGTCTAGCGTTCCCTAGACTAACTTCTGATTTGTATACTAAACTAGCAGAGTACCCGTCCTTCGTATGGGGCTGTCGTATATTTGTATTGATTTAATTTGTATTTGGGTTCAATTCAATTTACTGAAATAAGATCCCAATAAATATATAAAACTAGAATTTATAAACTTTCCGATTATTGTCTTGAAAAACTAAGAGAAGGAAAAGCTTCTGCTTGTAATATGACATTTGTAAAGTAACTAACCTTGAAAGATGAATAACAACAAACATTCACTATTACCTGTTTAGTTGTTTAAAAATGACTTTTACAGGTGATTGAAACATTTACTATCAACGAAGTACAATGAAGTATAGATAATTGAGTGTTAAGGGAGTTTTCAAGGCCAGTGGGGCAGTGCCCTGATGGAATTTCTAAATAAAAATTGGTCTATGTGTTAACCAAGGACCATAAGAATGTCCTTGTAAAATTTCAGCTAAATGGGTCCAGTAGTTTTTAAGTGATGAATAACACACACAAGCAGGGACCATTAGATTTTTATATAATAATAGGCCTATAAATAGATTAAATCCTAATAAATATATCAATTAATCACTTAAACAATGGTTTATGACCATCCGAACTTTGAATTTTGTAAATTTGTTAAAGCTTACTGAGACAGAACGTTTTCAATCGCTATGTGGTGATCTTCATCAGTGTCTTCTGCTTGGAGATGTCTGGGTTAAGCGGTGAGGGTTTTAAAGGCAGGTTTTTGATAGTACCAAAGAGTATGTGTGATTTGTATTGTGTTTGTTCTTTTAATATGTTTGTACTTAGTGTTTTTGTGTGTCTGTAAATTTCAAATTGTTCTAGTGTGTTGAGATGTGGTCCTTTGTTGATGTGTAGGATTTCTAGGTTATGGTAAATGTCTGTATTTGTGTCCTGTTTCTTTTATGTGATTATAAAGTGTTGAGTTGGTGTTCCATTGTATTCCTTGGCTCTTTGTTTAAAGCTGCTACCTGTTTGTTCAATGTAGGATTTGTTACATTTGTCGCAGTTTAGTTTGAATACGCCTGGTGCTTGTAGTTTATCTTTGTTGTTGGTGTTGTGTTGTATTTTGTATTGTAACTTGTTATTAGTTTTTTATGCTATTTTGTATCCTGTTTTTTGAAATTTATGGGCTATTTTGTTTATGTATGGTAATGTGATGTATTTGTTTTCCCTGCACCGCTTGACCCGACATCCAAGCAGAAGACAATGATGAAGATCGCCATATAGCGATCGAAAACGTTCAAACAAATTTACAAAATTTAAAGTTCGGATAGTCATAAACTATTGTTTAAGTGATTAATTTAGATTCACCGAATGTAATGGACTACAAAATTCAAGAAATATATCAAACTATTACCAATTATTGTCTTGAAAAACCAAGAGAAAGAAAACCTTGTAAATTTATTTGTAAAGTATAACAAACCTCGAAAGATGAATTACAACAAACAATTACTATCAGCTGATTAAGCCAAGTCAAATATATAATGGAGTATAGATAATTGAGTGTTAAGGGAGTTTTAAGGCCAGTGGGACAGTTCCCTGGCGGAATTTCTAAATAAATATTTAAAGAGAACATATCTAAACATCTTCTAAACATATAAATAGAATTTAAAATGGTAGTCTTTATATTAAAAGAAAAAAATGGAAAATATAGGGGTTATAAAGATTTTGAGTAATCTGTCATATTTTATATTCATTTAAAACAGTCTTGTTTTGGATCTAAAATGTTCATTGGTTTTTGGTACTTTGTGAACAAAAGTCATATATCATCAATTGAGTGGTAGCTTACAGGCAGTTTATATAATTATTGTCAAAATTTAGGTACCATGAATCGGGCCTACTTCTGGTATAAGATAGGGCTATATTTAAAATTGTTCAATTAGAAAATGAAAATTATCACCTCTCTGTGATCCAAAACAAGTGAACTATGGAATATTGTTAGATATAAACCTTCTTTTCATGACCAAAAACAATAAACCTTTTTTGAATTACCAGATTTGGTATCAGTTTGTTTTGTATTGTAGTTCATTCTTTTCTTTATGTACTTCCAGATGAAACCGTTGTTACAATTGGAGACGTACAGAAGGTTATTGTATCACCGAAGTACCCAGAATATGTACCTCAAAAATACTGTAAGTATAAGTTTGGATTCATATTTTAATATAGTACATGCCTTTTGTTGGGTAAATCCTTTCCTATTTCCTCATTTTTCCTCAAATACAATATTGTGAGTGAGGAACAATTATTTATATTATAATTCATTTTTTATCTACATTTACTACGATTGGAGCGCTGTCTCTACTCATCTTGTGGCCGAACGTAGTACTACCACCAGTTATAGTTGTGACAGACAACTGCCTACAAGTAAGTAAACTTTCCCACTAACTCTTTTAGATTTCATAGCTAACCTTGCCATAGCATCCTACATTCTATTTTGGGGTATATTAGCGTCAAATACTATTATTTCGTTAATATCATTATAGCAACAGTTTGTCAGTAACTTTTACTTAATTATTGCACAAACATTTTGGTCCTCCCAGGCCGGATAAACTTGTTCGTGAGTGTTTTTAAAGGTGTTCAAGTTTTGCAATGTGTTTATAATCTGTTGAAATACTGCTTCAAAATATATTTGAATATTTAAAATTTGTTTTTTTGTTTTCTTAAGTTATATAACGCATTAACAAAACTGTACATTATAAAGCTTAATACAGTCCACTGTAGGTTAGTTAGTAATCTAATCTTTGCAATGTTTGTTTAGGCGAAAGCCGCATTCTATTATAGCAAAGCTTAGGCCTATTCGCTTTAAATGTTCAAGTCTACTTAGTGAATTATTTAAAGAAAACTTTAATATTTTCTATGCTGTAAATTGTATATAATTATGAATAAACTAGAAAATCATTTAAAATTACTAATAGCTAGGAGAGAAAAGCTATATCGCCGTATCAAAATTCTGTTTGATCTTTCTATAGAAATCTCATATCTAAGTTAGAACAATTTAAAGCTAAATAAAATAATATAGGCGACTCATATACACAATTTGAAGCCGTTCAAGAAGAAATACAATGAATGGACACCATTTTACGATAATTTTCGCGTTCTCATACATGAAAATACGTCACTCAGTGACATTGAAAAGTTTCACTATTTACTCTTTGCACTTTTTGTTTCTGCATTGAGCATTGCTCGCAGCCTTCCTATATCAGAGAAGAATTATTGCATTGTTTGGAAATCCTTAGTAGACAAATATCAAAACAAGCATGTGCTAGGAATATCCTTATTAAACACACTCTTTAGTTGTACTCCACAGCATAATGAGTCAGCTTCGACTTTAAATTATTTTTTAAGAAAGTTTTATGAACCGGTTATTGCACTTAAGGCACTGGGTATTCCAGACCTTGCTGATTTTTTGTTTATGTATATTGCTTTGAGAAATATACCAGTTGCTACATGCAAGCAGTTTGAATTACAGAACATTGATTCCGAAATACCTAAGTTTGATGATTTAGTGAAATTCTTACAAAACCATGCACGTATATTAGAAATATCTCAAGATAACGATATATACCCAGCTCATAAGCAAGTTGATAGAAACCCTGCTCTGAAAACTGTTACATCTGCAAAGCGAGGGTCCGCTGTTAAAAATCTTATTCCATTTTCAAATAGAGTCTTGGTCACTTCCTCTACTGATGTATCTAAACTTTGTCCATGCTGCAAACTACTTCATACTATATTCAAATGTCCTGAATTCCAACGTATGAGCCCTGATCAATGTAAAGATTTAGTTAAAGCCAATAAACTATGTTTTAATTGTCTGAAAAGTATACATAGCGTGTCTCGTTGTCTGTCCAAGACAAATTGTTTAACTTGCGGCCAACGACACCAAACATACCTTCATTTAGAACATACTCAGCCTATTGTGAACGATTCATGCAGCACTTTGGTTCATGTTGCATCACCTCAATCCAATCCTTTTCTTCAGTTGGTTAAGGATTAAATTACTAACCCTACCTCTACTAGCTTAGTTCAAAATTCACAGCAGCATTATTCTACTGTAATACTAGGGACTGCAGTTATTCATGTCAAGGACTCAAACGGCCTGTTTCAACCTGTTAGAGCAATTATTGGCTCATGTGCCCAAACTTCCTTCATGACATCTGCCTGTGCAAAGCGTTTAGGGTTGGTACGAAGAAAATGTTCATCCCCTATAGCTGGCCTAGCCCAAAATGAGGTCAAGGGTACTAAAGGAGTTGTCACGTGTATACTAAAGCCTCGAGACTCCATAACTCCTCAACTAAATACTGAGGCTGTGATACTTTCAAAAATCACTGCTCATATGCCTAGCGTTCATATTCCCACTCACATCGTCTCCAAGTTCAAACATCTATATTTGGCTGATCCCAGTTTTCACATACCTTCTCAGATTGATTTTCTGATAGCTGTGGATTTATTTCCTGAGGTCTATGATGGGAAACAGCTCAGTACTACGGATGGCTGCCCCTCTGCTCTTCATAGCATCTTTGGTTGGGTTATTAGAGGAAAGTTGAAGGATAAGCAACCTCAGCTTGCACTCACTTCCATCATGCTTGCTTATTTCAAGTCCAAGTAGTATTGACAGAAGTTTAAGACGTTTCTGGGAGATAGAGGAAGTTCCTCATATGATACCTCCCAACCCAGATGATGTCCAATGTGAAGAGAGTTTTGAGGAATTACACTATCATGATGTGGAAGGTCGTTATGTTGTTCCTCTTCCAAATAGAGAAAGTGATAACGTCTTAGGTCAGTCACGCGACCAAGCAACCGATAGGTTCAAGTACCTGGAGAGAAGGTTAGGGCGTGATGCCAATCTGTATAGAGAGTATAAGTCCTTTATGAAGGAATATGTTAACCTTGCACACATGCGTCTTGTATCAAATAATTCGCCTCAAGAACAACCCTATTTCATACCTCATCACTGGGTTATCAAAGATTCTAGTTCATCCTCTAATGTTCGTGTAGTGTTTGATGCATCAATGAAGACTACAAATAATAGGTCACTAAAGGACATACTGTTGACAGGACCTAAGCTACAAAATGATATTGCTGATATTTTGGTAAAATTTCGATTGCATCCAGTAGTTTTAATTGCGGATATTTGTAAGATGTACAGGCAAATATTAGTCCGTTCACAAGATCGAAAGTATCAGCATATTCTCTGGCAGGAAAACCCCAGGAATTTGAACTCATGACACTTACGTATGGTGTTTCATCTGCTCCTTATCTGGCTTTGCGAACATTGAAACAACTTGCTATAGACGAAGGAGATAAGTTCCCTCTTGCAGCAAAGGTTCTTCAAGAGGACATTTATATTGATGATATTCTGACAGGCGCAGCGAATGTTCAAGAAGCATTGGATTTACAAAATCAACTTATAAATCTTCTTGCATTGGGAGGATTCAGACTTCATAAATGGAGCAGCAATTACGCTAGCTTACTTGAGGCTATACCTGACGAACACAAGGAAGTTCTTATTTCGTTGGATTCAGATGGAAGTCACATCATCAAGATTTTAGGTCTTCAATGGATTGCTAAATCAGACATGTTCTCTTACAGTATAACTCCCATCAACCTAATATACACAAAACGTGCCATTTTATCCCATATTTCATGCATATTTGATCCTCTCGGTTGGCTATCTCCTGTGATTATATTGGCCAAAACCATGGTTCAAAGACTTTGGATACTTGGGCTTAGTTGGGATGATGAAGTTCCCCCAAACATTCAAAAGGAATGGGCAACCTTTGCTTCGGAACTACACCTTCTATCTAATATAAAATTAAGCTGGTTTACAGTGTCTCCGGGATCAGGCCCATGCTACCTTGTAGGTTTTTCCGATGCTTCTGAAAAAGGATACAGTGCTGTAATTTATTTGATTGACTGTACAACCAACCCAGCTACGTCTCATCTTATTATTGGGAAGTCAAAAGTGGCACCTCTTAAAACACTTTCTATTCCTCGGTTGGAACTTTGTGGAACATTATTACTTTCAAGAATGTTTGATTATCTTAAAAAATGTTTAAGTGAAGTTTTGCAAATAGAAGGTATATTTGCATTTACTGATTCAATGGTGGTGATTAATTGGCTAAAAATGCCTCCTTATTTGCTCAAAACCTTTGTTGCTAACCGTGTGACAGAAATATTGGAGATATTAGATCCTAACAGCTGGCATTATGTGTCAACAAATCTAAACCCAGCGGATTGTAGTTCTCGGGGTCTGTTCTCTAGTCAACTCATAGCTCATTTGCTTTGGTGGTTCGGCTCATTGTTCATGACATCACACATAAAGGAATGGCCGCTGCGGTACGCACCTTGCTCAAGTACGAATGTATTACCAGATATCAAGTTGAATATTGATACTAGTTGTGTTGCTGAAACCAAAACACCAAGTTTTATTTTAATTGATAAATTGTCTTCGTTTACCAGGTTAATAAGAGTAACCGCCTGGTGCAAACGATTTATAACAAACTGTCATACACAATCTAAAGTTAAAGGTTCATTATCTCATACTGAGTTAGGTTCATCTCTACATTTCTGGATTCAATACACACAGAAAAGGTACTTTGAAGAAGATCGAATTTCACTTAAAGGTGGAGGCGAGACATCAAATGCCCTTAGGAAACTGAACCCATTTTTGGACAATCGTGGGCTTCTTAGGGCAGGGGGTAGGCTTCGGAATGCTGCCTTGCCACAAGACTTTAGACATCCTATTCTACTACCCAAGTTAAGCCGTTTGACTACACTTTTAATCAAGCATTATCACAAATCTTATTTACATGTTGGACCACGCACACTACAATCATTTATTCAACAGAAGTATTGGATTCTGAGTATTCTCAGTGCTATTAGGTCCACACTCTCCAAATGTCTCACTTGTAATAAAATGAAGCCAACGTTCATACAACCTCGTATGGAAGATCTTCCACCCTCACGAACAAGTCAAGGACGACCGTTCATATCTACTGGAGTGGATTTCGGCGGTCCTATTTTAATTAAGGAATCTAGACGACAAAATGCTAAGATATTTAAGGCATATATATATTTGTTTGTGTGTCTATCTACAAAAGCCGTCCATATCGAAGTGGTTTCGGATCTTTCAACCGATGCATTTTTGGCTGCACTCGATAGATTTGTCAGTAGACGAGGTCTTTGCCACTATATGTTTTCCGACAATGGAACGAACTTTGTGGGAGCTAACAAGTACCTGACAGGCATATTCAAGTAGTTCGAAGAGCGTGAAAATAAAGCTAGGATAACTGAACATTGCAGCTCTAAAGGAATCTCTTGGAATTTCAACCCACCTGATGGTCCTCACTTTGGAGGTCTATGGGAGGCCGGAATACGTTTCACAAAATACCATCTCAAGAGAGTGCTAAATGGACAAGCTCTCACCTTTGAAGAATTATCAACACTATGTGCAAAAATTGAGGAAATTTTAAATTCCAGGCCATTATCTCCGTTATCCACAGACGCTAATGAATTTGATGTTTTAACACCCGCACACTTTCTCATCGGCTCTGCTCTGACCGCAGTACCTGAACATGACCTTCAAGAATTACCCATGAATCGTCTAAGTCACTGGCAACTAATTTCAAAGGCCGTCCAGCATTTCTGGACACGTTACAGGATTGAGTATTTGCACACGCTCCAACAGCGTAGTAAATGAAGAATGGAATCACCAAACGTGTCTAAAGGTGACTTGGTACTCCTTCAAGATACCCACTCTCCACCATTACGTTGGCAGTGGGAAGAATTAAAGATACATTCCCAGGAAATGATGGTGTTGTGTGGGTGGTATCAGTACGAACCACGCGAGGGACTTTCCGTCGCCCAGTCCTCAAGATAAGTCCTCTCCCTTACCATGACTAAAGAACATTTTTAATATCACAGGTCGTTTTAGTTCAAGAAGTGTTATTTTTTGTTGTTTAATGTGTGTTTTATTTCTATTTAATTGAGAAAACTTTATTCTGTTTTTGATGGGGGGAAAAGTTGGGTAAATCATTTCCTTTTTCCTCATTTTTCCTCAAATACAACATTGTGAGTGATGAACAATTATTTATATTATAATTCATTTTTTATCTACATTTACTACGATTGGAGCGCTGTCAATACTCATCTTGCGGCCGAACGTAGTACTACCACCAGTTATAGTTGTGACAGACAACTGCCTGTGAACTTTCCCACTAATTTTTTTAGATTTCATAGCTAACCTTGCCTTAGCATCGTACATTCTATTTTGGGGTATATTAGCATCAAATACTATTATTTCGTTAATATAATTATAGCAACAGTTTGTCAGTAACTTTTACTTAATTATTGCACAAACACCTTTGATGTCAAAATATTTATAAAAATATTTAACATGTCCTATAATGTTTATAACAACAACAACAAAAAAATGCTTTGTTTCCCTGTATTTAGAGGTTATTTTTTCATATAATTTGCCACTTATGGAACAGTTATTTAACACATTCAGCACGGTGGCGATATTGGTGATCTGATCAAACTACTGTATGTTTTTTCTTTAACTTCCACCTCTGGCGGAAGTGGAATGCTGTGCGGGTTGCATAGTTTGCCGTAGCACCTAATTATCGTGCCCGTTGTTTTCATCTCAATAATTTTATTTCTAATGTATACAGGTTTATTGAGGACATCAAAACAGTGTATTAGACGTTAAAATATTGTTTCATTTATTTGGGTCACAATTAAAAAAAAAATACAAATGATAAAATACTATATGACAAATAACAAAACACAATAAAAGAGACAGAAAAAAAGATAATTTACATAAAAATCTAAAGTACCTACTACTAAAATATACTACATTCTAAAATTAACACTAAATTTTTAACTCGGAATGTTTATTTCTGTTTATGTCATGTGTTTCACAAAGCAATAGAGATCGATAATGTAAACACAGACATAGATAATCCATATGTCACGTCCGAGACTATTTATAGCTGAGATTAGCTGACATTTGTTTACTACAATCTTATGATGACACATTAGGTTTCAGGGCGTCCAAGCATCTTGTCAATGACTCATATTTACAATAGTCGGTTCCCACCTCGAGTTGGTTCATTCACTCTAATAGAAAAGTTATCGTTTATTCTTATGTTAGTTCAGAAAGCTTAGTTTATTTTTATGATCGTTGTTTTTACCGGATATTTTGCAGCTTAAAGTGGTTCTAACTAAAAAAAAAAAACATTAAAATATAAAAGTTAAACCAAATTAAATCTCTTCATAAAACTCTCTGAAGCATTGTTTCAGTTGAAGCATCAAAAGTTAACATGGGATGGTCGGATTAAAAACAACTCAGGCACAATGCTCTCCAAACTCTTCTGAAGCACTGATGTAAAAATCAAACCTTCATACAAACACTTAACAACACTAGAGAAGTTAGTTTCAATTAGACTGGGAGTGAGCGTGCCGGTGCGCTCCCGTCTCTCAGAAGGGAAGCGGGGAGCACACCGGCACGCTCAGTGCCTAGTTTGGGAACCGAGAGCGTCCCCAGAGAACAACATTGGAACGGTTGTTCAGAACTTCTTTCTGTACTTCATGGAGGGTGTGTAGGATTGGATGCCATTAAAGAGTTCAATAAGGATAACATGGGAACTGTAGCAGCCACTGGGGCAGAATCCCATATTTTCCTAGGGCTGAGGTTGGTTTCAATCAATTTCCCGTGGCCAAAAATCCAGATAAAAATTTTCTTAAAAATTCCTGAACGAAAAACAAGGTTTATCTAAGGTGGAAATTCTAGGAGTACTGGGGCTGAAGCCCAAATTATCCCAAGGTTAAGACCTATGCCATTTGATTTCTCGTGGCCAATAAAAAAAAAACTTTAAGGGAAAAAAGTTTGTATCGGAACGTGCTTGTTTCCTTAACAATAACATGGGAACTCTAGGAGCGACTGGGGCGGGATTCCGAATATCCCTAGGTTGAGACCATTGTTAATCGATTTCTTGTGACCAAAAACCTTCAAAAGAATAAAAAAATAAAAAATCCTTGAGCGATAAAAATGTTTGTCTGGTCCTGTGCTTAGTTCCATAGGGATAACATGGGAACTGTAGGACTCACTGAGGCGGAACCTTTTAGCTAGGTTGAGACCTGTGCCATTCAATTTCTCATGGTCAACCCCCCCCCCACCAAAATTAAAATTCTTTGGGGGGAAAAAAGTTTGTCTAGGTAAGTGGTTGATTTCTTAACAAAACATGAAAACTCTAGTTGCCACCTGGGCGGAATTCCGAATTTCCCCAAGGTTGAAACCGGTGCCAATCATTTTCTCATAGCAAAATACCCTGAAAAGAATAAAAAAATCCTTCTGTAAAAACTAAGTTGTAGATCATGGGAACTCCAGAAGACACTCCGAATTTCCTGAAGGTTGAGGCCGAGGCCAATTGATTTCTTGTGACCCAAAACCCACAAAAAATTTTAAAAATTCTTGGGTGAAAAATATTTTTTCCTGGGAGTAGGAACTTTAAAATTTAATTGGGCTGAATCCCAAATTTTCGCAAGGTTGAGACTGAGGCCAATCGTTTTCTCGTAGCCAAAATCCCTCACAAAAAATCAAAAATCCTTGTGCGATAAAACTGTTTGTCCGAGCCCTTGGTTACTTCTATAAGGATAACGTGAGAACTCCAGGACCCACTGGGGCGGAATCCCGAATTTTTCGAAGGTTGAGACTCGGGGCAATAGATTTCTTGTAGCTAAAACCCCCCAAATAATTTTTTCAATAAAAAATCCTTAAAATCTTTTTTGGGGTGGAAACTCTAAATGTCATTGGGGGGGGGATCTCAAATTTTTCACGTCTTGAGACTGGTGCCAATCTCTTTCCCGTAACTGTAAATGCCCTCAAAAACAAAATTTTAAAATCAAAGTTCCTTGGGGAAAAAAAAGTTTCTTGGGCTTTGTTCCATAAAAATAACATGGGAACTCTAGGAGCCACCGGGTTGGAATCCCTAATTTTACCAAGGTTGATAAGACTAATAAATTTCTCATGGCCAAAATCACCCAAAAAATCAAAACAATCAAAAATCCATGTGCGAATAAAATGTTTGTCTGGGTCCGTGGTTTTTTCCCATAAGGATAATAAGGGAACTCTAGGATCCACAGGGTGGAATCTCGAATTTTCCAAATAATTTTGAGACCAGTACCAATCAATTTCCTGTGGCTGAATAAACCCCTAAAAATTTAAAAAATCAAAGTTCGTTGTGCTAAAAAAATGTGTTTGGGCCTGTGCGTGGTCCCATAAGAATAACATGGGGACTCTAGGAGCCCTTGAGGCGGAATCCTGAATTTTTCTAAGGTTACTACCGGTGCTAATCAATTTCTCGTGGCCAAAATCTCCCAAAAAATCAAAACAATCAAAATTGCTTGTGCAATTAAAATGTTTGTCTGGGTTCGTCGTTTTTTCCATAAGGATAATATGGGACCTCTAGGAGCCACCGGGGTGAAATCCCTAATTTTTCCAAGGTTGATAAGACTAATAAATTTCTCGTGGCAAAAATTACCCAAAATATCAAAACAATCAAAAATCCATGTGCGATTAAAATGTCCCTTAAGGATGACATGAGAACTCTAGGAGCCACTAGGGTGAAATCTCGAATTTTTCCAAGTTTAATAACTTTGCCAATCAATTTCCCGTGGTAAAAAACACAAAAAAATAAAAAATCCTTTTGCAAAAAAAGGTTTGTCTGGCGTTTGAATTCTAGGAGCCACTGTGGCGGAATTCCAAATTTTCCCAAGTGCCGACCAGTGCCAATTGATTTTCCGTGGTCAAAACCCCCAACAAATGAAAAATCCTTGGGTGAAAAAAAACGTTTCTCCGGTTTCATGCTTATTTTATAATAATGATGGTAAGTATTTGGTGACATAGAAATGATAATACTTTACCAATTGATGGTCCACTCTCATTGTTTTTGTTTTGATATCTGTTACTCAAAAATGCATTATCAACAATAAAAAAATATCTAAAATGTTGGAAGACATAAATAGCAATTGAAATTTTTTTTAAATCGGAAAATAACCAAAATGTAGCAACACAAACAGAACTGTATCAAATTAATCTTTCTTTATAAAAGAGACCACAATTTTAAATTCAAATAAAATATAGCTATTTTACAACATACAAAGTTTCTAGATAACATAGGTTACGTTATACAAAAAATTATTTTTGCCAAAGGAAACAATAAACTCGCAGGATTTTGAGGTTGATATTGTCATACATGGTATAGTTAAAGACCATGTTTCTGTAAGCATTCAAAATTTTTTAATAAAAGAAGTTAGAATATTATACAACATAACTAGATAGATAAATTACAGGTACAAATTATCCAGGTAGAATAGGATTTTTCTTAAAGAAATTGATTGTAAAATTCACTGATGTGCATTTGGTTCCCAATGTCTTACATAGGTCTTTGTGAGTAAACATTGAGCTTATAAATAGCTGTACACCTAAGATAATAGTGATGATATTCTGTAAAACCATGTTTTCTCTTGATATTTTATATAAATTACAATAATTTGTGTAATATTTATATTTTAACAAATTACAGAATTTGTCATTGTGTTAAACTTGAACTAGCTACATAGTGTTCAAAATATATTTAAAAAATGTTAACATATGTATATATTTAGTATGTTAAATACAAAAATGTTATATGAAATGGTATTTCCTCATAATATACAGATGGGAGAGTTTGTTACAAAAAGTCTTTTACGTGTATTTCATGTTGTTACAGCAAAGCCAATTCAAGTGTAATTTTTGTGAAGTTATTATATTTCCAAAATGAAATCTATTTCAACACATTCACTGCGGCCGTCTCCGATCAGAGATGGGTCGACACGAGTTGGACGTGGCCGTCTCCGATCAGAGACAGTTAGAATTTTATTCGGATATGTTATTATCTACCCCAGCATTGTACAAGAGACTTAGTTTAGTGTTGCAGCATCAATGTGACGTATGTCGGATGTTGGTCTTAGTTTGTTAAGATTACCTGCCATTTTTGTGTCAGTAGTTATACCTCTTACTTTATGCGCCACCAGTTATACTAATTGTATTGAAATTATTGGAGCTCATAGCATAAAATATTTAAAAAAATTTCATATAATTTTCCATAAAGAAATTATTCTCTTAATTTTTTTCTAAATGTAACTGGATTTTTCTAATATAAAGTCTAATAACTAAAACCTATTTTTAATCATCCAGACAGTGGATATCACAAATATTTCACCCTTTAGAGTAATTGAATTTCTGCTTTGTGAATAGAAGTGTCAAGTACTCAGAGATTAATAAATAACAGTGGAAATACAGCTTTGAATTTTTCTAGACAATGAATGAAGTTCTAATCCATTATTGAAATTTAAAGACATTTATTGTAAAGTAAAACTCATGGAAAATTTATCAATTTCAAATTTGTAAGTTCAAATAGTTACATACATTTTTAATTGTAACAAGTTAACTTTTGATCACCTAAACTATAGCATTACCTAAGCAGTTGACATTAAAAAATTGAGTTTTTTAATTGCAATGGCCAGGTTACAAATGTTGTCCTGACACAAAAAAGATGTTACATGCATGTACAGCTAGGATCGCACTAGCATCTCAGCCAAAACATGGCCTCTATGAGGGATGTGCTGTTTCTGACACTAGTCTGTCAACCACTTGCACGTGGGAGGTTAGCAATGGACATGTTTTTAAATAGTCTGTAATTTTACTTAGTTTATTTCTTTCTTAGTGTCACAAACTTATTTTTGCAAATGTAAAAGTAAATTATCATAATTGTGAAACCTTTTTCGTCTTTATTTAAAGAGATTTTTTTTCCACTTCACTGTTTCATTAAGTTCATCACAAAAATTAATCTGGGTAACCACAGGTTTATAAACAATATGCATTTCACTCTCTCTGAAATTATCATTTTTCATTAATCTTTATGACTGTTGAAATATAGATTAAAATGTAATATAGGAATTACACTAATGTTTTCATATTTCTGCGTCATATGTCAGTATCACATTAAAAAGTGTAAACAAGAGATAGTTCCAATACTGAAAATGATGATGCATAACTACTGATGATCTGTAACCTTTTTGCTTACAGCCAGTGCAATTTTTCATTCTCATCATACAATTTTGCCTCAACAAACTTATTTTAATTTTGTGAATGAAAATAGCAAATGTAGTATAAGAATAGGAATGGAAATTTTGTTCATAAAGTGGAAATATCCAAAAGGAGAAGCTTTTCTATAATTAATAAAACAAAAAAGTTATGTTCCATTTTTAATGTAGTGATTGAAATAGTCTAAAATGTTGTTTATTATGTTTTGCCTTAGTATTTTTTAATTGTAGTATTGATGTAGCTTTTAATAAAAAAAATATATGTTTAAAAATATCACAATAACCATCTAAAGTAGAATTTTGAGTTAACTACTGCAAAGCGTTAATATTACACAAAAAAATTAAAATTTCAATAAATAAAGCTCAGTATTCTTGCTGTAGATCAGGGGTCCCCAAAGATTTTGGCCCCACGTCCCCTCCTCTTGATATGAAATCCTCCCATGATCCCCTCCACTTTACGCTATAAATAAATGGTATGGGCATATGAAAAAGAATCAAATATTATGTATATTGAAACAATTTATTTTTTTATACATAGTTTCACAAAACACATGATATAAAATTTCAAATTATAATTTGCAGGTGAATTTTAACTGATAAGAGTAAGATTTGTTAGGGAGATGCTTTAGCTTGCATCTTTTACACTAGGATGCCTATTTGAGGTAGTATTTTAGTAAGGACATAACCTAAGTCATTAGCAACATCAAGTTTGGTTCCTAGAATATTTTTAATCTATCTTATTATTTTCCAACTTGTCTCACGCCCTGACTTATCTTCATGCCCCCCAGTTTGGGAACCCGTGCTCTAGATTAACATGCTTCTGTTACAGTGACTGAGCCAATGTCGCAGGACACCCTCCACCACCTTCGGTGGATGCTGCAAAAAGATAAACTAGGACAAGATATGTTTCTACTTGGTCGTCCAGGACCACTGAAAGCTCGTTTAGCATTGCAGTATTTAGAACTGACTGGAAGAGAAGTTGAGTATGTAGCATTATCTAGAGACACAACTGAATCGGATTTAAAGCAGAGGCGTGAGATTCAGAATAGCACTGCATCTTATGTAGATCAGGTAGGTCTACTTTTCAAAATAGATTGGAAAAGTAACCTAAATAAATTTTTTTCTTATCTATAAAAAGTATCTTATATTAATTTCTAAATCCCTAAGAGCGCTATTCAGAATTATTAGTAAGCAGTTGAAAAATGTCAGTTATCCAAATGAAAACTGGAACATTTTTCCAAAATAGGTCCTATAGATTTTATATAACATTTTACAAATTAAAATGATAAATTATGTTTTCACTAAATAAAAATTTCAGTATTCAAACATTAAAGAAGCCTGATTGTAATTTACAAAACAGTTTATTTAGGCAAAATTTAGATTTTGTATCAGCATCTGAAATAAATGATTTACCTTTAACAGGGATTTGTGAGAATTCCGTTATATTTAAAACATACATAACAACAGCTAAAACAGTTGAATGATAGTATAGTTTACTCATAATGGTTAGTTTTTTCTACGGTCTTTTGAATTAGTAATTGCAAATGCTTTGGAAAAATACATAGTAACTAGAATTTTTAAGAAAACTATATAACCCTTTTCCCCTAAGAATTCGAGAGAAGACTTGTTGGGGCCTCTAAATTTTATTTACTGTTGTAAATTGGTAATCGGAACTAATTTTTATTAGGTACAGTCCCAACTACTGATTTGTTCCAATTAGCAAAAATTCTGAAACCAAGTCAAAAAGGTAGTCCAGTTTTGACTTGAAAATGTATTTTTACATATAAATAAACTAAAATGTGTATATTTAAAATATATATTTCCAGCATTCCCATTCTGGAAAATTTACTACTGATTACCAACTTTATTTGTACTTAAACCACAGTCTACAAACTACTTATTAATCACTAATGAACTACAATTAGTTTTTAAGCGCTGTTTAAATAGTATATCATGAATATTGTCTTAGAGCCTATTTAAGATTTATTTTCGTATATGTATAATAGGCTCCGTACTGTTCAATATATAATTATATTAAAGTATAGATTTGGAATGCAATTTTAATTTATATCATAAGAAAATTACTTGATGAAAAATTGTAATGTACTGTTTTGTTTGGTAGAGTGCGGTAAGAGCTGCTGTGGAAGGAAGGATATTGGTTTTACAAGGTATTGAAAAAGCAGAACGCAATGTGTTACCTGTTATTAATAACTTATTGGAAAACCGAGAGATGAACCTTGAAGACGGACGGTTCCTTATCTCAGCATCGAGATATGACAAGTTGCTCAAGGTTAGTAAATGTATCTTCTATGTATAAAGTAAACTTACAAAAACTTGAGGGGATGTAAACCTAAACAAATAACCAATAATATGAAAATAAAATTCAATATATCTGTTAGAAAATAATGTTTAGCATTTAGTTTTTAAAAATAAACCTAAAATCACTTTAAAAATTTTACAATTGTCTCGTGGCAACTGGGTTTAGTTCAGGTCTTAAAATCTCAATTTAGAAAGTTCTGCCATAATTTTATCTTTCAGTTTTTGTCCAGGCTATTCTAATGGATATTTTCTCAATGGTTTATTCCTTGTAACAAGGAAGTGGTATTTCCTTGTAACAAATATCATGTCTATTTTCAATGACTTTAGCCACACAGTGGGATTTTTCTGATCAGAAAATATTCTCTTCTTTTTCAATCAGATATATTTTATAAGATGAAGTTTTCAACATTATACTAAACTCCTAAGATGTTTGTGACTAGTATCCAGTCATAGCTAACCTCTATATGCGGAGCTGTGTTCCTCCATTTGGATCTTTTTGATATACTATTCTTTGATAACTATAACCCAAAGTTGAACCATTTATGTTAAAATGTATATATTCTCATTACTTAAATAAATACTTGAATTTTGTAGTCCATTACGTTCGGTGAATCTTATTAATCACTTAAACAATAGCTTATGACTATCTGAACTTTATTTAATAAGGAAACTTTAATAAAGTTCAGATATTCATAAACTATTGTTTAAGTGATTAATTAAATAAATAATAACAGTTTGAAGTTTATAACTCACTGTGTTCTAAATTGATAGGTGATTTGTTAAAAAATTATTTTTCCCTTATCGTTCTTCTCTAATGTGTAATGGGAGAAGACCCATATTTATCTTTGATGGTAGTAAATCTACTCCAGCTACCTTGGACATGTCAGCCATAATCCTTCCTTTTGTATCCTAGTGCTGGGAGTTTTATGTTCTAACCTTAATCCTGCTTGTATTCATGTCTTTCATAGACAACTTGACCAATAACATTATACTGGCCGTATAAAACTAAATTCCATGTTTTCTGCTGCAATTTACACCATACAATTTTAGTTATCAAAGTGTAACTAAGCCTATGTAACAAACTAATGTTAAGATTATTTCTATATTTAATCAGCGAACTAACAATGTACATCATTTAGAATCAACAATAAGACTCATTATAAAAATAATTTCAGTAACACAAAAATAGGATTTTAATTGTAATTTTTAAAAATGAATTAATAATAAAGAAATTAGCCTTTTATAATTGTCGTTGATACACAAATTAATACAAACATCTTATTTGATTACAGGAAAATGGTGAAGAGCAGTTAAAGAAATGGGGTTTGGTGCGAGTGAGTGATGACTTCAGAGTGATTGCATTAGGGCTCCCAGTGCCTGGTTACCAAGGCAATCCATTAGATCCACCACTGCGGTCTAGATTCCAAGCTAGAAATGTGACTACTCCAACATATCAGGTAGGACCATCAGTAATTTTTTGGATAAATAGTGATACCAAATGTTCCCAGAATTTAAATTTAGGTGACATAATTATCAAAATGAGTACTTCACCAGAAGGAAAGTTGTTTACACTAGTGTGTTTCAAAATAGCAAACAATTTTTATAAAACCATTTTAAAATGGACTAAATTACTCCAACCATATCAAATTTTAAAAGAAATCTTTTATGATCAGAACTTTTAAAATATAACATTTAACCGACAATGAGAATGCTTGTTTGGCATGGCACTCAGAACCTGGGTGTGAACTGGCTTACGTGTTTGTCACATCTACTCAGAGACTTGCAACACGACTGCAGTACCGCTCTAATGGCTTTCAACACATTTATTTTTTCAGTTACTCTGTCATTTACAGAGGCTTTTAATTATTAATATTTTGCATTTATGAAATTATACAATTTCTTTTATTAGTTAAATAAAGGTTAAGCTATATGTTGAATGTCTAGATTTAAACAAATCATAAAAGTAATTAAAAATTAAAGGTTTTTATTTATATTTCTGGTGTAGAAAAACATTTCCGGGAATAAATAATAAGTAAAAGAGAGACTTTAAAACAAACATTAACAATACTAAGCTTTAAAAAAAATCAAACTAAACAATTAAATAATATATTCAGCAAAAGGCACTTAAAACTTAGTATTTGTGTATGAAAACAAAGACAAGGGGGATTTGTTGTTCTATTAATAGATTTTACCAGAACCACCAACCTAGGAAAACAGTCAAGTTTTATACAAAGCTACTTCAAACTCCTCAGAATATCATCCCATAATTAAAAATGTCAAACTACAACCGATTTAAGAGTGGAATGCCAGAAAAGTAGAGCTGGGTTATACTAAGCTTTTGAGTGGATGCAACAAAAAACATTGTCCGACTTAGGAGTATGGCACTAAGGTTGTTGCTCTAATGGTCGGACCTGAAAAGCTTATTGGCACTACCGATTTATACCCAACAGTAGAGTATAACAGGTTAAGAAATTTGTGATGAATTTTAATAAAATGTTACTACAGAATTAAATATTCTATAAATATACGTGACTCGAGTTCAGTATTGTAGTGCAATCAGTAATACAGTTTCCCTGTTAGCAACTGTGAATATATGCAATACAGTAATAAAGAATAGGAGACTCTGTGTTTTGAGACTCACTCGCCAAAAAACCACTGGCTTATATATCTGTCTTTGCAAAAGTCTATATACCCTGTAAAGCAAAGCCATGTTCAGATATGAAATTTCGGTTTAAAATACATGTAATATGTGCTCCTAAACAAGCTACTGTATTCTACCTCAGCACTAACTCATCACAACTTCTGTTATAGTAGTCATAAGCATAAATTCGGCAGTTTCATCGGGGTGGCACAGTGGTGGGGATCACTAGAAAGAAATTTTAAAATTTACTAGTAAAATATTAATAGTACGAGGCTTCCTATCATAGTGCTGAATTAATATGTGATAGGTCTTTGGCACTGAATTTTTCCAGCCTCTCAACAGTTCAGTGTCTTGAAAATCTGTATCTTAAATGTAAACTTTTTGGAAAATATTGGAGTGACAACTGTTGGGAGAGGAAATGTTAATTTCCAATCACATCAGCAATAATAACAGGTGAGCAAACAATGTTGTTCTGTCATAGTTATGCGAAAACTCCAATCACCGAGGATCATGTTCACAAATGTGGGTCTTTTATACAGTTGAACCTCGATAATTCGGACTAACTGGGACCGGAGCTGATCCGGATTAACCAGAGAATGCCTAAAAAACAGTGAAATAAAAGATATACTTTCAGAAAATCACCTTCATGTACCACGATGTTGGTTCACAATAAAATCACTAAAACACATATACTGTACATTAGTGTACATATTTACACTTAAAAAATAAAAACACTAAAATTTACTTTCTTGAAAAAAAGGACGTAATGCTCTACTATGTTAGTTTTCTGTAGTGCTTGCGAGTCACCCCATCACGTACTCGCTTCAACATTAGGAGCTCAGTTGAGGCGGTTTCCTTCTAACATTCAAAATAAACCATATGTTCATCTAAGTGGAATACTGCTTCTGCGGGACTCAAAATATTTGGTTGATTGTCACTGTCATCGTCTGTATCATCCTCATATTTGGTGACGGTAGCTATGATTTCTTCATCAGTTAGCGGATTGTAACCTAATTCATTGTCTGCTTCTAGCCAGTTATCAATGTCAGCAGGGTCAACATCGGAACACACAGCAATTGTTGTGCCGGAACATGTCCGGCAACTGTTGAAGCCGGCCTTTGTTGATTACTTTCTTGGCTTTTATTCGTTCTTCATCTCGGTTTTCTGGAAGATCACATACTCCAGACCATAGTTTTTTCCAATATGTTATGAGAGTGGCTTGAGCAACTTGGTTTTATGCTTGGGCTACCATATGGTATGCGATTAGACAAGTGGCAGTCCCATCAACACATAATCTCGATACTGCACTGCAATGCATTTTACAGTCGCATTCACACACTATACTGTGATTACAATATAGAAAGACAAGCACATTTACGGTATGTAGTGTACTGTATAAATAGTAAGGTATATAATCATACAGTATTATATTTAGAATTAATATTTTAACGTTGAAAACCATTTTAAAAATTAAAAAATACCACAAAAACCGCTCCTGATTATCCCGAATACAGAGGTGCGAAGTGTCGAGGTTCTTCTGTACTAGTGAAAGAATTAATTAATATTCTATAGTGTTTACTACTGTGTATATCATAATATTGTGAATTCATAATTATTTTTGTTCCATTAATTTAAAGAAGGTGTGTTTAATTATAGTAATTTAGAGCAATAACAGTTATATTTCTTAAAAAGCATAATTGAAAACAACAAATAAATTTATTGTCTGGATTTATTTCACTGAGCTACTAGATCAGGGATAAGTTGAGACTATTTCTGTCGAAATATTCCTCAACAATTTTGTCTTATTCTGAATCAATGTGGCTTAAAATTCTTCTGCTATAACTATGCTGTACTGCTAGCGTTGTCAAGAGGCATTGCACATACCATGAAATCTAACTTAAACAGTCCATACTCGGACTATTGTGTCATTAACCTTTTAACTGGTCTGTTTCATTTAACTCTTTACATGGACAAACTTTCAGGATATAGTTTGGTCTTTCATAATGCCACTGTGTTTGTTGACTTTTGTGTTTCAGTACTCTTTTACATTATAACATTTACAGTTTTCTTGTGTAATATTGACTTTCATGATAGTATTAACATGAGATTCTCTGACAACTTTGTTTCTCATAATATAAAGAAATAAGTTGACTCTTTTGTCTTTTTTTTCCGGTAAAATGACCTTTATTGCTGTGAATCTAATATTTATTTTAACTGTAAAATACAATTTAAATTTGATTGTTCACTATAATAAAAGAAATTACCTATAGTACTTCAAATCCAAACACAAACATGACATTCAGGTAATAACTAAGATTATCGTTGTTCTGATATAAAGAGTTACTACAGGTAATGCATTTTAGTTTAGCAAAAGAAATTACCTATAGTACTTCAAATCCAAACACAAACACTCAAAAAATAAAACCTTTATTTTTCACATAAAGTAAACAAATATTAAATCCTTTTAGCATCTCATTCATGGTTTTGTTTATTATAATAATAAAAAAAGATTTATTAGAAAGCTTATAATAAATTTTATGGGTTATATATTATAAACTATATAAATACATTATCTAACTGGCCTAAAGATTCTCAGTGCGTTAGCATGAAGCATTTTGTAATTTCTCAAGGTTTTTAAAGTTTGCAGGTTGTCTATTAAATCTCCTTAGAGCTCTTTGTCATAAACAGTAGATTTATGTGCAATCTTCAGTCCACCATGAAACAGGTGGTCATCATGAATGCACAGATGTTTTTGGCAGCATTCAAAACAGACTTGGTGGAAGTTAGAAAAGACCATTTCATCAATGGGAGTGAGATAATTCATGTCCAATGATTTAAAATATTTTGAAAAAAACATCCATTCTAGTTGGCCTTTTCTAGGATCATAATGGGAATGTTGAGTGTACCGTCCAACAATTTGAGACACACATTAACTGATCTTCATAGGTATAAGGTCACTATAATACAAATCCCGTAGGATTGACCATATAAATTTAGTAGTAAAAAGAAACTGCAGATTGATAGGCCAACAGCTGTCCATTTACCAGGAGATAGTGCTAAATGAGTAGTGAAGTTGTAAATTAGGAGACACAATTCCAGTTCCATTGTAATACTCTCAACAGATTTTTCTCGAGAATTGCAATTGGTGGACCCAAGGGAGCATTAAAATTAGCATAGTGAGCATTGAAATTGCCTAAATATAGAAACGAAGGAGGTAATTGGCTTATTAGGTCTACTACATCCTTATAGTACGAGTTGTAATGAGGTGGCAAGTAGATACAACAAATGGTGAGACTGTATGGGACCACTGCTTGAATAGGTTCTGCGTGTCTCTTGAGTTATTAGGTTAAAAGAATCAGCATCAAAACAGTATTGGGCTAGAATGGCTATGCTACCTTCAGCTCGATCTTAAGTAATGAAGTCTAATCTAAATACTGAATATTCCCTCCCATGGAAATATACCAATTTATAAAGATGTGTCTCTTGAGGACGTAGGAGCATTGGAGACACATCTAGCACAATTATCTTTAGATCCTAATGCTATTGACGTTTCATTGTATCACTATTGTACTAAGGACTGACATGATTTTCAATTTAGAAAGCCATTATATAACTTATAGTTGCTTTCTGTATTTCCTGAGATGAAAGCAGATGTCTCAGGCTTGGAATCAGGAATTTGGTTTCTTGGATTTAGGAGGAGTGGTTTTACTATGATCTTTTTGGCTATTGCGTTTTTTTGCACCAGTTATTCGTTGTATTGATTTTTTGCCTAGTACCAAAGTTTGTTTTTAAACTTCGTTCTGACTGACCATCTTGGACTCTTTAGTTGGTACAAGTTTATTACTGGAAACAGATTTCTTTTACAAGGTGTTGTTTTTAGATGCCTTTGTTAAAGATATACTCCCTTCACGAAACCTTCCAGTAAATGTGGTCAGTACAAGTGGAAAATCTTTGTTTCAGGATTGTCCCAAATTTACAGAAGGTCCATTTGTGACAGACACAGGAGCCAAGTAACTTGTTCTGTTGAAATTTTAATATTATTTGTTAGGTCAGCACTTTTGACAAGACGATTTAATACCAGTCAAAGTAACAGCGTAGGATTTTCTGACAACCTTGGGTTTGGCGGCTTTAAATATTATCCTTGCTTCAGAAAAGGATATCCTGTTTTTAACCATGGTTATCTTTCTCGTCTTAGGAGAGTTAAAAGATGACGCCACGTGTTCACCACTACAGTTGATTCACTTTGAAAATTAACACAATCTTTGTCATCATGATCTTTAATGCTACATTAACCACATACCCCCTGCTTTGAAGAGGAATAACTCTGATATATAAAGCATCTCCTTGGGTTAACCACTGAGAGCTTTCTAGCTCTTTATTTCACCTACAACGAACCTTCTAGCCCCGTACCTCACCAGCATAATGGATGAAATAAATATTTACTAACCTAACCAAAACCCCCTATTATTAACTTCATAGCAAGTTTGGCTATAATTGGTATTGTCAGTTTTATATAGTCATTTATGTCAGTATTCAGTCACAGCTGAAAACATACATATTAAAGTGAATACTAAAACATATATACTATCTCACCCGGCATTTTACTGAGGTAATCCCAGTATGGTTGTGCAAAATATGATGTTCGTTAACTTACATTCAGCAGGCTCCTGTGTTGTTTTTAAGCAGGTCCTGCCAGTGGAATTCGTCCTCGGACTTGTGTTAACAAATCAACTAGTTTTACAGCTAGGTCAATATTTATTATGTTATTTATTCTCATGAATGAGTTCTTACGGTGCCGCAATAGGCATATATTTGTTTGCATTTAGAATTTTACAATTAAAAAAAAAAATATCGTTTGTCAACCATTAGATTTGCTAGTTGGATAAAAACTGAAGTATGGATGTTAATCCTCCTGAATTACTCCCAAATTAGTTTAATATCTGCCAGCTTTACTTTATGGTTTCAGTCAAATGCAATTTGAAACTGTCTAGAACTAATAAACTTTTTTTCTTTAACAAAGCACCTGGTCTTGGATTCCACACTACTTCGATCCAGTCTAAAACTAACTTTTCCTCCATCCATCCTTTCTCTTGGGAGAAACAAACAACAACACCTTGTGGAAGCTTTGCCTTAGGTAAAGTTTTCCGTTTAAGAACAACATAAGGTGTCCATCAGCAGTAATTAAAAGCATAACCATGGATCGTTGCTTCTCGCATCCATTTGATTGATCGGTAGCGATTTGATTCCTTTTTGTTCAACTGAAGTAGCCATTGCATATCCCAAAATTTGGGACATTGATCAGCATTTCCAATTTGAGACAATTCAAAATTATTCCTCCTCACTTGTAAGATAAATCGAAGAAACTCAATAATTTTATTTTCAAATTCATCGGGTTAAGGATGAGCTAAAGTGGTTTGCTTTTGAATCGAAAGACCATGTCTACGAAGAAACCTTGCACACCGACCTAGGACGAAATTGTGTATTATGGATGTTAAGACATTCAGAAATTGATACTTGCTTGAATTTGTATCATTTCAGTAGTCACCCCAAAACGTCTTTTTTCTTGTATAAACTTGACTAGTTGCATTTCTACATTTGGATACATTGCTTACTTGTCACAAAAAGATTGCCAATCACGATTTGTAAGACATGACTTTGTTTTTTCCACTCCCGCTAATTCGTTTTCGGTACATAAAATTTGCACAATGCTGCCTGATTGCCATTTTCATCTGAATTTTTTATTACTAAAAGTTAAAATTTTCCTGTGTATGGTAAACAGGATGTCTTTTCACTCATTGTAAATAAAAATGAGCCAACTATATCATTGTATTATTCTTCAAGCCAACTATAAATTAGAAACTATAAAGCCCTTAGTAAGAACTGAAGTACAGACAGAAAAGGAATTTCGTGAGATTTACGTGAGATTTCTTGGAAGCAAGAACTGTGTCACGGTATTTCCTCCAAAGCATGAATTTAACAACAGGGAAAATGAATTACTTTTGCTTTTAATTTAGCTTGAAGGTAAGAGCAATAACCCTTCCTTATTGTATTCTGTCCTGACAAGTTCTAGCAGGTAACGGCCCCATCCAGTAAGGTAAACCCCATATTTCTGGA
Source organism: Prosapia bicincta (assembly GCA_036971475.1). Classification (NCBI taxonomy): domain Eukaryota; kingdom Metazoa; phylum Arthropoda; class Insecta; order Hemiptera; family Cercopidae; genus Prosapia; species Prosapia bicincta. The sequence goes on along the minus strand of JBAIZL010000006.1, from coordinate 68,732,585 downwards.
TTTTGTCTCTAACTAACATTACGACGTCCAGCACTATTAAAATTTTTTTTGTTACTCATCTAATTCTGCTTGTGTTCGTGTTCATATGCGCCAACAACCTTTTCTCAATTCTCTAGCCTTACAACTCTCATTGGGTTTACAACTTGTATCAAGATTGTTCTCATTAACTGTCTTGAATTACAGACCTTGTCACATTTCTTAATTTTAATTGATCCTTTTTTATTAATTTTGCTGTATTTTTGTAATTGCTGTCCTAATGAGCACTATTGTTTATATGACACTATTCTCAGTATATACTATTTTCAGACATTTGAATGATTGTTTTATGTGCCTTTGTTCTCAAATTAGCATTCTTCATTTCCATTTTCTTTATCACCAATTTCATCACCTGTGGTGTCATATTTATTATTTAATTAAATTTTCTCATCTAAACTCAAGTAAGTTACCTATTCTCTTCATTTAATTTTGTATTGTACTTTTTATAAAATAATTAGAAATTTAGTAGTTACCTAATAATAAGAAATTAATAATTTTTCATATCTTTACATTATGATGGAAAATTGCCCGTTGTAGCATTTATAAGTTTGGGAATCTTCAGTTTCCTAAATGTAAGATTAAAGGAGGCAAATACAATTTTCTCGGCTTTTCCATCTTAATAATGGGGACTACATCTGTAACTGACTGAGACAACAGTTTGGATTGATTTTGTCTACAGGTACAAACATTAAATCCATGTAAGTGATTACCTCTCCTTAGAGAAATTCAAAGACTTTTGGGAAGCCACAGATGCCTTGACATCATCAGATACCTTGGTCATTTTTACAAGAGAACGCATTTCTCAGTACTTTTAGCAAACAGCAGTGTTAAAATTTTCAATTTTTGAATAGGTAAAACAGGACCTCTCGCTTATCCAGTAACATCTCGGTGAATTAAGAAAAGAGTAGCTTTTGAAAGATTTAAAAAAACGATCCATGTACCTTCTTCTGTACATGGAACAACTAAACATTTTGGAAAAGGCAAAATAGACGATAATCATTCCCACTATCAACATTTTACACCTATCACTTGCATTAGGCTCACCAGGTGAACATGGGATCTTTCCTCCAGACTAATTTGACATTTGATTTTGTTCCATATTTAGTCTTGTAGCCAGCCATCATGTCAGGTTTCAATGGCAGGACTATAGAAACTGATACTCTCTTGGATCACTTGCGTTCATTTACAACTCCCATACTTCTGGGGCCATATTTTTTTGTCTTAGGTTGTCTGGGTGAGGATCAGTCAAGTGCTCTTGATACTGTGCACTGCAGGCATTCCCTGACCATTAACTGAAGTTGGTGACAGATCAACAACCGCACTTATGTCTTCGGCAATGCATGCTTACAGCAGCATCTCAGATTAGAGTTTGTCAAGCTCTGACTCTTTCAGCGTGCTCAGTATGTGGCGGTTCTAAGATCTTAAAAGGTCTAAGTCTTATGTATAAAGAGTGTGTTGTTAATTGATGTGAGTTTATGTTTTTGCTCGTTTGTATTGTAGAAGTAAGAGTTGTCAGTGGTGTGTGTTTATACTGAGATACTGCAAGGGGCGCAAAACTCCTGTTAGTAAGTGCAGCCAGTCTGCACAAATATATTACAACATTCGTTACAATTTGCCTTTGTATGGTCTTAATAATTTCATAATACAATATGAAACTATAAACCTTTACAGTTTTGGTTACTTAATGTATAATTGATAATAATGTTATTGTCAGAGGTATGGATGCTATCTGTAGTAGGGACAACACCAATGCCTTATGATTTTATATAAATACTAGGGGCTGATAACAGCAATTGCTGCTTCTTATTTATTACAATAAAATTTAATGAAATATCGGTTGTATGTCTTGAAGTATCTTCTTTCAAATTTTGGTTTTATAACCTTTCCAATCTAATGTTGTTTGCAACTGTTGAGTCGATTATATATATTTGACCATATGAAGGTGTTTGTTCAAGTGGAGAATAGAGGTCTGAGATATACCTATAAATAAATCTGGCCTTTTACCCTAGTTTGTTCTGGGCTGTGGTAGGAATACCAGTCCATTGTGGCAACATAAGTTTAAGTTTCCTCTTACTAACTCACTGGGAAAATGAAGTGGCCCCTCTTCTGGATTGTAAATGATCTGTAAAATTAATGCTGCACAACATTCCTATATACTCTTTTACAAACTCACGGTCTTCCTCCATTACAATTCATTTCAACATTTTCATTTTAACAGAACACTAAAATCAACAAGCAAACAATAAATTATGCAATGTTCTTATAAATTACCACTAACCATTGTTTCTATTCCACACTATTCCCGAATAATTTTACACAAACCCGCAGCCTTCCCTATTAGATACATTTCAATATTTCAATTAATCAGAACAATAAAAATAAAATAAATAAAAAAATCACATCACATCAGCTGATGTTATCACCATCTGATATATATTTATTAATCACCATCTGGCATATAGGCTTACTTATTTAATAAACCCACTGTATTGTTATTTTCATCATTAGAAAATCATTTAATCTATCAAGGCCAGTGGGGCAAAGCCCAGGTAATCTTTGACATGTCTGATAGTTTTCCCACTGTCTTTAGCCCTCAAGCTTTAAAATTAATTTAATTAAGCTATCTTGTCTGGTTTGTTGCTCGAGAAATTTCATGGTGACCGATTCGGTTCCAGGATTAAATATGTATGTAGATAAACAATCAAATTCTTCACAACAGCTGATATTATCACCATCTGGTATAATATATATATATATATATATATATATATATATATATATATATATATATATATCACTTTCACTTATGTACTTAAACAAGAATCTTACTTGGTATTTATGCGAGTTAACTTTCAATGACTGGCCTTGTCATTATCATCGGGCATACTGAACAGGGTTGTTGGAGACTGCAAGCGGAGTGGATATCCACCACTCAAAATCTTATTACTGGTCAACTATATTACGGGAACGTTGACCTTGGTGTACCGTTATGAATGAACAAATACAAATAAAATCAAAAAACGATAAATTATTCAATCTAATAGACAATATTAACCCCAAAACAAACTTTAAAAACTCACACAGTGCAGTGAATCTAAAAATAGAACATAATGGTACACCAAGATCAACGGGAAATCCACTCAGCTTGCAGTCTACAACAACCCTGTTCAGTATGCCCGATGATAATGACAAGGTCACTCATTGAAAGTTAACTCGCATAAATACCAAGTAAGATTTTTGTTTAAGTACATAAGTGAAAGTGATAAGTGTATACAAGAAAACAGTGTTGCATAACTACAAATATATATATATATATATATATATATATATATATATATATTTATTTATTTATTATTATTTGTTGTTTTAAAATATATATATATATATATATATATTTGTCAATCACCATCCGACATATAGAGCTTATTTATTATTAATCCCACTGTAGTGATATTTTTATTAGAAAATCGTTGGATCTATCAAGGTGAGTGGGGCGAAGCCCAGGTAATTTTTAACACACCCTCTTTAGCCATCAAGTTTTAAAATGAATCTAATTAAGCTATCTTATCTTATTTCTTGCTCGAGAGATATCATGGGGACCGATTCGCTTCTGGAATTTTTGTATATATATATATATATATATATATATATACATATATATATATATATATATATATATATATATATATATATATATATTTATTTATTATTATTTGTTGTTTTAAAATATATATATATATATATATATATATATATATATATATATTTGTCAATCACCATCCGACATATAGAGCTTATTTATTACTAAACCCACTGTAGTGATATTTTTATTAGAAAATCGTTGGATCTATCAAGGTGAGTGGGGCGAAGCCCAGGTAATTTTTAACACACCCTCTTTAGCCATCAAGTTTTAAAATGAATCTAATTAAGCTATCTTATCTTATTTCTTGCTCGAGAGATATCATGGGGACCGATTCGCTTCTGGAATTTTGGTATATATATATATATATATATATATATATATATATATATATATATATATATATATACAAGTTCTCCATTAATCCTCCTTTGCTACTATGAGTTCAGGGGTGTAACTGCTAGACACTGCCGCACGAAACTGATAGAGGTTTGATTAAATCAGGGATGAGGTACTCCTACATGATCACATTACCCTTTCTCATAAAAATTATTTCTTCTCATCTTTCTAAATTCTTAACACGGCACTTTTTCAGTTAAAATCTTCTATTGAAATACAAAACTATTATTTGCTATAGTTAGTTTTATTTTTTATAAAATGAAATATTTACAAAAAAATATCTCTTCAGGAGGACAAATATCAATGAATCTATGTCCTGATAAGGGAAATTATATCTATATATTATGATGAGGTTTTACCTTACTCCAAAACATTATAGGATTTAAGTTTTAAACAATTGTTTTCATTAATTTTTTTTCGATACGCAATTACATTACCGCAGCCATTAAAAGAAGTTTGTGTTGGTATGAAATAAATTATGAAAACTTAGTTTTGCGGTTGTATGTTGAGAAATGAAAGTTTACCTGGAGATTAATAAAGTTTTCCAAGTTGGCACAACTGTCACTTTGTAAAGTTTGTTTTGTACCCTTGGTTGTTTGATTGCTTTGGGCAAATGCAAATTACTTCTTTGTAACTTTGGCCATTGTCTAATGTTTATTTCGTTAATTTAGTTGTTGTAATGCTTTAAATGTTTAACTTGCCGTCTAATCTATGAAAAATTTTGCAATCTTCTGGATTAAATTTTGCAATGTTCTGCTGCTTCTATGACACCCTTAAGTACTTGTTTACTCTTAGTTTACTTGATGGTCAATATAATATGCAAAGTGTTTATTATTTGAACTTTAAAATTATTTTCTTTTATTAGCTCTTTTTATTGAATCATCGTCTAATTATTAGATTCTTGCACATGGATAGTTGTAGTAGAAAATTATTTTTTATGATAGAACTTAGTTCTCAATTATTAATTAAAAATTTCTACTGAAATAGAGTGGAGTTTTACTGAAGCAGTTGAATAACTTCTGGATTCATTGGATTATAAAATTTGTAATTTTAATTTGTCCCGCTTTTTAACATATTACAAAAAATTAATATAATATTAAAACTTCCAATTTTGTTCTAATTATTTAAAAAGGGTAAATAGATTTCTGATAAAGGTGAGGCCTTGATCTTGCAATTTTTTCTATAAATGATCATTCATTTAACCTCAATTACAAAAATTATAAATTTAACTCAACCGTTTTAGTTATTTCTCAAAATAGAAAACTATTGAAACTTACAAAAAATATCTTGATTATACTATTAATTAATTATAAATATTATTAATAAATTAAAAATAAATGATATACAGTTAAAAACTGAGTTTTCTAAAATAAAATGTAAGGATTGTAATAAACACTTCGTCTAATAAACCAAAATAAAATCAAAGAAAGATATACAGGTAAATGCTTATCGGAAACCTAATATATACGTATAATTCAGATTTAGCCTCATCCCAGTACATAATATAATTTTGTACAAGTAAATGACATACTAGTAATCAGGAAGATGGATAACCAAATTGTTTAAATATTTGACAATGCTGTCTCCTAATTATTTCTTTAAATTTTCTATTAATAAACATTTTCTGATGATGGGGTTTGTGTGTGTGTGTGTGTGTGTATATATATATATAAAGTACTTCTAAAAATAATGTTTCAACTATTGACATTATATGGAGCCTCATTCGTCAAATATCAGTTAAAATAAGAATGCCTCATTAGAGTGGTGTTTGAAACGCTGACTAGTGAATGAGGGTCTTAATAATGATTAAATAGGTGAAAATTATCCATCCTTTATCCTAGTTATATTTTAGTATGAATAAATGTTTTTTATATTAGTTATTATAATAATATCATATTACGTTATTTATTACATTATTATAATATCTTATCTCGTCTAGATAAGATAAAAGATTATATTATATGATAATACTTATCATATATTATAACATATCTTGACTATTGAAGTATATTTTTAAGAAATAAATATTTATTAAAAAAACGCCATTTGCACGGGAGCACAAACACACACACACACACACACACACACACACACACACACACACACACACTTACACACTCTCACTCGCTCATATACACTCACACATAAACACTCACTCACACTCAAACACTCACTCACACACACACACATGAGATACCCAATCACTGCTTCTGAACTTCTTTAGACCCTTGGCTCCAAGGTCTGCTCTCTCAGGCTCCCAAAACGTAAGTCCTCTCTCTCTCTCTCCGGCTCCCCAAACATACTCTCCTCGAATCAATGACGTAATTGTTTCTCATGCTTCCCTGTCTTGTCCACTAATCATCTCCCTTATTTTATTTCAGTCAATCTGTAGGTCCTAACAATCCCTCTGATTTGGTTATTTGCTTCATAATGTTTTTAGAGTATTTAAAACGTTTTCATTGATTTAGGTTCACCTTATCTGTAGGTCCTAACAATCCCTCTGAATTGGTTATTTGCTTCATAAATGTTTCTAGAGTATTTAAAACGTTTTCATTGATTTAGGTTCACCTTATCTGTAGGTCCTAACAATCCCTCTGAATTGGTTATTTGCTTCATAAAGGTTTCTAGAGTATTTAAAACGTTTTCATTGTTTTAGGTTCACCTTATCTGTAGGTCCTAACAATCCCTCTGAATTGGTTATTTGCTTCATAAATGTTTCTAGAGTATTTAAAACGTTTTCATTGATTTAGGTTTACCTTTTCTGTAGGTCCTAACAATCCCTCTGAATTGGTTATTTGCTTCATAAATGGTTTGTAGATAAATTTTTAAAATTTCGACCATTTAACTATTGTTCATTCTTAATTAAAATATTAATTTTATAAAATTGCATGGGCTACTTAATCTTTCTTTGGCAATTAATATAAAAAGTGTTTGTGTGTGAGTGCATTAAATTATGCTAGTTTTATGTGTCTTTGGTTTTTAAATCCCAGAATGCTTGTAACCTTCTGATGATACTAACTGCGTTTGGGAAATGTACATCAAGGTTGTTAAAATATTTTTAGCAAGTGTTATTGTTGTATAATAATTATAATTACGCTACTATGCCCTGAATTTTGTTTTTTAAGCAGAAAATAATCTGCAGAAGATTGAAAATAAAATTTAAAAAGTTTAAAAAAAATAATAGAATGTTAAATTTGTAAATCTATGACGAGTTCCTTAATTTAACAAACCTACTTGAACTCTTACAAAACAAACGTATGGAAAATGCTGAAAAACCTGAAACGTTTCTAGTGTTAACACATAAATACGTATTCCCGGTACAAAACCCTTTATTCTTTTGTGTTCTTTAATAAAGATATGAAATATTCAATCAATACATGGCCTCAAATAAAAACATCAAGTCGCTGTCACGCTTTTAAACACAATGCTTGCTTGAAAAATGGTGTCAAAATCTAGGCATTATCCTTTGTGGTAAAATATGGGTAGTGTGTATCAAATTGGGGTTTCTACTTGAAAACGCTTGCTTTTGGAGACGACTTTTACAAAAAGCTTTAAATCTGAATGCCCTCTATTCAATAATATATCCGTTGAAGAATTTTTATTAAAAATGTTCCTTTTGATAAAATTACTTTCTTACATATTCTTTTGTACACTTTTAGCTAATATTTTCGAAATTTTCACTTTATTTTTCTATAGATTTTATATATTTTTGATGAAGGGAAATTCCTTATAATAACCTAAAATGTCGAGGAATCAAGTCAATTTGCTAGGCACATTGTAACAAGTGATATAAAAAAAATATGTATATAGTCAATTCCTTCTTGGGTCAACACAAATTTTTAACTTAGTTGCTTTTTATTAAATAATTACAATTAATATAAATAAAGTAACATAACCTATGCGTTAAAACAGCTGTTCTACCACAACCTATAACGTAAAATCTGTTGTTTTATATTATCATCTGTTATCACTTATTTTAAGCCAAATGAAACAAAATAACTATATTACATACTTTCTAGTTTCTGGGAAAAGTTTTTCTTCAATATAAAACCAAAATTAATTAATTCAATTTATTTAATGAATTATTTTTTGAAAACACTGTAATAACATCGTGTCATCAACTACAAGTTTAAAAAAATATATTTGAGCCTAACAAGGTTGAAAGTTTGAACAAGACATATACTTATTAAGGAGACATATACTTATCAAGACATATACTTATTATATACCTATACCTATATATATATATATATAAAATATTAAATATGGTGATATGTTTTCTTGTAATATAGTTAATAAATTAAAAATATTTCAAAAACAAGAATACTTTTAATGAATATATTTATTCAAAGCTTTTCGCCGATAAAATAGTACCAGCATCTTCAGGAAAATAATTATCTAATAAAATATTTTTACAAAATTAAATCATATGTGCTACAAACGACCATATGTTTATAAGTATTGCACTTTATGTAATTTTTTCTATAACATCAATGACCTTATAAATAGTTTGGTGCCATGATCTCACTTGAATTTGTTCATCAATTAATTTGTCTTTAACTTTATGCTTATAAATTTCCAATGTTTCAAATATATTCATTTTTAATCCTTTATTTAATTCTTTTATTACTTTCATATTTTCTATTTCTGGAAACTCGTGTCCATTATTAATACAATGCGTAGCTAAATTTGATTTGTATATGTTTGGTTTGATATAAGCGTTTAAATGTTCTTTGTATCTTTCTTTTAATTTCTTTTTTGTTTGTCCTACATATAATTTATTACAAGTTTGACAATTTATATAATATACTCCATTTATTTCGTGCATATTATTTTGAGTATTGTTATTGTTTATTAAATTTTAATTTTATTATCAGTTTTACATGTAATTTGTAAATTTGTTTCTTTAAATAATCTTGTAATTTTATTTTTCGTTACCAGTGAATGTAAAAGTTGTCCAAATATTTTCTCTCTTATTAGGTACAAAGTTATTTTCGAGTTTCTGTTTTCTTATTATGTTATTATTTAATTTATCTCTAGTTTTTTTTTTATATCTATTTTCTAAACCAATTTGATATATTATCTTTTTCTCTTTTATTTGATCATTTAAGTTCATTGGTATTTTGTGCATTCTATGTAGTAAATTATAAAGCGCTGCCATTTTTTGGTTGTATGGATGATTTGAATAATTAGGTATTATTTGATTTGTTTGCGTTGGTTTTCTATATATATTATATTCAAATTATTCATTATTTCTAGTAATTGTAATAACTAAATAATTTAGTTTATTTTTTGATTCAAATTCATGAGTAAATTTTATATTTTCGTGTATATTATTTATACATTTTAATATTTTGTCAATATTTAAACCATCATTATTTGATATGTATAATCCATCATCTACATATCTAAACCAGTGTCCATTTTGATCATACGTTTTAATAATCTTATCTATTTCAACGTCTATATTTTGTAAAAATATTTCCGATAATATGCTGGACATTGGAGAGTCCATTGTTAATCCATCCTTTTGTTTATAAATTTTATTATTATATAAAAAATAATTTTATATATATATATATATATATATATATATATATATATATAAGGAGAGTGTAAAAGAAATTGAAAAATATGTAAAATTTGGATGGCGTTATATACCTAACAGGATAGAACAGATGTAATAAGTTATAAATTTATATACAGGTAAATAAGATTCATATTAGGACTTGTTAACTATAATGTAAATATCGTAACTTTCAACTACTTATACATTATTGTTTTGTTTTGAACGTTTTCCAGCATAACTGAATTTTATAAAGGAATGTCAGTTAAGCTGCCGTGATATGGTAATGTAAAAGTGACTATAAAACTTTATTTTATGTATGCATAATTTAGTTGGGTCGTTCTGAATAGCGTGCATGGCTATTTTAAGCAACAGACACACACACACACACACACACACACACTCACACAGTATGGAATTGTTTCATTGTGTAAGATAAACCATTTTGCATTATATTACATAATATCATATAATGAAATATATGAAATTATATTGCATTATTTGCATTATATTGCATTATTATATATTTTTGCAAAATAAACCTTAATTTTCTTTTGTAGTCACGCTATTAATAGGGTTTTTACTGCTTCCTCTTCATATGATTCACGAATTGTTTGTTATAGTTTATATTTAAAATGATATATAAATTTGTGAAATCTAGTTTTTCCAATTTTTAAAGAAATCATTGTCATGAAGATTTACTACATTCTATTATATTCACTTTACGAAAAGTTCTGATTTATTTAAATGTTAACAATTAGACTTTAGGAATTAAAGGTAACCATTTTACTGATTAATTTTATAAGTATAATTTTCTTGAAATAATAGCAAATAAATAGAACTATCCTTTTGGAGAAATACAAAAAAATAACGTAAAGCAAGTGGGCTTTGGGTTTAGAAAGCCTTCGTAGATAATTTCCATTCAATGGATTCCTTTTTCAGTAATTGTAATGCGTTCACCAAATGTGACCTATTGCTTATGAAAAATAATGCAGTAGGAAGTTAATGTAGGATTATTGTAGGGTGTAAAACTAAAGATACGGTATTAGATACAGGAGAGGATCTTGCATCATTCTTGCTTTGACAGGCAGTGTATTAGGAGTCCACAGTCAAAACAGGATTACTGGTCTAACCTTTCACATTTATATACATTTACGTGTGTCGTTACTTACTACCAACCATTATATATAGACTACTAATATTGCTTTCATACACATACGCGCGTGCGCCTGGCAGCGCGTACACATGCAGCTCCACTTTGGGTGTTTCGATTGATCAGGACCGCATTGCTTTGGGTGTACTGAAATGGTCAGTTCGTGATAAACGCTGGTGAAAGATGCAAACGCCGTCACTGGTCTGCCTTCCTATTTGGCACTTGTTTTAGGAGTGTTTACGGGGCGTAGATGTCGGGCTTTGTGGTGCAATTTTCCCCAATACCTTCTGTTAGAACCACGGGTTCACGAGCTGATGAGCGATTCGTGAAGACCTATATTTTTATTGATGAGGGATAATTTCTGGTCGATTCAACGGTCTAGGAATGATATTCAAGAATTTCGTCATTTGTTAAAGTAACACTTCCAAGTTAATTTAAATTATTCTGAAAGTTGATTATATCCCTATAAGACTCTTTAAACTTACGCTTTTCACGAAGGGCCACTATACCTCACTTTGTTGCCCGTCAATATAAGATAACTGTGTGTGCGTGCGTGTGTGCACGCGCAGTTGGAGTAAATATATATTCTTCTTGTTTAATTCAATGCCTTTTAAATCAGACTAGTTGTGTTTTTATTTTAAAATTTCAAACAGCCATTATAAAACCTTTTATTAATCGGTCGTTTGGGGATGCAAGGAATATTGCGTGATATATTTTTCTGGCATAAACACGAGATATTTTTCTGATAGTTGTCTTTTACGCTATAAAACAATTGCTTATAATGAGCATTGCTTGGAAAATGGTTAAATAATGTAAGAAGTTGGTAATTTAAATGATTCGTTTTTCTTATATTTATTCTGTATTCGCTCTTTATATTATTTTTCATTTATTTTGCTTTACTGAGGAAGGATATTTAACAACATTAACAATAAACCGGAGACCAAAACACTAGAATAATAATCAAATAGCAACTAATTTACAAAGTTATCCCTCATGCACATTTCGATAACAAATTCATCATAAAAGGTGATAACTACGATAAAATTACAAAGCGAAGCTCAGTTTTGTTTTATAACTTCGTGGATGGTTATACCCAGTGATTTTGAAATACGCATAAGTGTTTTTAATCTTACATAATTTTGTACGTTGGTTGTTCATTGTTTTTAATCATTGTTCTTGTATTGTGATCTAGGGTTTATTGTTAATTGACTGTGTTAGTTATTCTTAATATATTCAATTCCTCTATTACTTAACACTCTCCTTATATATATATATATATATATATATATATATATATATATATATATATATATATATATATATATATATGTGTGTGTGTGTGTGTGTGTGTGTGTGTGTGTACAATTAAAATTTTCAATCGTTAATAAAATACTTTTTATTCATCCACTCAAGTTCAAATACATTTAATTTGTAGTGGGCGGAACTTGATGTTAATACAGTATTTTCAAATATTAATTCATGAATTATATTTAATTAATTTTAGTTTAAGAGAGGAAAGCATCTCACAAAAGGGGCTTAATATAGTTATTTCGTCCCATTTGGCTTAAAGTAAGTAACAACATATGATTTCATAAAACAACTGGTTTTGTATTACAGTTTATGTGGTAGAACAGATGTTTTAACTCATAGGTTATGTTACTTTATTTATATCAGTTGTAATTGTTTAATAGAAAGTAACTAAAATAATTTGTTTCTTTTTTGACCTAAGTAGAGAAATTGACTTTAAACATTTTTGTTTATATTACTTTTTTATTACTAATTTTATTATCTAGTTGATAATGGTCTAGTTGTTAAAGTACACCATGAAGTACAAGGTGTTATCGTTGTTTGAAATAAAAAATATAATACAATTCGAGAACAAAAATATATATATTTAAAATAAGTCATAAAATATGTTAAAATCTTTGGCGTTTATCAAGTGAAAGAAATTCTACGCGACGTCACTGGCACAAGATTCGCAATCGGATCCGTCTTGTAGATGCTGAACAGGAGGGTCGGACTCCGCTTCTAGTGGCGGCATGAAGATGTGCAGCTGTGGACGGTTGGGAGGGGAAGGCCAGGCAGACGTAGGTCGCTGCCGGGTGGACTCGAAGCTCTGTACTATAGGGGGTATCGGTGACGGTGGTCGCGCTGGTAGATCTTCCGTTTTCTTTTCCTTCTTCTTCGTCGCCTTTGCACAAGGTATATCGACACTCGCGCTTCGCGTCGGTAATTCCTTTCTATGCGCGTATACTTTACGTTCCGGTTTTCTTTTCTCCCGTTTAACCTCAACTTCCGGTTCTGGCAAGCGTCCTGATAAATCTAACCACTGTAACACGCGTTCCGACAGGGGGTTGTCTTCGGGCAGGCTTGGCAGTTCGGGCGTTTCCGTATAGTAGAATTTAGTCAGCGTCGGCAGTTTGTCGTAATTCTGACAGCCGTGGATGGATTCTTCTTTTTCCGTCGGATTCAATGCCAGCCGCAGTTTGACGAGACATTCTTCCAGCCGATAATTGCCGGATATTACCGAAGACGTTTCGGAAGCAGGGAGGGACGAAGGCGTGCTGCGATATTTGAACTGTAGTAAAGGATCGTCCGTGGAGAGTATTGCGTGACGCAGGCCGTTCACCCATACAGTACGTACAAATAAAGGTCTATTGGACGATTCCCATCTGGAAGGCATTTCGAATCGATACGCACACAGTACTAACCCACTTCTTTCATTGGCAGTCCTGAAATTACAAGGCACTTTATTGTACGGATCCATTTAAGCAACATGATATAATTTGCTATTCTATAAAAACAAAAATACAACGTTTTTACATATAGCTAATAACATTAAAACCTTTATCAGTATATCTTAGTATTTCCCAATTTTAATTTGGGAAACAATTATTGCTTTTCTGTAATATTTTTGTTTTAAACACACATTCATATATTTTTAATTCTTTAATTTCGATTCCCATACATTACTTGGAGTGAAATTTTTCAAACAATTCTTGTTAGAGTTATATACATTAATGCGATTTCTTCCCCAAAATCTAATTTTTTTGTTACTTTTGAAAATAAAACGTTTTGACTATTAGTATCTAAAGATTATCAGGTACAAAACAAAATGTATAATTTATTCCATAATGTTTTTGTTTTTAAAAAAAGTGAAAAATAATTAATTATATTGTTTCTGAGAAAAATAGTTGGTTTCAAACAAATTTGATATCTACATTGATTTATATAAAGGTAGTTTGAAAATGCTTATTATACTAACATCATTCTGTACTTAGCGTATACAGTCCATATTTGCGTAAAATTCTAGTAAAATTAATATATATACCTGCGTGAATTGTAGTAAAATTAATGCAATTACATGGATAAAATTGTAGTAAAATTAATGTAACTGCTTGCATAAAATTGTAGTAAAATTAATGTAATTGCTTGCATAAAATTGTAGTTACATTTTAATCAAATAGCACACTAAAATAATAAAGTTATGTAATTATTTGCTGTAACAGAAAAATACAGTATTCTGTAATACGACATTGGCGTAAATGTCGAAATGAAATTCAGTAATGAGGCATTTGCATGTAAACTTCTGAGAGAAGTCGTTACGTAAAATTCGCTACATTATGGTATACGTAAAATTATAATGAAATTAGAGTAGTTATTTGCATATCGTAGTAAAATTGGGTAATAATGTATTAAATTGTAGTAGAATATGGTAATTATTTAGGTAATATTTGATAACTTTTTTTAATTAAAAAAAAAATGGGCAAGTGTGTGTGGCAGATAAAAGTAATATCCCATCACAAAGTAAATGGGTTTATGTTTTTTAACGACAAATTTCCAAAGTGAAATTTTAATACAATTATTCTTTATGGGGTTGATTAATGGGTTAGTAATGGCATTTGTTTCCAACTGATTGTCAAGGCCAAAAACTGTCAACAGCTAAACGGCAGCAGGAAATTGCTTCTAGATTCCTTTAGTCATGAAACATCAAAATAAGGCAAAACTAGGTCAGTTTTTATAGGTTTTTACATCACCCAAGAACTTGATTTCTTCGGCAGGGGCAGGCTATGCAATTTAGCTTGCTGCTGCTTGTTTGCCTATTTAGCCCCTTGCTTATTCTAAATGAAATTAGAATTTGGTTATTTTATAATAAATGTGTTTTGAATTGTAGTCTTTTTGTATATTAATTAATACGAATACGGTGAGAAGAATTTTGACATAAATGTCTGTTAAGGCTCCAAATCACGTGAATGCCTTGCTTTCTATTAACAAGTAATATATAAAAAATTTTTAAGTCAATTCCTACGTAGGTAAAGAATATATTTTCGTTATTTTTATTTAATAATTCCATGTATTATAAATAAGGTAGCATAATCTAAGTGTTGAAACAGCTGATCTACAACATAACCTATAACAAAGTCAACTATATTATGAAATCATATGTTTTTACTAATTTTAAGGCAAATGGGACAGAGTAACTATATTGCATAACTTGCTCCTTATAATTTTCGCCCATATAAAACTTTAATTAAATCATTTAATTTAATTAATGAATAAATATTTGAAAAAAAACCTTTTAACAATAAAGTGTCATCCACCACAAGTTTATGAAAATGTATTTGAATAAAACGTATTTTATTAACGATTGTAAGTATGAGCACGATATGCATAGGGAGAGTGAATTGAAAAACATTCTGTTATTTGTTGTAAAGTTAACTAAGTTTATAAAAGAAGCTCAGAGACCGCGTAAGGACATTAGGACTAATTAATAAAGAACATATTATTTTTTTTTAATTTTGAATATATAGTTTTAATTGTGCCATATTTATCTTTCTTAATTAATCCATCCTTTCTATAGAAAATAGTTTCGATGTTTCATATCTGACAGATGTAGATACATGTTTCAAATTTCCCAGTGTAGACACTTAACTGATATAGGGCATAGTGTACCATGCAGTTACTTTTGTCACTTCGGTAGAGTGCAGGTCTCTTTCAAGGAAGCCTCTCCGATTACACGAACATATGTTCCCCAGAAGAAACTTATACTATTGCCGTAATCCTGCGCACAAGTAAACCTATCCGTGGTGGTGTGTGTGTGCGTGCATGCGTGAAACTAATGTTAGTTTTATATGAAAAAAACTTTTCACAAAAGGGGCAAGGTATGCAATATAGTTATTTGTTCTATTTGTCTTAAAATAAGCGATAACAAATGATCTCATAAAATAGCTGATTTTATATTATAGGTTGTGGTAAAACAGCTAATTTAACGCATTATTTAATAGAAAGTAAGTAAAATAAACATTCTTTGTTAACCGAAGTAGGAGTTACTTTAAAAATGCTTTTATTATATTACTTGTTCAAAGTAAATCAGCCATCAGTAAATCACCTATTTTTCATTGATTATAAAATTACTTTTGTCGAAATTGAGTTGTTTTTGCTTTAAAACATTTTATTTAAGTGTTTGAATTCATATTTAGTATAAATAGACATATGTACGTCTTGTCCGCTATTGATTTTATAGTTCTTAACTATTCTAAAGAAGATATTAAATACGAAATACTAAACAAATATTCTTTGAGCTTAGTTTTGAGTGCCATATTTAAACAAATATTCTTTGAGCTTAGCTTCAAAATTTCTATTTGTTGTATCATGTTTAAGTAGGGTTAGTAACTATTGTTTTGACAAGTGGGCGTGGCAACGCCTACTGTATAAATACGGAAGTGTAACCTTACTTTCACCCTAGTTGTAAGTTAGAGTTTGTAGTAGTAACACTCACTGATGATGATGACTTGGTCATTGAAATGCGTATGAGTAAATAAATGATTAATTTATGAGTTTTGTGTATGTTTTTATTTGTTTCTTACGAAATACTAGTTGGTAACATAGTTTATAACTGTTGTAAATCTGTCCGCTATTGATTTTATAGTTCTTAACTATTCTAAAGAAGATATTAAATACGAAATACTAAACAAATATTCTTTGAGCTTAGTTTTGAGTGCCATATTTAAACAAATATTCTTTGAGCTTAGCTTCAAAATTTCTATTTGTTGTATCATGTTTAAGTAGGGTTAGTAACTATTGTTTTGACAAGTGGGCGTGGCAACGCCTACTGTATAAATACGGAAGTGTAACCTTACTTTCACCCTAGTTGTAAGTTAGAGTTTGTAGTAGTAACACTCACTGATGATGATGACTTGGTCATTGAAATGCGTATGAGTAAATAAATGATTAATTTATGAGTTTTGTGTATGTTTTTATTTGTTTCTTACGAAATACTAGTTGGTAACATAGTTTATAACTGTTGTAAATCTGTCTTTGTCTTCGGTAGATAATATGTTTATCTCAGTTATGCTGTACATGAGAACCACTACCTGAACCTGTGACGATAGACTTCCAACATCTGTTACAAATTAAATCTAAGTAATTTTTGCTCTTCGCTTTCAAAACACAAAAGTCTTGAATGGGTTAAGATATTCATCTACAGGGTATTAGAATTATTTCGTGATTTTAGCTACAAGTAGTGAATTTATCAGAAGAAAAAAATTCCAACCATTTTAATTATTAATATTTAGATTAGATATCTACCAAATTAAGTATTTATTATTATTATTATTTTATAGTGCAATAAAATCAATAAGAAAGGTAGATGGATTTAAATTTAAATGCATTGCTTATTCTTTCACTAAGATTGCTTTAGAGGGCAGATTATCGTAGTTTTGTGGAACTTCACCGGCAGTGATACATAAAATGAAGTAGTTACGGTAGGCCTACGCAGAAGTTTAACCTCCAAGGGGGTGGCTCGAAATCAATAACGATTGTTTAATAAATAAGACAGGTATATATACCAGATTTGGAGATAATTTTACAATGATTTCACAAATTTTGTTAAATCGCAGACAGAGAAGCTGTCAAATGGAAATAGAGTCGATTCAACGCTAAAATCGCTCTCGTTAAAAATTTATTAATCTAATTATGAACGAAATAGTTATTTTAAAAATAATTTTATAAATAAAATCCTTTGCTATAAATTTTAGTATAGTTTATTAATATTTTATTCTAAATTAAAAATATACGCAAATAAAATAATATAAACATTTAGAAAATAATCAAATTTGTATGCATTGAATTTAAAAGTTATCTAGAAAACTAAAAACACGTGAAAGAAAATATCAGTTTATTATTGAGTAGAAATGAATGAAAAGAATTTAAAAACTGGAATATAACAATTAAAATAATAACCTTCATAAGAACAATAAACATATTTTAATCAGAAAAAGTAAAGACAGATAATTAATTTAGAATATTGATTGGTCTTGCTAAAATCATATCCGCAAACCGTTGCACCAATGACATTGAAAGTGGGGCTTCAAAATTTTAAAAAAGTTTATAAAATAGAATATGCAGTATTAATATTTAAAGGAAACATTTGTATTGAATGTTTTTGAAACTATTACAAATATTAAAATGTAATTATAAAAAAATCATTAATTTCCTTTATTTCAAAATGTACCAAGTAAAAAACAAAGAAGATTTTGATTTTTAAGAAACAAAATATTTTTTTATATATGTTTTTAAATATAACTTTAGGGTGGATTGGACGTTAAATTTAAAGTTAATAATCAAAAATATTTGTCTGAAGTTATTTTTAAAAATAATTAAATGTACAATAGTTTTAGTTGTTACATTGTAAAAAAAAAATATGTTAGTAATTTTGATGATTTGTAAAATGATAGTTTAAAAAATTATTTAATATAATTTTAAATTAAAAACATGCTATTCTTGTTTATTTGAGCACTCTAGATAACTATTAAATAAACGATAAGCAAGTTGCATATCGAGTGTAAAGTTTATTTATTTAACGCAACGTTTTAGCAAACTAATTTGTTGCCCTTATCAAACCTTAAAACGATTTAAAAATTTCATTTATTCATTAAAAACATTCTAAATCGAAAGTAGGTTTTTTTAAAAAAAAGAAATACACACATTATTATGAACGAAATTCTGTATTACGAAAATTATTATAACCATCATAATTTTATAATGGGTTCAGCAGTAACTGGCACAAGTTATAGTGAAAGCAAAGTAAACGAACGTATTTGACTGTTTAGTTTATGGAAAAAGTTGAACTCACTGTTGCTAGAGACACACGCACATGGCTCCTCGGGTAAGACTGTTGTGGCATGGGTCCGCTCAGACACAAGATTTTATTCTGAAATGGCACGATACGTCAAGCCTACCCCCACCACCCCAGCGCACCCCTCCTTTTCACTTTGCTTTTAAAAGTTGTTTTTGGCTTTGGCGAAACTTTGTTTAGAGAAGTTAACGAATTTCCGCGTTTAACCCTTATCAGGTGTGACATCTTTCTTGCGCAACTGGTATCGCGTGATTCTAAGGGAAACTGTTTAAATAGAACTGAACCGTTTATTTTATAAAATAGTATAGAAATTTCTTTGTATTGAAATTCTGGAAATTAAAAAATGGAAGTAGGATTGTGTTTCTGTATAAAAATTTGTATAGTGACCGTCGTCCATTATTTTATTTTAAACTTATTAAATCTTTAAAATAAATACAGCTTTAGAATTCTTAAACACGTTTATAACCCAGTAAAGAACATCTGAACCAATAAAAACAAAACAAAAAAAAACTAGATCGTCTGGTCTGCTTCACTAAAGCGCCGCGACCCACTGTATCCATGATTTCGTACACCTGGATTGCTTGTTCCAGTGGAGCTACTGGACCAGTAAAATATTCTGTCTATAACCCATCACACGCGATACGTTACACTCAAGCCATGCTTCTCCTTCCCAAGATAGGAAATTCATATATGTCTTAGTGTCCCTTAGTGCCTACATCAGAGTTGTCCAACTTACAAAGGTGAGGGGGGGGGCTGGAACGCAAACCTTGGGCCAAACCGCAGGCTACACCTGTGTGGTGCAGGGTCTAAGAAATCTATTTACCGGGAGGGGGTATGGGATTAAAGTTACTAGCTGGGGGAAAGTTTTTTAAAATTAGATCCAAAATGGTGCATTTGAGGCTATTAGATGGTTTCAACTGACTGATTTAATTTTGTATAACTAGGCTATCAAACAACTATTTCTTTTAAAGTTTGAAACACTATTGGCGAGCCGCCAGTTGGACAACCCTGTTCTACATAGCCGACAATGGGCATAGATTACTAGAGTCAAACCAGTAGGAGATCCGAAATGAATTAATACTTTATAAACTTTATTTTTTAAATTGATTCTTTGATTCACAAGACTCTCAATATATAAAACCTTTAATTAGTGCTGGTTTTGTATTTTTTTGCTCCACTGTCTTCTTCAAATAAGAATACCCAATTGTTTGACAACTTTTAAAAATAAACTTTAAAACGTCGCTATATGTTTTTCTCTATTGTTTATTTGCCGTATATAATTATTATCATATCGGATAGATTTTAATACAGTTTTATGATAATATATAATTAATTATTATATACTAGCGGTCAGTTTCATAAAAACAAAAGTTTGACGTAACTGAAACATTTATTATTGAAAAAGTACTTGCTATGTAAATATTTAATATTACTTTATCATACCTATAGATTCTACTGTCAACAGGGAATTTGGCTATTACACTATTACTTTTCTATGTTTCCGGCAAAAGTTACTTTATTTTTATTGCGGTTGCCTTTTGCTTTTGTTATTATGTTTTATTATTCGTGTAAAGTAATGTATTATATATGATTTTTGAAGTGATAACGTCTGTACGCGCGATGAACAAAACATGAGCTTTAACCATTGTTTTCGCGTCACGCTATTTCTTAAACGCATACCTTACAGCATATACCTTATTCTTTCAGCTAGAACATATGATTTCATATAACAGCCGATTTTATGTTGTAGAACAGCCATTTTACACGTAAATTATCATTATATAATTTCGATCAGTTAATAAATATATTAAGTTATTTAAATTTTTATAAACATCAATACAAATAATTCAATATAACGGTAATAATAAGTTATGTATTATTAATCCAATTTTCAAAAGGTAAATATTATTAGGCCCGCCTTATACCTTTTAAAGAACTGATTTCAATTGAATTTCTTTAAACAAATTTGTATTCAGTAAACATTTATTAAATGTTCGCGTTACGTACATTTTGTTTATTATGGACTACAACAAATATTAGTCTTTATTAAATACATTCCTCAAATAAAAATGTAAACATTGAATGAAAAGTTTATAAATTCATATTTTTGACGATTTTCGTTGAAACCTTTGCGAAACTATTAGGTCTATTTGTTATCACTTCTGTCGGGAAAAGTGCCAGAACCAAATTTTTATATTTAGCTTTTCATAATAGTTTAATTAGCATAACTATTAATATCAAAAAGTTTGCATTACTAAAATTTTAGTTGAAACTCAAATTTTAATAAATTATTTTTTAAATTTTAGGAATAACACATTTATGCATATATTTTATTTTCATTCAGAAAAATATCATTTTGTTCTGTAGTTGGTTTAAAAAATAATAATAATAAATGTGAATTCTTTATTCTTAAACAGGAGTGTTTAACAATATGTGCTAAAACATAAGGATTTTTTCAATGGGTTTTTAAAAAATTGAAACAAACATAATAAGGTATTAGTTTTACTATTAAAAAAGTGTATTTTTGTATAATTTCCTTATTCGCTTAGGCTTTGTTTCCTAACTAAACTAATCTAATATCCTACAACAAATTTACACTTTTTTTAGCACTAAAAAAATTCATTCAGTATTGTAGATCTCCTTGGACACGTAATAAGAAACTGTGAGATGAGTGTTTTATGTCAGGTTTCTTTCTCGTTTCTAGGTTGTTTAGGTAAGAAGGGTTATTGTTAAAAATTAAGGTATGAGTGTTTTATTCATTTATTCTTTGAGTTGAAATGCTCTTAACATTGTAGTATTATTTGAAGGAAAGTGTTTTTATTTTAAACTGGTTTTACTAAATGAGTTTCAAAACTGATTGATCTCATTGATCTAAATGAATGTATACGATTAGGTTACTCGTGTTCGTGCATATTTTATGTTTTTAACGCTCTCTAGTTCAATATGACGCTCTTCAGTTGACAAGAAATACGGGAGTCCATCTCATTGCGTGACGTGTCTAATGACCGATTTGTTACTTCTGCGCTATCTAAATACACACAGATGCTAATGACATTTCAGGAGACCTTTGCTGCAACGTATCGCATGCACACTTGGTGCAGTTACTATATTTTATGGCCCTTTATATAAAGGTTTTCTGAAATGATATATTGGAAGGTATTTTCGTTTTTACCGATACAACACGCAAGTAAGGCTCGAGTTACAAACATGTTTTAATGTTGGTTTGAGTTTAACAAACACGCTTGTTTATCTAAAAAATATATCTGTGAAAAAAGTACAGTTAATAAGCAATGCAGTTTAGTGAAATTTGAATTTAATGTTAAATATTTTGTTGAAAAGGGAAGATTTTTTAAAGCCAATGTCTGACGAAGAATGGGCAAGGCCTGTGATGTAAGTAGGTTTAAGGGAATGACCCCTCTGGTTGAAGATAATACTCGTATCACCCCGTGTACAGAGTAGCTTTCGTGAAGAAACCCTATTCTCTCGGGGCCGTAAAATGGTGTGTACAACTGTCTTTGTAAAAAGAAGGGTTCGTGGAATTAGGTAAGCCTAAGGGAATAAGGCAGTTACAAAAGATGACCCTGCTCTCAATCGGGGTCTTTACCCGAGAGGTGGCGCTGCCCGGAAAATGTTTACAGAATACAATAACCTTCTGATATACGATACAATCTGAAT
Source organism: Prosapia bicincta (assembly GCA_036971475.1). Lineage (NCBI taxonomy): Eukaryota > Metazoa > Arthropoda > Insecta > Hemiptera > Cercopidae > Prosapia > Prosapia bicincta. The sequence goes on along the minus strand of JBAIZL010000006.1, from coordinate 68,709,979 downwards.
AAAATGTAAATTGCGCTTTACCTACAAAATTTTCACTTCAAAAGCAACGACTTACTAAAAATAGAACTTTAAATATGAGTAAAATTTTAGTTTATTAGCGTAATACAACTATCGTCGGTGTTCTAGGTTTATTTTAGAGTGTTTAAATTTTACCATGATTTATTTTTCAATTCCTTCTATAACTTTTAACATTTCTTATGAATGTCTTATACAAATATTCAATCATTTATAAAATACTTTTTCCTCGTCCACTCAAGTTCAAATAAATTTTTAAAAATTTGTAGTGGATAACACTTGATGTTAATACGTTTTTCAAATATTAATTCATTAAATAAAATAAATTAATTAATTAATTTTAGTCTTAAATGGAGGGGAAACGTTTCACAAAAGGGGTAATGTATGCAATATAGTTATTTCGTCCCATTTGGCTTAAAATAAGTTATAACATTTGATTTCATAAACAGATGAATTTAGGATATAGGTTGTGCAGTAGAACAGCTGTTTCAACGCATAGGTCATTTTACTTTATTTATATTAATTGTAAATATTTAATAAAAAGTAACTAAAATACAATTTTACTTTAATGTCCTAAGTAGGAATTGACTATAAACAATATTTGTTTATTCAGTGTTAATTCAAATTTTGTTTACTGGTTTACAATATCTTGAAAATTTGGTGCAATCTTAATATCAGTTATGATAAATTTAATTCCCTTCGATGTCTGTACAGGCTTTTACTAATAATGTCACTAAAAAAAATTATGACGTTTTGTGTAAAACGATAGAGCCTCGAGATTTTGGGTGTACATCTTGAGGCCTTTTTTTAGTAATATTTAATTAATGATACCATTTGGGACAAAACCCCTACTTGATGAGTTACGGATAAGACTCACAGCATTGAACCATGCACTGACCAAGAGCGAAACGCGTCTGCTGAAAAACATCAATAAGTAGTGGATTTTCCCCAGTGGTATCAATAAACATATATTACAGTAGAGTCGTTGTATTGGTGGTTGTTAAAGAAACTGCTTAGGTTGGTTTTAAGGTAAGGTTTTCCTTTCATTATGTGTGTGTGTGTGTATGTGTGTGTGTGTGTGTGTGTGTGTGTGTGTGTGTGTGTGTGTGTGTGTGTGTGTGTGTGTGTGTGTGTGTGTGTGTGTGTGTGTGTGTGTGTGTGTGTGTGTGTGTGTGTGTGTGTGTGTGTGTGTGTGTGTGTGTGTGTGTGTGTGTGTGTGTGTGTGTGTGTGTGTGTGTGTGTGTGTGTGTGTGTGTGTGTGTGTGTGTGTGTGTGTGTGTGTGTGTGTGTGTGTGTGTGTGTGTGTGTGTGTGTGTGTGTGTGTGTGTGTGTGTGTGTGTGTGTGTGTGTGTGTGTGTGTGTGTGTGTGTGTGTGTGTGTGTGTGTGTGTGTGTGTGTGTGTGCGTGTGTGCGCGCGCGTGCGTGAGTGCGTGCGTGCGTGCGTGCGCGCGCGTGCGTGCGCGTGCGCGTGCGCGTGTGTAGCTATATATATAGCTGTATTATAAAATACGTCGAATAATATCGATCATTGTTAACTGGAGTTTTTGTATGAGATTTATAGTGAATCAAGAATTTTGTGTATCGACAATTGTTTTCTCTAACTCCTTGGCGTTGCAATAAACAATAAAAAACACATTTTTTAAATTAATATTAATTGAAAATAAACCTGTCAATATTCGTACGAATTCTAACAAAACTTGTTATTTTCCTCTATATATTGTGAGAGAGGCCTTGACCTCTGTTATTCATGTGGGGCAGTTTAGAAAATTATTCGTTGAAAACCTGTTGTAGAGTTTGGTGAGTACATGAAAACAAACCGTTTAATGATTCTATCATTAGAACTTCAGGAAATCCGAACATTGATGAATGGAGTTTCAGAATGCAATTAATACGATGAACGTTTTTGTAAGGATGTAAATGAGTGTATTGGTTTCTATCTATTGACATGTTATTGTTAATACACCATAACGTCTGGGTAACGGATAGACACCTCGTTAACCTTTTCATCCCGGTTGAGAGAAGGGCTACTTCAAACTACCCTGTCCACGCCATGCCATAATTCTCTCCTGTTCCAGCACTAGGTGACGAATCATTATACCCTTTCCTTAGCTCTACCCAACATCATCTCCCCTCTCGTATCATAGTTTTACAATGGTACGAGTATGTATCATGTAGACCTCTCTATGACACCGATAAGGAGTTGGTTTACGCATTTTGCACAGATATACCATAAACACTACAAAGAAATAGGCAATAAACATAATTGTTTTAATGTCAATTTCTACTTAGGTCAACAAAGAAAAAAATTATTTTACTTAATTTTTATTAAATAATTACAATTAATATAAATATAGTAACATAACCTATTCGTTAAAACAGCTGTTCTACCAAATAACCTATAACAAAATATCATCTATTTTATGAAATCATATGTTATCACGTATTTTAAGCCTAATGGAACGAAATAACTATATTGCATGCCTTGCCCCTTTTGTGAAAAGTTTTTCTCATATAAAACTAAAATTAATCCACTAAATTTAATTAATGAATTAATGTTTGAAATAAAAACTAATAACATCAAGTATCATCCACTACAAGTTTAAAAAAAAATGTATTTGAACTTGAGTGGATGAATAAAACGTATTTTATTAACGATTGTAAATTGAAACAAGATACGTAGTATAAGGATAGTGTGAACTAATAGAAGGAATTGAAAAAAAAACACTCTCCTGTCTACGTTATTAGATCACGTACTGGACACGTAAGCTTAAGTTAAAAGAAATGCTTAGAAATAGGTTTAGATGCGAAGGTTTGTAAGTATTAAAGTGTTTAAATCAATATTGGGTTTAGGACATAATGTTACGTTTATAAAATTGTACCATATGGTTATAGCATCATATTACTAAACACGTCAAGACATGTTTTTTTAATTTATTATTTTTATCAGCTCTTAACAATACCCTCTCCGGTGTAATCTTTTTGATACGCCTTTAACATTCTTATAACATTCAGGAATATTGAATTTACTCAGGGAAAATGCAGCGGCCTTGAGCCGGGTGGTATTTTTAGAGAGACTTGACAAATCCGCGCGTGACACAGCTCGCGTGATTTCCCGATTAACAATTAACCCATCCAAAACCGCGGCCTCAGACTGCGTGACTAAATATAGTTCAGTGCCAATTGAAACTTTTATATTCCGTTTGCAAGACAAATGCGGCTCTCAAACGGTCCGTTGAACGCTATGGTATGTTCGTTCACAGAAGACGCCTGAGTCGAGACTGTGGAAACCTTTTCAAAACAAATTAAAGCTTCACAACAAAATAGTTAATTCAATCTCACAAAAATTAGTTTTTAATAAACACACACACACAACAAACTAGTTTCGGCGACGATGTTTATTAAAAACTAAGTTTTTGTGAGATTTTGAGTTCACTACTTTGACTTTTACCTTTGTGAATAGTTCTCACTAGCTAACCTCTAATTAACTAAAAACTTGAAGCTTCTTAACAACTTATTAAATATATAAATTTTCTTAAGAATTAATAAACTTTTAATTGCTTCAATCATAACGTACATAAAATGTGAAATTACGGTTCTATTTATTATACTAAAATATTTTCAAACATTCAGTTCAAACCTGAATATTGGATTGGTTATATACCCAATACCCCAACGTCTTTAGGCAGGGTGTCTAGTGACAGGGAAAACCGGGAAAACCTGGAAAAGTCAGGGAATTTTAAAATTTTGGAAAATTCAGGGAAAAGTCAGGGAAAATTTTTAAAAATCGGGAAAATATTTATTTTGATTAGAAACAAAACTAGTGGCCATTGCTCTCGAATATTTGGTATTGTAAGCCAGCGGTTTAGGGGCAGGGCAGTCAGGAAATAACACTTCTTTATTTAGGTGCCCATTATTTATTTGATAAGCCCAATGCTATGACTTCAGGACTTATGTCAATAAATATTAAACGTGTCGAGTTGGTACAGCTGGGAGGTTTTAGCCTGGACCGTGGCCTTGGGGTGCGCAGTGGTTCTGTTATCATATGGACAGGTGGGGATAACAGATAACTCAGTCTGTTTCTGACCACACAGAACGCTGTGTAAACATTCGTAGCCAGCTATTTGTCTAGACTCGTGATAGTATGTGTTTTATTTGACGGTGATTATTTGTACACTGTTTATTTCAACATGGAAGGTTCCAGTTTTCATTGCCGTAGCGGGCAAGCGCGTCATGCAGATGTCGTCATTACCTCCCCTCCTTCCTTAGGATAAATATAAACTAAAAGATAAAGTGACTGAAGCAGAGATTATATGGTGCGTGAATTTAGTAATGCAACACTTCTTTACGCAATGCAGAAGGTAGTGTGCCTCTTTCTAAGGATGTTCCCTGATAGCACCATTGCACAGAACATGAGATTGGGGAAAGATAACATTTCCTATAGTGTTGTAATCGGTTTATCAAATTATATTAAAGACCTGTTACTGACATCATTAAATTCAAATTCTAACTATGTAATTGGCTTTGATGAAAGTTTAAACAAAATATCACAAAGAGCCCAAATGGATTTGAGTGTTAGGTATTGGGATGCAGAGACGGATGAAGTGAAAGCTCGATATTTTGGTTCTGTGTTCCATACAGACACAAAAGCAAAAGAGTTACTCAATTCGTTCTTCAAAGTCTGGATTTATCCAAGATCCTTCAGATATCAATGTAAACTGGGCTTTCTATAGACATCTAAAAGAGGAAAAGTCAGGAAAACTCAGGGAATTTCTTCAAGCTATTTTACTAGACACCCTGGAAAAGTCAGGGAAAACTCAGGGAATTTCTTCAAGCTATTTTACTAGACACCCTGTTAGGGTTGATTGACTGACTATATATATATATATATATATATATATATATATATATATATATATATATATATATATATATATATATTGATCAGCTAATAGCAACGGGTGTAGTCGGATTGTGTGGGAGATGTGATGAAAGAGTAGAAAAACTGTATACTCCATGTAATATAGTTGAATCGTAGGTATTTAGTATTTTGAGTTCATTAAATAAGTTAAAGAACACAAGTATGTATGCTCGACCCAACAGCTACCTTAGGTAGATCTGAGCCACGTTCTACGCCACTATCTACGCTTACTGAAAACTGAGTAACTTCAATGAACAAGAAGTAAATACAGTAATATAATGTGAAAAAAAACTTTCCTGGCCTTATTATACACATTTTCTTTGTTAATTGAAATCATAATTTGTATCGCCCCCTGGTATTGTGCCAGAACTTTAGTAGTTCAGGGCCTAGTGGAATCCACCTCTGGATACGGCTTGTCAAAGGAATAGCGGGACATGTAAGGGAGTGTTTTAGAAAGTTTGAAGAAGAAATAACAAATGATGAAAAAAAAGAGTGTGACAAAGGAATACCTAGCCTTTCGATTCTTACCTCTTTTGCCAAAGAGCACCATTTTTAAAACCATGATGTGGGAAATATCTTCAGTCTAGCGTGTGAAACCTCTACCCCCAACGAATCCAACCTCAAACTCGTGACTCCCGTCCAGATGACTAGCGTCAGGCCCTAGGCGGGAGGCTTGGTACCACGATCCGCGGTAACCGTATGTAAGAGTCATTAACCTTGCTGTAAGGCCTAGACTGGTCACCGGCCCGCTCATGTGACGAAACGAACTCCAACCTCAAACTCGTGACTCCCGTCCAGATGACTAGCGTCAGGCCCTAGGCGGGAGGCTTGGTACCACGACCCGCGGTAACCGTATGTAAGAGTCATTAACCTTGCTGTAAGGCCTAGACTGGTCACCGGCCCGCTCATGTGACGAAACGAACTCCAACCTCAAACTCGTGACTCCCGTCCAGATGACTAGCGTCAGGCCCTAGGCGGGAGGCTTGGTACCACGACCCGCGGTAACCGTATGTAAGAGTCATTAACCTTGCTGTAAGGCCTAGACTGGTCACCGGCCCGCTCATGTGACGAAACGAACTCCAACCTCAAACTCGTGACTCCCGTCCAGATGACTAGCGTCAGGCCCTAGGCGGGAGGCTTGGTACCACGACCCGCGGTAACCGTATGTAAGAGTCATTAACCTTGCTGTAAGGCCTAGACTGGTCACCGGCCCGCTCATGTGACGAAACGAACTCCAACCTCAAACTCGTGACTCCCGTCCAGATGACTAGCGTCAGGTCCTAGGCGGGAGGCTTGGTACCACGATCCGCGGTAACCGTATGTAAGAGTCATTAACCTTGCTGTAAGGCCTAGACTGGTCACCGGCCCGCTCATGTGACGAAACTAACTCCAACCAGGGACAGCGGTTCGACTCGGGTTTTACTAGGGACCAGTAGAATCTTACGAACGGTCAAGTTTCTGTACCTCTATACCCGGTCTGATTAGTATGGTCCTCGTAATGAAATCAGACCTTTATACACTCCCGGGTGGCCTTACCTAAGGGCGAACTGCCAGACTGGGAACTTGGTTCTAGGCGGTAGACCTTGAAAGCGTGAGAGTGCAATAGAGAGACACTTGTCAGGGAGAATACCCCTGCGAACTCTCCTCCACCCCTGATTTTAGTCTCTTGGACCTATTTCATTAGTCTCGTCTTTTCTGTTTCCATATATTCTCTTATCTCCTTCTTCCTCGTAAAAGAGCTGATCGTTTTTCTGCCAAAGAATATTGAAAACCCGAAATAATATGATATAAACGTGACGGCTTAAGTAAATGCGGTATTTAATTTATTCCCATCCACATGTATCGCAATACACAGGACTTTTACTTGCGCTCTAAAATAGATAATGCAGGTAATCTCAGTTGGAAACTAATTGTGTGTCGGGCTTATTCACGTTGTTGGTTCCTGCGTTTATTCATCTGTATAATTCAATCATCTATTAATAAACTAACTCCGATCGTTAAATTGTCAGGCCTAAAGGTTTCATTGTTTGGGGCGTCATTAATCGTAACAAGTAGGCAACACTGACAGCTACATCCAACTAGCTGCTATCTAGTGCCAACTTCTGAAAGTCATAATTGTGTTTTGCTAATACAGATAGGTTCCTCGCATTATCGGTTCTGGTAGGCAGGGTTTTTTTCAAATTGGCAGAACAACTAGCTTCAGTATTGTAGGCAATGTAGGGCACACACACACACACACACTCACACTTTCAAATTTATTCTAAACTCACTTTCAAATTTGTACTGATCTCCAATAAAATTGTTGTACTTTATTTGGCTTGTGAGTTATTCGGTTTTGTTCAGTTAGAGTTCCAAATATATCTGACGTCTATTTTCGGAGGAAAGTTCTAATTAAGTGAACACAAACAAATCTATATTTAATTCAGATTAACATTTTTTATGTCTTTGTTTTTAGGGTTTCATTCTAAAGTGAATTAAGTATTTTCGTTGTTTACACTCGTGATTTTGTCCACAGCACCCGGAGTTGTTTGTGTTTTCCGTTGTTGCCGTCGTTCGGCCTACCCTGGCCCTCCAATTAACTCTGACATTTCATCACGAAGCTGAACGCTTTACCGCAGTGGTCGGGGCGGATTGAAAAACAAATTGAATAGCAAGTGTTCGTGCCCGTGAAGGATAAAGGAAGTTGATTGTGTGCTAGGCACTCGAACCTTAATGTCCGTTACCCACGAAACAATCTGCCGCTACTTGCCAAACTTTGATAACACGGTCGTCCTTCTTTGTATTGCGTTTAATTTGTTCGGCGCGCATTGCTAGCATACGTTGTAATACGCCGTTGGATTAATTTGTAAAAAGAAATTAAATTGTAAAATGCTGGCAAAGTTTGAGAGTAGGTTTAAAGCGAACTGGCGCAGCAAAAGTTTGCTCGATTTATTTAGTAGTCGCATGGTTTACGTCAGTAAACACTATAAATACACGGGAACTGGGTTACTTGTTCACATTTCTGGATAACTTAATACAAATTTGAAATAAATTAATAATGATTGAATAATAATAATATTATTCAAATTTTTAATACTAATAATAATGTTTGTTAATAAAATTTAAAAAACAAAATAAATATAGCATTATCATTATAAATAATTACATAAAGGCAACCGAGTTGTCGTTAGCATAATATAATAAAGTATAGAAACAACACTATCAAATCTACTACAAAATCTACTTGTTTTAATTTACCCATTCTAGCAGATATTGGCTAATGTTCATCAGAAAGGCTAACTCATTACATCTAACAATAATATTCTTATATTTATGAATATATAGTTTCCTATGCATCTAACTCATTAAATCTAATAATAATATGCTTATATGTAATAATATATAGTTTCCTATGCATCTAACTCATTAAATCTAATAATAATATGCTTATATGTAATAATATATAGTTTCCTATGCATCTAACTCATTAAATCTAATAATAATATTCTTATATTTATTAATAAATAGTTTCCTATGCATCTAACTCATTAAATCTAATAATAATATGCTTATATGTAATAATATATAGTTTCCTATGCATCTAACTCATTAAATCTAATAATAATATGCTTATATGTAATAATATATAGTTTCCTATGCATCTAACTCATTAAATCTAATAATAATATTCTTATATTTATTAATAAATAGTTTCCTATGCATCTAACTCATTAAATCTAATAATAATATGCTTATATGTAATAATATATAGTTTCCTATGCATCTAACTCATTAAATCTAATAATAATATGCTTATATGTAATAATATATAGTTTCCTATGCATCTAACTCATTAAATATAATAATAATATGCTTATATGTAATAATATATAGTTTCCTATGCATCTAACTCATTAAAACTAATAATAATATGCTTATATGTAATAATATATAGTTTCCTATGCATCTAATTCATTAAATCTAATAATATGCTTATATGTAATAATATATAGTTTCCTATGCATCTAACTCATTAAATCTAATAATAATATGCTTATATGTAATAATATATAGTTTCCTATGCATCTAACTCATTAAATATAATAATAATATGCTTATATGTAATAATATATAGTTTCCTATGCATCTAATTCATTAAATCTAATAATATGCTTATATGTAATAATATATAGTTTCCTATGCATCTAACTCATTAAATCTAATAATAATATTCTTATATTTATTAATATATAGTTTCTTATGCATCTAACTCATTAAATCTAATAATAATATTCTTAAATTTAATAATATAAAGTTTCCTATAATTCTAACTCGTTAAATCGAATAATAATATTCTTATATTTATTAATATATAGTTTCTTATGCATCTAACTTATTAAATCTAATAATAATATTCTTAAATTTAATAATATAAAGTTTCCTATGCTTCTAACTCGTTAAATCGAATAATAATATTCTTATATTTATTAATATATAGTTTCTTATGCATCTAACTCATTAAATCTAATAATAATATTCTTATATTTATTAATATGTAGTTTCTGATGCATCTAACTCGTTAAATCTAATAATTATGTTCTTATATTTATTAATATAAAGTTTCCTATGCATCTAACTCATTAAATCTAATAATAATATTCTTATATTTATTAATATATAGTTTCTGATGCATCTAACTCGTTAAATCTAATAATAATATTCTTAAATTTAATAATATAAAGTTTCCTATGCTTCTAACTCGTTAAATCGAATAATAATATTCTTATATTTATTAATATATAGTTTCTTATGCATCTAACTCATTAAATCTAATAATAATATTCTTAAATTTAATAATATAAAGTTTCCTATGCTTCTAACTCGTTAAATCGAATAATAATATTCTTAAATTTAATAATATAAAGTTTCCTATGCTTCTAACTCGTTAAATCGAATAATAATATTCTTATATTTATTAATATATAGATTCTGATGCATCTAACTCGTTAAATCTAATAATAATATTCTTAAATTTAATAATATAAAGTTTCCTATGCTTCTAACTCGTTAAATCGAATAATAATATTCTTGAATTTAATAATATAAAGTTTCCTATGCTTCTAACTCGTTAAATCGAATAATAATATTCTTAAATTTAATAATATAAAGTTTCCTATGCTTCTAACTCGTTAAATCTAATAATAATATTCTTATATTTATTAATATATAGTTTCTGATGCATCTAACTCGTTAAATCTAATAATTATGTTCTTATATTTATTAATATAAAGTTTCCTATGCATCTAACTCATTAAATCTAATAATAATATTCTTATATTTATTAATATATAGTTTCTGATGCATCTAACTCGTTAAATCTAATAATTATGTTCTTATATTTATTAATATATAGTTTCTTATGCATCTTAACATAATATTAACAATAATATAACATTCTTTAAAATTTTATATCATGTACTTCAAATACATGATTTTCTTTCAAACAATGTATTTGTTATTGCAGATTTATCTGACCTGTTATATTTCATTTATGACTAATGTTTTTTGGCTCTAATTGTAACGTTCCTCTTGGTTTGGGTTATATTTATTTAATTGGAGATATTCTACATTTCCAGATTTTTTTCATTAGGTATGACATATTTCAAGTCTCCTAATAATTTATTTTAGATTTCGAAAATTTGTTGTTGTTCATGACGAGCTGGGTGTTAATCAATTATTACATTTTGTAATGACTTGCGACCAGATATTCTGCGCAAGTAATTTTAAATTGTAATAAGTTTTTTATTTTATTCCCTGAAACAATATTAGTAGTTTAAGTCGTGTGAAAAATCCCCACTGTAAAATTCTAATTTAAACATAACCTTTATTAATATTGGAAACGTTACAAAACTATTAGAGAACCAGAAAGATATACCAAATGAAAGAGAAATCTGATAATGTAGAACATGCCCACTTAAATATATAGACAAAACCAAGAGGAACATTAAAATTAAAGCTAAAGAACATTTACCCCTTTATAAAGTATAACAGAGAGATATGCAATAGCCTGATAAACATCGTTTGGAAGGAAATCGTATAGTTGAAGTAGATGATAAAACGTTTTAAAGAATGTTGTTAAACTAAATGAGTTAGATGTTGGAAACTACGTATTAATAAAATATTATAATTAATGAATTAGACTTATTCAAAATTCTATGTTAATCGAATTACAGTAAAACGAATCTTATCCGAAATTATGGAGAGGGGGCATTTCGGATAAACAATGATAAGTAGTTTGAGGTATATTTCTTCAAGTAAAACACATAAAACCTGTTTTACTGTAAATATTACAGTTGTATTTTCTAACAAAACAACAACAATCTCCCCCTCCTCTCCTTTCTCCACGCAAGATTTTTACCGCGTTGGCGTATGAATTACTGGATAGGCCGATTTGACCGGGTGGGTCATCAACCGGGCCTTAGGGTGGGGGCTTCTGGTGTATTTATGGAAATTTTCTAAACTCAGTCGAGCGTTTCGGTTAACCCGGTTTTCGGTTAAGCGAAGTTCGGATAAGAGGAGATTTACCATATATTAATATTGCAGTTTTGTAAAAATTGTTTTACCATATGGGATGTAACCATATTTTCATTTTAGTTGTATTTAAATAGTTTTATATCTCACTAAAAATGATGACTTTGTCATTGAAATCTTGTTTAAATAAATAAACTAATAATTGTAAATTTGTGTACGAGTACATATTTTTATTAACTATCGCCTTCATCTCACAAGCTAGCTTCAAAGAATTTAGTTTTATATAATTTATTGATGTTTATATTATTGTTTAGAATTTGTCTTTAGTAAATTTTGCAATATAGTTTTATATTTAGTAAATTGTTTTTATTTTTTTCTGTGCACATCGATTTTATTTAATTCATAAATCCAAGCTAAGTTTTTATTATTAAAATGGCATTATATGTCATTTATTCTCCTTTTGCATTATATTTTAGAAAAACAATTGACACTGGATTTGACTCGAACCTAGGCAGTCAGTCTTTTATATGACTAGATATAGTTCACTGCCCACTCTTCATCAGTGACATTCACAAATACCGGATATTGATTGGACAACGTGATTCCTGATACTCAGACAAAATATGTTGAATTAATCAGATTTTCACCGGATATATTAAAGGGTATGTCAATTCATGGCAAAAATATTTTTTCAAGAAATTTGGGTAACATCCGCCCTTTAAGTGAAAATTATTTTCAGGTGTGTCAGTAGTACTAATTTTCTTTTCTAATTATCAAGTTTTAGTACTTTAGCCCCATTTAGTTTCAGAAAACTTAGGTTTTTACATCTTGTAAACACTGGTCTTTCTCTGTCACACAACGCCCTTAAATCTCCCTACAGAATATACAAGTTTGTTTATTATAGGGCTATTTATATATAGCTGAATCTATGAAGCCTATTTAAAGGCCTGGTAGATTGATGACTTTCGCATGATCTTAATTTTTTCCTGAAAACATCAATTTTGAAAAACTAGCTCACTCTCTTCAACATTTACAGAAGTAAAAAATTACCTCTATAAAGTTTGCATATTTATTGCTTTTTATGGTACATTAATGGTATCATTGTCACACAGTGTCTTTTTCAATTCCTACTACTACCTTACACTCCTGATATATATCTTGTACAAATTTTCAGTTGTTAATAAAATACGCTTTTATTCATCCAATCATGTTCCAATACATTTTTTCAACCTATAGTAGGTGACAATTTATGTTAATACAGTTTTTTCAAATATTTATTGATTAATTGGTATTTAAAAACTTAATGATCTAGTCGGATTTGAACTGAGAAACTATCACTTTGTTTGAAAACCATCACTTTGGCACCAAGCCAACTTTCCCATAGCTAGAAATCAATTACTTAAAGATGTATATATGAAATTGTAAGCGGAAGATTCCTTGCACTAGTGAAGCATTAGAAGAAGTAGATAGAATGAGAAGTCAGAGATCATCATCAGCTGCATAAATTAGAAACGAAAGAAAAAAAAGCAAATAAATAGTAACAAACAAAAACACCATGTAATAGTTCAACACCATGTAGCCCTACTATATTAAAAAAAAAATGGAAAATTACAAAGAAATTCGCTTTCTATTTTCTCACTTTAGACACTGTCATATGTATATACATATTTATAGTATTTGTAATTATAAAATTTAAAAAAAACTAAAATAAAAATTTTCTTTGTCAACCTCATTAGGAATTGATTTTAAAAAATCCTATATTACTAGATTCTCTTCATAAATACAAATTATTACAATGCTGAAGTAATCATTGAAACATCCTTCTGACCTATTTCAGGATACTCTAGAAGCCCTTGCTGCCGCCTACCCTACAATACCTAAAGATATGCTGACTCAGCTGCTATCCTGTGCCTATGTACTGATGTCACCAGAGTCTCAGGCTTTGGCCTTGCCTGATTTTCCTGGAGATAATCTACACTTGGCTGCACAGCTCCTGGTGAGTTTCACTGTGAATTATTGTTTAGTTTTATCTCCAAACCTTTAGAATCGTTTGAAACCACACCCTGCTTTAAATAGGTTTTTGTGTTAAAGGAATGTAATTGTATCTTGATCATGGCTGCATGGAAGAGAAAGGTTTGAATATTTGTAGTAAGTTTATCACAATTAGAAGTGAGAATTTTCACAATTATATCTTCTCCAGATTCAAACTTTATAAAGCAAATGAAATTAAAAAATGAAACTGTGGAATTTGTATATAAATTGTACTGTATATATAGAAAATTAATCAGATTTGAATTAACAAAATTAGCAGTTGCCCATAAATGATGTTATCACCACTAGGGATGAATTTAGTAAACAGTTTTTAATTCATCTTTTAGCCATTTAGAATAACTCAAGTAAATTATTTTCTGCTAATCAAAATTTGAGTAAGCGATATAGGATCAAATGTTTGAAATAAACACAAAAATTGTACAGAACTATCGGAATAATACAAACTCATTCAGAGTTGTTAAAATTAATTACCAGAGTTTTAAGACTCCGTAGTATTTATTTTTTTACAATTATAAATTATACATCAAATGATAGGCAATCTTATCAGTTTTATGTTTTGTTACATTTGGTTGCTTACATCCTATTGGTCACACCAAGATCAGTGGTTATAGGATATGCCAAAAAAACATTTTGAATTGATATTTGTATGTTTCTACTATCCTTGAATCATATTTTTGTTTACTCTGTAGTTTTAGATAGAGTTTTGAAACTTTTATTTACTGTATGTGGTGTGCAGCGAAATAATAATTTAATATATTAGAGATGTCACAAAAGTAAGTTACACTATTTATTAAAATTTGTTTGGTAGGCAGGAAACGTTTGGGAGTTGTGAAGAATTTGTGTCTGGGGGTAGTGGCAGGAGTGTATAATTCCTATGCTCATGCAACGATCAAGCGGGTAGTCAGGCTCCAAACAAAATGCAACTGAAATTTATTGCGAGAAGTGTAGTATTTATGGTGAAGACATTATGTCAAGTCAAATGGTTTTTTGTTGGCATCAAGTCATTCATTGAGGGGAGAATAACATTACATGATGAGTAATGAAGAAGCCTCCCCTCTACTTCCCCTGCTCCGACTGTTGTTGAAAATGTCCGACAGGCCATTGACATTTGATGAAATTCCTTTCTCAATTGCCTTTAAATGAGTAAATAAGTCAATGCATACCCTTCTATTAATCTGCATTCATAAAAACTGACAAAAACAGTTTTTGTATACCAGTTCAACGCTCACCCACACGCTGCTCGTCAGACCCAAGACATGCTTGAGGAGTTTGGATGGGATGTGTTTGGACATATTCCTTACTCCCCTGACCTTGCACTAAGTGACTTCCACTTCTTTCCACAGCTGGAGGAAGACGTTTCACAAACAAGAGTGATTTGAAGCAAGACATTGAAAGATTACTAACCAGTATGGCAGCAGATTGTATGACGCTGGATTGAAAAAATGTTTATCACGGTACCAAAAATGTATTGAAAAAAGTGATTATATAGAAAAATAGGTTTTTAAATGTACTTTTTAAAATATGTGTTTAAATAAAAAAATATTTTATTAAGAAAAAAGGTAGTGTAACTTATATTTGAGATGACCCATGTAGTTAGCAAACACGTTATCATTTTTTAGAATTATACTTGTAAAACATAGAGAAAAACTTTCCAATATGGTATAATGTTAGTAGAAATTTTATTAAATTTATTCTTTTATTGTAAGGCTTAGTTGGTAAATAAGTTTGATATTTTTAGAACCAATATGCTTACTTCATAAATACATATACCAGATACATGTAATTATCAATCTTTGTTGAATTTTTTACAAAACTAGCTGAAGTAGTTATTTTTTCCAGGCTAACTTCCCTTGGTACAGTGTAAGAGATGCAATCACCAGATTGTATCCATTTCACACACTACTGAATGCTGAAGGCAAAAAGGCAGTGGAAGATTTCTTGTCATCATTCAATATTGAGAATAGAATAACTACCTTCAAGATAGACAACATCAGTATGGGCGAACACTTTACCAGTGTTAGCTTAAGTTCCAGTGGTAGAAAAGCTTCAGTCCTGGTAATTATTGATATAAACACTTATTATTTATATATTTTTGTAATCTGAGCTCTGAACAAAACTAAACTTTTGGTTTAGTCTAAAAATGTGGTAGACTAAACATTTTGTAATATTTCCTTTCTATAGATAATTGATATTACCAAAAACATTATACCTTCAAGCTAAATGCAGAAAATCTTCAGGAACATAGAAATAATATTAGAACTTGGTAGAGACAACAAAAATTAAAAATCTTTGTATGTAAAAATAACTTTACACATGAAACATTTTAAAATCACGTATTTTATTAATAAAACAGAGTAATATGTTATACTTGTTTAATACATGGTTGAACATGACCTCTTTTTCTATGTAGCAATGCAAAAGTGTAGATCAAAGTGAAGGTCCTTCAGTTGTAAAAAGTTGGCCTTTTAACAGGCTTTACGTTTTTCTTAACAAATCTATCCTAACCAGGCATTTTGTACCTATATGTTAATGCGGTATAACATAATGCTTGATGGTTCCACATACTGCAATATATATATATATATATATATATATATATATATATATATCGCAATATGTATTCTTGTGTATTAATAAAGAACTAAGTCAAAATACAAATACAAGAATTATAATTGAATTTACAATTGAAAGCTTTTTGTTGGCTAACAGTACCAACATCATCAGGAATATTCCTTATGATTTTGGTACTGTTAGCCAACGAAAAGCTTTGAATTGTGAATTCAATTATAATTCTTGTGTTTGTATTTTGACTTAGTTCTTTATATATATATATATATATATATATATATATATATATATATATATATATATATATATATATATATACATATATATATATATATATATATATATATATATATATATATATATTGCAGATTGTAGTTTCAACCTCTTAACAAGTAGCGAATTTTCAAAAAGTGGAAATCATCAATAGATTTATAAATAGAAAACTTCTTGCTCAGTAGTTTGCTTTTAAGGAATCACCTATATTTTCATATAAAATATGTTTTCAATCATCTCTAATGTTTATTAAAAAGACCTTTATTTTATGAGAAACATTTAGCAATTTTGGTGTACTGTAGAATCCCACATAATCTTGAATTGGATTCCTTCTTTTTAATTGTCATGTTTCATCTCACTTGAAAAGTTGTTTACCTCAAAGATACTATGAGTGTGCTAACAATTTCTGAGTTTATGTAGTTGGAATCCACACATACAAAGTCTGAGGAGCAGCAAGGTCACACAAGACCTGTTATGCCAACTTTAAATAAATCATAACTGTAGTTCAGCTGTTTAGGTATCTCACCACCTGCACATAATTGCAGTGAAAGTATTAACCCTTATCACTCGACTGTCGGGGGCAGCCCCGCCAAGCTTATATTGCAGTTTACTCGTATGTTGGGGTTCACCCAACACGATTTTCAAATGCCGATAACTCGTCTGCGGCGATGCCCACGACATTCAATATTTTACCGTTTGGTCCTACAATCTATTGACAATAATGTGAACAAAGTTAAAAATGTCTAGAAATATGTGAGTCATCACAAAATCTAGTTTGCTGCTACGTTGTTAGCTGCAAGTAGGTTACAGTTTTGCAGGTTATTTGTTTACTCGTAGTTTGACGTAGCTTCACATGCAATTAGTGATTCTGAAATTCCGATCTTTTACTTGATCCTGATTTATTAGAATGCAGTTTAGTTTCATAAACAAAATAATTAAACCAACAGGTATTTGTAAATATAATCAGTTTATATGTGGTGTAGATTTAGCTGTTCAATATAATGAACCGTGCAGTTTTACGAGACGAACAAATAAATGGTGGAGGAAAATGTTTTTCTGGCTATTAGATGTCGCTGTAGTAAACAGTTTTATTATCTATAATAACAAAAAAAGGAAATGAGAGAAAATCCTGTTAAACAAAAATAGTTTCGCCAAAACTTGGTGAGGGAACGCATTGGTGATATCAGGAATAACCCGTATAGTAAGAAGGGTCGGCCATCAACTACTGACAAAGAAGAAAGACTGAATGGGAAATTACATTTAATCTTTTCCAATGATAAAAGTAGTTCTAAGGATTGTGTAGTTTGCAGTAACAGGGAGGTAGAAGGGAAACAGTTTTTCACTGCAAAACATGCAGCAGAAAACCAGGACTTCATCCGGAAGATTGTTTTCAAAGATATCATACTCTGCAAAACTACAAATAAGATAATAAAATCATGTACATACAGTATTAGTGAATAAAAATAGCTTAGTTTATTAAAATCATGTAAGAGAAAACAAAGTTTTCCATAAACAATAATGCAACTTGCAGGTGAGGAATTTGTCTTAATTTAATTACAAGTGGGGAAGCAAAGCATGTTAAAAAATCCGAGAGCTAAGGGTTAAGGTTCAGTAGATTTCTAATTTAATATATCTGGCTTGAGAGTGATGGTGACCTAAATGTCCTTCCTGCTTAAAAACTTTAAAAAAATAGTACTTAAAAACTGCAATAAGGAGTTAAACCCAATAGTTGTTTAGCAATAACTATTATATTATGTAACGGCTGGTTCTTCTAACTTGGCTAGATTACATAAATGTATAACTTATATTTCTATAAAACGAATACAACATTGTTATATCATTTGTAGTTATTATACTCATAAAACATTATTGCTAAAGTAGATATTTTTAATACTAAATAATCTTTTTACATTGCTTAGGTGCCTTGTGGAAATGTGGTGCCTGAGAGTTTAATAGATAAGCCTAATTACATACAAACAGAATTCCAGGAAAGGTGTTTAACAGAAGTTCTACAGAGTCATCTGTGCTCAGACATTTGTATCTTGGGACCTCGGGGATGTGGCAAGTCTACTGTGATCAACAGATTGGCCCACAAACTTGGATATGATGTCCAACCAATTGTACTCTATCAAGTTAGTGTTTTACTGAATTTAAAATAATGGTTTAGTTGTTGAACATTTAATTTTTTTTGTTTTTACCTTTTTATAAAGATTTTAGAAATATGTAGGATTTCAACCCTCAGCACACTGCATTATACCACTAGTGTGGAATTAGTGTGAAAATAAAGTTTGAACATGTTCAAAGCTCTTTTTAAATTTATATTCAACTATTTAAGAATGACAAAATGAAAACAATTTTTGTTTATGCACTTATCTGGATAACAGGTAACAAAAGTGTAAGCAAAGTCAAAATTTAACAGACACAGAGAACATAGAATGCAAAAACAAAGTCACAGATGCACTCAGGTGATAGTGAAGGTTTAATGGGTTTTGAAAATTCATATCAAACGCAGGTATTGTGATTCCAATACCAATTCCATAAAGGTTGAAATTCCGTTAGTAACAGGTTTTAATGTATTTTGATTTTTCTTGTCCATCTTAACATTGGGAAAATTTTCTTGTTGATATGTCCAACATGGAGACACCATTTTTCTCATGGAGTACCTATTTGGGACTCCTGTTGATATTAAAATATGAATAAAATTTAAAAAGTCATATTTTTTAATTTTTTACAGGATATGACCAGTCGAGACCTTATTCAACAAAGGACCACATTATCTAATGGAGACACAGTATGGAAACATGCTCCTCTAGTTGATGCAGCTATAGAAGGCAAGTTGGCAATACTTGATGGTCTACACAGATTACACCCCAGTACAGTTGCTATACTACAGAGGTACCAGTTTATCTACAATTAAAAATAATCTTTCGTAATGTTAGCATTTTCACCTTTGCTAAATTGAATTATGTATTAGTTTGAGTATAAATTTTTTTCACTCACAATTTTTACTGAGCTTGTGCAAGAATTTGTGTTTCTCTTATTGTTTTTTTTTTATCTGAATGTCTCAATATATATCTAATATCAATGAATATCTTAAAGAACAGTAATTTAAAGCTCCCAGTAATTTATTCTTTCATATACATTTTTAATAATAATATTTAATTGGGTAATAAAAAATTGTATTTATCGACAGGTTGGTCCATGATAGAGAGTTGCAACTGTATGATGGTCATCGTCTAATTAGGCATGATCGGTATGATGCTTTATTGTTAACACTGGGTCAAGACAGGTTAAATGAGTCAGGAATGTTGAGAATACACCCTTCTTTCAGGATTATTGCTTTGGCCGAACCACCAGGTAAAAGCTGAAATGGAAAAATTGAATTTAAACTAATTAAAGTTAGTTGTAATTATCTTTATTTCGCTAATTAAATTATAAGTAATTATTTAAAGAACTAAGTGAAAACTATTAACTAACTTGGTGATGGGTTTGGAAACCATTGCTTTATTGACAAAGCTTAACCTGCTACTTAAACCAGTAGTTTAACTCTTAAAAGACTTTTAAATATTTTACAACTTGCCTAAAGTAGCAATTACTTACATTTATTGAGGACGACCGTTTCCGGAGATGTGTCCCATTATCAACTTAGACCGTAACTCTGAGTTGCGAGTTACGGTCTGAGTTGACAATGGGACACATCTCCCAAAACGGTCTCCTCAACAAATATAAGTAAGTGCTACTATATTCAAGTTGTAAAATATTTACAAGTGTTTATAGTGAAAACTAGTAGATCACATGAAGATAGTACCAAACCATGTCAGCAAGTAAGTTAGTTTTCACTTAACTAGAGTTATTCTGACAAAACTAGATTTTATTGACAAAAAATGTCTTTTATTAATCAATAGTATATCACTTTGAATGTTGTTCGTTCAAGTATTGCAAGAATCCATCATATAAAGGATGTCTTAATATATTCAAAACTAATAGCTGTGTAAACATTTGCTTTAGTTTTTACTAATATTTCTAATTAATCACTTAAACGCAGCTTTAAACAAAGAGTCGAGGAATACAAACAGAACACCAACTCAACATTTTACATTCACATAAAAGAAACAGGACACAAAAACACAGATATATACCATAACCTAGAAATCCTACACATCAACAAAAAAGGTCCACATCTCAACACACTAGAACAATTTGAAATTTACAGACACACAAATTACAAACATATTAAACGAACAAACCCATTACAAATCACATATACTATTTGATACTATCGAAAACCTACCTTTAAAACCGTCACCGCTTGACCTAACATCTCCAAGCAGAAGACACTGATGAAGATCGGCACATAGCGATCGAAAACGTTCTGTCTCAGTAAGTTTTAACAAATTTACTAAATTTAAAGTTCGGATAGTCATAAACTATTGTTTAAGTGATTAATTAGATTCACCGAACGTAATGGACTAAAAAATTCAAGAATATTTCTCAGTTTAATTTTTTCTAGAGCTTGGCCAATTCCAGTTCTCTATTACAGAATTGTCAATTCTAATGGTATTGAGCAATTTGCAATACTCGATTCTCCATTGATTAAAATGCCGATTACGATTCTTGTTTTTTTTAACTGATAGAATATGTGTGCTGGTAATTTATTGTAAAAATAAATAATTATCAACTATGGCTTATTTATGTATTAGTAGCTTTGATTGAATTAAAAGATTAAAGCAAATGCTGATTTGAGATAACAGAAATATTAATATTTATGATGCAACAATAAAGACGGTTAGAAGCATTCTGGTCCATTTGTCTGTCACCGTTCTGCTTTTTCACTCTTACTCGGGCGGGTTTCACTCTCTCTCCTCTCCCTCTTACCCCTCTCCCCATCTCTGCCTGCCTGTACTATACCACCACTCATAGACATCAAAGGAAAACAAAAAAAAGTAGTTCCAATTTCCCTATTTATACAAACTGAAATGGTATTACTGATGTTGTTTTGTAATTGTGTACTGAAGTTCACATTTGTAATTTTAAATAAATCATCACTTCTACCCAATATGTTTGTTATACTTCCAGGAAATTCCTATTCATAAACCAAGGTTGAATGTTTTGTGTAGCCTATTACATTAAAACGGAACTTTTGAATGGCTTCTCCATATGACCAAAACGTTAACTAACTTCATTATTACAGAATATCATGTAGGCCTATATAGTTTAAAAGAATTGAGAATCGACTTTGGAATTGAGAATCGAAAGAAGAATTTAGAATCAAAATAAAAAATCTTATGTATCGGCACATCTCTATTTTTTTTCAATCAAATTGAAAATATAAATTTTTAAAATAAATATAATAATTTCCAAAAAATTATTAAAAATGTTTTCTACATTTACTTTTAGTATGATTTAGTACTTTTAAATCATTTTTAAGATTGAAAGTAATACCATTTAACAAATAGAAAAATTTGAATCATCATTGCTATACTTTCAGACCTATTTTAGTTTTAACAGCTCTGCCTGTCCGTTCAATTCACAATCTTTGTAGCAAATTTTACAAATGACACTGCTATAAAAAATATTCTAAAATCATTTTAAAGTAAATAATTCTTGAAATTTCTATAGCTTCATTTTACTTTCAATCTTAATGCTACTCTGTTAATTTTCTTTGCAATATGTGTTATTTATTTTTCTTCCTCTTTATCCTTAACCACTTCACTAATTAATCTGTTAACTAATCTACATATATTACACAGTTACCTTTAGTTTCTATTTTAGCTGTAGCTTGAGAGTAACTACGAGGGTGGTCCACAAAGTAACCTCCGTTTTGAAATAAAAAATAAACCAGTTGAGATACAAAAATTTTATTATATACATGTTAAAACCACAGCTTTTCTCTACTTTTCTACATATTCACCATACAAATTCAAGCACTTATCATATCTTTTAACAGTTTTTGAAATTCCGTCTTTAAAAAAATCTGCCGCCTGAGAACGTAGCCAGCCTGTCACAGCGTTTTGAAGCTCTTCATCACTCGCAAACCTCTGAGATGCAAGCCACCGCTTCATGTACGGGAAAAGATGGAAATCACTGGGAGCCAAGTCCGGGCTGTACGGGGGTGGTCAAAAACGTCCCATTTAAACTTTTCCAATAGTTCAGTTGTTTTTTTGAGCTGTGTGAGGGCGGGCATTGTCATGGGCAAACACAACGCCCATTCTTCCATTTAAAAAAAAACGAACCCATTGATGGACTACACCTTCGCTCATAACGTTTGGGCCATACACCGCACTCAATTCACGATGAATTTCAGTTGCTGTGTAACTTTTCACCTCGCTCTTCACATTTGGCGGGATTTTCTATCGCGGCGCTAATGTTTTTACGTTATAACAAAAGAACGTGCGATCGTACGATACTCTCCCTTGCACAGCTAGAACCATACTGAACGGCTGCGCATACCGATATGAAAATGGCGCCGCTACCCCCACTACTTATCGCGCCACGCCCAAACGGCGGTTACTTTGTGGACCACCCTCGTATAAAGGTGAAACTGTTATCGCTGTCATTTGTTATATATTATGAAACTTTAATTTTTTAAGTTTTATTTGTTAATTTAATTAATGTAATGTTAAGTAAGCCTAGATGTAGAAGTCAATATAGGCGAGTTAAAAGAATTTTTGCCAATTTTTGTCATCTTTGGTGCTTTAGGTTCTGTGATTGTTTTTTTATACTATGAACATGGTTTAGAAGGGACACATAGTAGAGGAGACTTATTGTAGCCATTTGTTATTTAAAGAAGTTAATATGGTCACTACTATACTTCAACTATGAATTATTACCACTGGTTTAACTGTATTTATACATTTTCACTGAGTCAACCAGTAAATTTACCTGGCTTAAGTAATTTTTAAGTATTTACATCTTTCTTTCAACTCATTTTTTGACATACCCAGCTTCATTGTAAATCAGCAAAAGATATGGTTTTCTAGTAAAAAAAACTAGCTTTAGAGCAGGCGTGTATCCAAGGGGGGGGGCGATTGGGCGATCGCCGCCCCCCAACTCTCAAGAACTTTGGGTTAAAAATCGACAATATGTTATTAAATTAGGACTTTCTATTAAATTAGACTTTTACTTAAGTTAATTCGTCTTTTATTGTAAATAAAAAATAAAATTTTAATTTTTAATTTGAAAATGTGACGCGTTCCCTCGGCATACCCTCGTAAACGTCTAAACGTTTTAACAATAGATAGCGCTAGTGAAGCTTAGTCTCAAACATATGATTTTCAATACGTAATTTTGCAAGCGTAATATTCACAGTTGACTCCGGAATTGTTCGTGTTGGAAGAATAACTACTTATATTAATTAATAAACCATTTTTATAGTAATAGCTTATTATGCAATTAATAATATTCTCTAGCCATAAGTGTTATCGAAACTGGAATAATTATTTATTAAAAAGTCTAATTTGCTACGAATCTTTATCACATTACCGATTTCTAATGCAAGCGTAGAAAGAACTTTTTCTGTTCTATGTTTTTACATACACGCACGCACACACACACACACACATACATATATATTATAAATATATATATATATATATATAAAACGTATTGATCGCCCCCCCCCCTAAAGCAAGTCGCTGGATACGCGCCTGTTAGAGGTATTACCTAATCTTTCAAGAGTACCAGATTTAACATAAACTTTAGAATTTTTGTTTATATTTATAATATAATATTCTTTTTCTTTTCAATAAAGTATTTTAGAAAGAATATGTGTTTAATAGGAGGCACTTCTACTCCTTGGCTAAACCCTGAGCTGCTGACTCTGTTCCTTTTCCATGAAATGTCACCACTTACAAAGGAACAGGAACTTCATATTATTGAATCTTTGGTAAGTTTTCTATACATATAATAGATACCTATACATATCTATGAATATTAATTTAAAAAGTGTACCTCTACATTATGTGGTAACTACCTCTGCCTGGTGATAAATTAAGGAATTGTTTATGAATCAATTATTATTTCTAAGTTCATGTATGTTTCATGGCTCACCTCACTTACTAATTAATTAATTGTGACACAAAATTCAAATAAACACACACACACATACTGATACACACATTGCAACAACCCCCCCCCCCATTACTTTACCTACCTGTTCTATCTATTCTTAACCACCTGCCTACTGTTTAACATGTACTTAAGAGCATGCAACGACATGCCGACTTCACTTGCTATTCTAAACATACCCCCCACTGTTAACTAATAATGTGAGGGCTATATAGTCATTTTGTCAATAATTTTGTCAGCTGAAAAGATACATATTAACATGAACAATTATGACATACATAAGATCTTACCATGTATCATTATTAGCAGGTGATCCAGGTTGGGCCGTGTAAAATATGATCCTGCTTAATTTTACCTTTTTATAGGCTCCTGTGTTACATTTAAGCAGCATCTGCCAGTGGAACTTGTCCCTGGACTTTGATTTAAAAACCAACAATCTTCTAATATAGCTCAAATATTTTAAATTAATTTACTCTCAGGAGGAAACTCTCCTGCTGTAACATTAGGCTTTAATTTTATTTCATTTATTATTTTATGAATTTAAATACTCTTGATATCTAACTTTGCAACCATTAATTTAATAGTTTGAAAAAACTCAAAGTTTTTATTTATTTATTAACACAGGATAATTTAAAATACATTAAAAAGATTTTACATAGTAATTTTAATGATAACTAAAATATAAAAATTAACAAAACTATACACTTTGTGATGTCTACTGCCTTTGTCAATATGCAGAAAATTATTTTAACATTACATATTTGATTGAATTAACTTTTTAAATTATATTTAATTTATCTTATGAATTTAATAATTGTTTCTTGAAAACTAAATTAAAATTTTATTTTGAATTTTCATAGTATATCATACATTAATAATCTCCATAATTTGACTATAGAATCATTCTTGTAGATGCAATCTGGCATGTTGACTGCTTTTTCTAGCTGCAAAACAACATATTTTTGTTCAGCACTTGTGAATTTTTAAATTTTCGGACTCTTCTCAAAAACCTTGCGCTAGCGTTTATATTGGCCTCGCTGCACTTCCCCCTCTAGTTGTTTTCACTTGCAACTTTGATAGCTTATTTTTGTGTCTTAGATGGCTTCTCCCTTAAATGAACCAGCTTGCTTGAAGACAGTTTTCGTTCTTTTAATTCTTATAATGTCTATTTTATTTAACTTTACTGTATTTTTTATTTACTAATGTTTTTGGTTTATGATTTCACTATTGATTTTTTCACATTTTACCTGTTAATTTAGAAATGTCAATGGTGGTTGTAGTTGTCAGGTTCGCTAGATATTATTTTTTTAGTTATTTTCTTGCACTTAGTTATCGGCACTTCACTCCGAGTTTGTCAAATTATTTGTTAATTACAATTTTTATTATTGATTATAAAATATTGGGTTTTTCCACTTTGTTATTCTATGCTTTGCTTTAATTTTTTGTTAATATAAAAATAATAACATTTGGTCGTTACATTTTAATTTTTGAAATTCAAATTTATAAAAATTTTAATTTCTTTAGATTGCAAGGGCAAACTGCCTGTTGCAACACACACACACACACACACACACACACAATGGATTTCCTTTTGAAGATTCAAATAATTTGATAGTAAATTTTCAAATGTAGACCACAGATAACCTCCTTCTCCACCAAATAACAACTACAGTAGACGCAACTTGTGAATTATTTTATTCTGTTCTACCCAAGATTGAGCACAATTTCTTTATTCTTTTTCCTATTAATCTGTATTACCAAGTTTGATCCTGTTACTGTTGGTTCTAAAACACCCTTGACCTTTCTTTAAAATAATCAACCACTTATCTGCATTATTTGTGTCAATTTTATTTTTACAATGTTTCCAACACTCTAGGATTCTCTTATAGAAGGCCAAAGGTTAACTGATGCTTAGCCTTTTTTTCTGGGAAATAAGCGTAGAAATAAACAAAACTGGCACAGCATGCACAGTTTGACATTCAGAGTACTGATTCATAGCTTCTCTGGCTATATGTGAGCTAGAGGGTGCACATTGTCTTACAGGCCATATTTGCTCATTTAGCATATTTATTTGATAGACCTTGTACATTAAAATTCTTTTTAAAATTTACTTATGTTTTACAATTCTTAAAATGAGATGATGATGTTATTGTTTGTATAGCTAACTAGAGTTTCAGTCATTAGCTTTTAGGAATCCCTTAAAGATTCAGTTATTAAAAGCTTTAAGGATTTGATTGGAATTTTGGAAATTAGATGGTTTCTTTTATTCATTCCCAAGTTTGGCAGTGTATATTTTGAATCTTGTAGGTTAATAATTTGAGGTGAGTCACAAGACACATCCACTATATACATTCAAAAGTAGTCGAAAATTTTATCAAGCTGTTTTTAAAGTGTTCCTACTTTTCATTGATGTTTTCCCAAGATCAACAGCAGTAGTTATACAGTAATAGTAATATTTTTGTTATTGATGCTACTTTCCAACTCCTTCTATTACACATTCTCCTTATATATATATATATATATATATATATCGCAATATGTATTCTTGTGTATTAATAATGAACATAAGTCAAAATACAAATACAATGATTGCACTTAATGGTGGATAAAATTACTACAATAGTAATATATTAACTTCATATATATATATATATATATATATATATATATATATATATATATATATATATATATATTGTTCAAATTTTCAATAGTTTATAAAATAGTTTTTATTCATCTACTCAAGTTCAAATTACAGTTTTTTTTCAAATAGTAATTCAATAATTATGTTTAAAACAATTTAATTTTAGTTTTATATGGGAGATAGCTTTCACAAAAGGATCTTAATATAAACCCATTCGGCTTAAAATAAGTGATAACATATGATTTCATAAATCAGCTTATTTAATTTAGAGATTATATAATAAAACAGTTGATTTAATTTTGAGGTTATATGATAGAACAGCTGTTTTAATTCATAGGTTATGTTAATTCATTTACATTAATTGTAATTATTAAATAAAAAGTAACTAAAGTCAATTTTTTTGTGAACCTAAGTAGGAATAGGCTTTAACAATTTTTATTTATATTACTTCTTTGGTCATAAGAAATTATGATTGTCACTTTAATTTTCAGACATATAAGGATTGATTAAAGGTATATTAAATTTAATCTCATATTAAATAATTAATCTTTGATTAATAAAATAACGTTCCTGGAAACATTAATGCAAACATGGTTTTACTAGCAATAAACTTCATAAATATACAAAACATAATAGTATTTTCTATCTAAAAGTTGTCTGTACATTTTTTTAATTGTAGTATGGGCGAGTTCCAGCAGAAATTCTTGAAGTGGTCTCTATAAGCCATATCTTAAGGTCATCTACAGATACAACTTTACAATCCTTAGCAACTTCCTTATCAACACGACAGTTGCTTCGTATTGCAAAGAGGGCTGTTAAATACTCTGTGCAAAATCCATATGACATAGTTCAGCAAGCGTGTTTAGCCAAGTAAGACTACATGGCTGTATAAGGGTTTCATTTTTTCTAAACTTGTATAAAATTAATTATTACTTTGTTCAATAATTCTTATCATGTAATTTTTTTTACCTTGTTTATTGGTTTCTGATAGTTGATTAACTCTTACTTGCATCCATTTTTTGACTGTTAACCATTTTTTTATGCATTTCAGAATGTAAGTTCCATCCAGAAAATTAATAATTAAACGAGGTCATGTAACATGTGATAAAAACAATATACAATTTGTCATTATTGTGACATTATATGTTTTGTAATAATGACAGAACACATGGGTGAAGTATGAATAGTATTGATGTGCATTACTGTCCAAATATTGACATTAAAACTAATGAACAGTTACATAGTAGGTTTCAATAATTGCTTATTGTGTCTTTAAGACTTTGTATAGTGTTTTCAGGCAAATAATATTAGTCAAATAACCAATGATAATTTTGAGTAAGTATTTTTGTGTGAACTGCAAATAAATTCAATTAGTTTTCTTAAAAATCAAAATTTTCCCATTTTCGTATATTTACAGCAGGTGAAGTTGGGTATATTTTGACATTATGTTTAATTTATAACTGGTTTGTTTTCATTTTGTTGATAATTTTCATCCAATTTTTAACATAAAAAAAATTCAAGAAGTTTTATCACTGACGTTAAAAAAAACATTTATACTAACAGCTAAAGTTATAATTTGTGTCCTTTTTTCTGTGAGTAGTTATTGTTTGAACGTAATTATTATATTGTAAATTGTGTTGTTATATTGTAATGTAATAAGTTAATATATCATTTGATTTAGAGATAATTTCACTTTAGTAAATATTTAATGATACCATTTCATAGTTTTATGGCTTTGTCTTTTGTATTTAATTATTTTACAAATTCTGTTGTGGAAATAGACGTAAGTATGAATGTTAATGTGTTTGTGTAAGTAAAAGAGAGAGAGAGAGAGAGAGTGTTTGTAATAGACAGTTACTATTATTTACAGTAACTTATGTGTAACTGATTTATTTACTGTTTTACACATTATAACTGATGATAACCTTTAAAAATAATTACTTTATACCATAATGCAACTAATGCCCATAGGTTTTTACCTCCATTGGCTCGTCAAGCTTTGGAATCAGTTTTGAAGAGGAATAATATCTCACACTCAAGATATAACATTAGCAGAGAGGCAGAGATAACAGTGACAGAAAACTCAGTGACCATCGGCACCACTAAAGTACCTAAATGTAAAACAGCTGATTCCAGTAAAGTTCCAGACATTGTATTCTATAACATTCCACAGGTAATATATTTTGTTTGGTTATTCCTATTTAGCACACTTAACATAATATCTTTAGTAGTAATCCCAGTATTTATGTATTAATTAAAAAGTGTCAAATATATTTTTAATTTTGTTGTAAAGTTTATAATAAAGTCGAAGACAAATCATCATAGAGTCTTAACCAAGTATTAAGACCTGTAAATCAGATTAGTAAAATTAATAATTCATTTCATACAATTTTCTGAAACACTTTTTACTTATCTTTAAAAAATCTAAAATGAAGATAATGTGGTCAGTAATTTTGATAATAGGCCAATAATAATTATAATATGATCATCATTGAGCTCTACTTAAAATTATCGACCTGTGTTCATCAAATAACAGGTCCTCTGATCTAGAAAATTTATGTGGCTTAGTTTTTGTCTAACTAAAACCTAAATTTATTTGCTGTAAACCATGATTTTACAAAATCATTTATGCAAACTAATGTTCAAGTGAAGTATATGATTTGGCCTAAAATGACCAAAAATTGTATGAACAAGATTGTAGAGATGTAAGAGACTGTAAACCAATAATTATATTTCAGAGCTCTATCTAACTAACTGAAACTGACTACGAAACTTGTATCACACACCAAGTCAGGAGGACCTTCAAATCTCAACATCAGATAATTCCATTCACCTTCATTCTGACAGATTTTTTTCCCATATAGTAATTGTATATAAGTTTAAATTATACAAATTAATATATAAGTTACAAAATATCTAAAAAGTCTATACATCTGTGCAAAGATTAACCCCATTGAAAATCTAGACACATGTGTAAAATTATCATATGAAAGTTTTTTTGACTGATTGAAAAAGGATACAGATCATCCAAAGTATATTAGATGTTTTAGTACGATAATTCTTTTTCTGTGTATATATATTATGTAAAAGGACTAGATTATTACCAAGGTAAAATTTTGGCTTATTTAATCAAAAAAATGTTAAGGTGTTGAGCAGGATTTAAATAGAAAAAATGTTAATTGCTGAATATATTCTAGCAACAATCATCTTGTAGAAGGTAATTACAGTTTATTTTGTTTTTATGTTGGTAGCATGTTTCCCTTTTGGAAAGACTAGTACAAGACTTCTTGTTAGGGGAGCACTTACTCCTTGTCGGTAACCAAGGCGTCGGCAAGAATAAAATAGCTGATAGGTTGTTACAACTGTTGAACCTATCCAGGGAGTATATCCAACTGCACAGGTAAGTAGAAATAATGCATTTAAGTCAGCCAAAGGTTTTATTTTAAAATATACTAGTTATTTCGTAAATAAATTTGAAATTTGGATGAATTAAATTAGATATATTTTTCCTTCAATTTTAGATAAGTATTACTTTATTTTATGTTTTACCTATAATTAACTATATAATACAAATAAATAAAAACATACACAAAACTCACAAATTAATCATTTATTTCTCATACGCGTTTCAATGACCAAGTCATCATCATCAGTGAGTGTTACTACTACAAACTCTAACTTACAACTAGGGTGAAAGTAAGGTTACACTTCTGTATTTATACATTAGGCTTTGCCACGCCCACTTGTCAAAACAACAGTTATTAACCCTACTTTAAACATGATACATCAAATAGAAATTTTGTACCTAACTCAATAATTACAATACAATTTCTAACCTACAACATAATTACATATAAACAAAATAGATAATTAATATTACACATTATTATTATGTCAAAATATTTAACCTAAAAGTTACAGTAACCTTTCCCCCCCCCCTTTTGTGTCACGCTAATTACAATAATATAGAATTTTGAATAGGGCCTGACTCATTGTTTACAATATTATTTTTATTCCTATTAATATACAAAGTTTCTCATGCATCCAATTCACTACACTTAACAACGTTTTTTAACAGGGTTACATCGTCTACTTTAAATTCGTGCTCTTCCTCTAAACAATGTTTCGCTATCGCAGATTTTTCTGGTCTATTATATTTAATGTGGGAAAAATGTTCTTTAGCCCTAGTTTTAATATTTCTTTTTGTTTGGCCTATATATTTCAGAGGACACTCTACATTTCAGGCAGTAGATTCCTGACTTTTCTTCATTAGGTATGGCGTCTTTATGGTTCCCTAACAACTTCTTTAGGTTATTTGCAGTGGCAATTGTAACGATCAAATTACTATATTTTCCTAGAGATTTTCTAATTTTATTAGACAGCTGTGGATGGTGTGTTACTTTTACCCATTTCCCCCCTTTAAATCTCTTATTAACGTGCTTCTCTGATTTCTTATTGTCTTATTTTTCATCTTTTTGTGAATTTCATCTATAAACACATTACTGTATCCATTGAACCTTGCTACACTATAAATATAATTCAGCTCATTTTTATAATTTTTCTCTGATAAAGGCAAATTAATTAAACGATGCACCATAGAATTGAAAGCTGCTTTTTTATGTGATATTGTGTGAAATGAATCACTGGTAATAAATCTGCTTGTGTAAGTTGGTTTTCTATAAACGTTAAAACTTAAAGTATTGTTTTTTCTTGATATTAAAACATCTAAAAATGGTAAACATGCCTCTTTTTCTATTTCAACCGTAAATTTTATACTTGGAAAAAAACCATTTATTGCGTTACAAAACTTGTCCAGGCTTTGTTCACTGTCAAACACTGCAAATACGTCATCCACATATCTCAACCACACTCTAGGAAAATATTTCAAGGTATTTTTCGCATTCATTTCGAAATAACTCATAAAAAAGTTGGCTAAAAAACTTGATAGAGGGTTGCCCATAGCAACCCGCCTTTCTTCTGGGTGTAAAATTTATTGTTAAACTGGAAACAATTTTGAACAATACATAAATTAATAAGTGAAATATATTCATCCACTTCATTTGTACTGCATCCTGAATTTTCTAGCCAAATTTTTATCAAGTCGACTGTTTTATCTATAGGTACACTTGGATTAAGTGTTACAACATCAAATGAAACAAGGTATTCATTGGACGAAATACATAAATCCTTAACCTTATTAACAAATTCATACGTACTTTTACTGCCATTGATGGAGGTGGAACAAACTGTTGGAGGCGTGGTATCAACCATTTTAGCAATTAAATATGTTGGGGAATTAATCCCAGATACTGTTGGTCGCATTTTTCTTCCTTCCTTATGGACTTTTGGTAAGCAATACAAACGTGGTAATAATAGGTTTGAAACAGTTAATTTTCTTTTTAGTTCATTAATAGTAATATTAATTATCTATTTTGTTTGTATGTAATTATGTTGTATGTTACAAATTTTATTGTAATTATTGAGTTAGGTACAAAATTTCTATTTGATGTATCATGCTTAAAGTATTGTTAAAACTGTTGTTTTGACAAGTGGGCATGGCAACGCCTACTGTATAAATACGGAAGTGTAACCTTACTTTCACCCTAGATGTAAGTTAGAGTTTGTAGTAGTAACACTCACTGATGATGATGACTTGGTCATTGAAACGCGTATGAGAAATAAATGATTAATTTGTGAGTTTTGTATATGTTTTTATTTATTTGTAGCATAACCTCACAACCTAAGCTCAAAGAATATTTGTTTATATAATACAATTTCAAAATTGTGTGGAATATCATTGTAATTACATTATTACTATACAAAATTTACCGCAGTTGCTTGAATTTATTGATATATTAACCTTACAGTTATAGAGTTAAAGAACTGATGTTTTGTTTACCACCAAACCTTTTTCTAAATTCCATTTGCCAAGTTGAGGCAAGGTTTTTTGTTAGTTTTTCCTGACACCGTTGTGAGTAATGTGTTAGTATATAAGCTTATATTGACTCCTTTTGTGAGTCTTATGTTTATAAGAAATTATTTCTTGTTGTGTTTAAGAGTGAAGTACTAGTACTCCTCATTGGGGAGCCTTATGCTTGTTTTTCTTTGCTGTACAGAGTGGTACACAGAGAGTTGACATTAAATACATAGAAATACTACTAATTGGCCAAAGAATTACTTTTTATAGCTGTTGAATCACTTCCGTATAAATTTGAGATGTTTTAGACAAGAAATAAATAAAATCAAGAGCTAAAATGAGCCCAAAACACTTTAAATGCTGCAAGTAGAACAACATAGCTGTTTTCAATAGTGATGATTTATTAAAACTAACTGGATGTGTATAAAACTTATATCGCTATTAGAAGTAAGTTGTTTTGAATTATGGAACACATTCTATCTAAGAGTGAAGAATGTTCTACAATCAATCAGCGTTACTAGAATAGACTTCACCCAGTTCTGATGTATATGGTTTAAATACAGTGGTAGGAAATAGAACTATTATCTAGTAAAAGGTTGGGTTTCTGTATCTAACATTATCTTGAGTAATATTAGATCTAACCCAATAAAGATCTAATTAGATGTGTGTTGCAGGACTCAAAAGTGTATTTTGTCACAAAAATATTCTCACTTATAAAGAACTAAATATTATAAGTTTTATACAAGTGCAACTTTTTTATTAAATATTTTGAACTTATTTAATTTTCTATTATTAATTGTAAAAACAAATAAAATGTTCCTTACAGCTTGAAGTTTATGTTAGGTTCTAGGTTCCCACTAACATTATATGCTTCGGAAAATGTTACATTTTACACAAAAATTCGCTATTATAAAAAATATTTATATATATTTACAGAATTTTTTTTAATTTAGAAGTTATTTTACTGTGGTGGAGTTTGAGGCACTCTTTGTCTACATGTAATGCAACTTTACAACATTTCAATGTTACTTCACTCGATTTCACTTTTTCACAATAAATAGTCCATCTCTATCATAGATTTTTCATTATTCAGTCATATGACAGATAAAAACATAAACTAGTGACTGACAGTGAAAAAAAACTAACTGAGTTGAAAATTCTTATTGTAAAAATTGATAAAAGTTTTTATATCTGACAGCTGGACAAATTATGGCCTGTATCTTCCCTTATCTATGCTGTAAGTTTTTTGAGCAGTGACACAGTAACATAAGTAACACAGACATCTAGTGCTGTATGTGACATATCGCTGTAAATAAACTCTCTTGAAGTAACAATGGTATTCATGGCAGGCTGGTTTGTCAGTATAGCCGCTAGCAACTCTGTGATCTGCTGAGTAGGGCTGATTTGTGACCCTTGTTATTCAACAAGGTTTTATACAATTTTTAAATGTAGTTTTATACATTTTAAAATTTTGAAGTCCTGATGTTTCCAATTCTATTAAGAATATTGTTTTTTTATCTTACTTGCAATTTTAAAAGCTGTACTAATAATGCATATCAATATATTGATTAAAAATCATTATTGTTTCAACTAATAATATAATTTAAAATGCTATTTAACATAAAAAGTTGATGTAAATTAGGTTTAAAAAACATGTTAATTGCCCCTTGGACAGTGTGAATTTTAAAAAGAAAAGTTATAAAATTTATAATAGAGCTCGGTTAAATTTTTCAGAGATACCACTGTGCAGTCACTAACTTTACAAACTACAGTTCGGGATGGTGTTGTGATTTACGAAGATTCTCCTTTAGTAAAAGCTGTAAAGGCAGGTCATGTACTGGTTGTAGACGAAGCAGACAAGGCGCCCACTCATGTTACATGTATTCTGAAGGTAAATATTATTATTGTTTCGGTTAACTGGATTATTTTAGGGAACAGGCTTGTACTGTACTTTTTTTAAATTCTTGTAGTCAGTGTTCAAAATTAACTGTTTAGAAAAATATTGATTTCATTCTTTTTTATTTTCTATTTACTATTGTTACTTTACATTAATACATCAATATGTAAACGAAAGACATGACTGAGAGAAAAATTAACACTGTACAACAAAATTAAGAATAACCATTCCAGCACTAGTCAGCATAAACACGAGGAACTACTAGATGTAATAAAAACCCCAATTCGCTGTATTATGCTGCAAGAAGAAACTCTATCACTGAACTACTTTTCAAAAGGTGAACATGAAGGGACTACAAATAAATAAAAATGAGAGGGAATTGTTTTTTTGTTGAAGAGAGCTTTAAATAATCAATGACTCTCTTCTCTTCACTACATTTTTTTTCACACTAAACGAATTTTCATCTCACTTTCCCCTTTAACTAATTAATTCCCTTGGTTCTCTTTTATTAACTTTTACTTTAAACTTCTCTTTTTCCCAAGAAATGTTAGCCTTCATTTTAACGTGTCCTACAAATGTCGTTTTCCTGAATTAAGTCTCTTTGTACTTTGTTTTGGCATTAGCGTCCTATTCCCTCATCTGGGAATTCTAAACCAATCACAAAATACTTTTATAAGTACGACCAATACAGCTATAACCTCTAGCTTAAAATTTATACCTTTACTTGATAGTTAACTTATATTTGTTTGCTAATTCATTAAGGCATTGCCCTAACTTTCTCTAACAGTATTTTAGAGGCCACCTTGGGGCTTGTTTCTCTTAACATCACACAACAAAAATATTTAGTACATTCTGTCGGCTTAGATTTATTGTTTTATGTTTACAACTACATTTGTACTGTGCTGCCTCTTGTTAGCATTTTACTTGAATTCTTTATTCTCTAACTTTGTAATAATTTTATGCTACAATATATACAATAAACTCCCGATTATCTGTGGAATAGGGTGGCGCCAGATAACGAATTCCCCGAATAATCTGCTATGAACAAAGAATACGCAAAACGATCGATAATCGATTATTATTCCATAAGTTACACAAATATTGACCCCGGTTAATGCAATTCACAAATAATCTTCAGAGGACAAAATAAATACAGAAAATAATTTAAAATGTTGATGTATTTGACGGATTATAACATGTACATTTATATGTCTAACTATTTACAATACGTACATAAGTATATGTCAAAAGTAAGTATGTATGTACATATGTAATTTCCTTTACACATAATACTTTC
The DNA here is from genome assembly GCA_036971475.1 of Prosapia bicincta. Lineage (NCBI taxonomy): Eukaryota > Metazoa > Arthropoda > Insecta > Hemiptera > Cercopidae > Prosapia > Prosapia bicincta. Next base: position 68,673,821 of record JBAIZL010000006.1, on the reverse strand, counting down.
ACTTTTTAACAAAAAAATCTGTCACTTTCGTCTGTTTTTTTGTGAGCATTGATTTAGCTTTAATGTGCGATCTAAGTTTCTTGAGAACCATTTTGTCGCACAGTGTCTACTTGTGTCACGTGTGTCACAAAGCCATAAAGATTGATAATGTATATGACAGACATGCATATATCACGTCCTAGACTATTTATAGCCGAGATTAGCTGACATTTGTTTACAATCATATGATACACATTAGGTTTTCGGGCGTCCAAGCATTTTATCATTGTCTCTTATATACAGTAGTCTGCTCGCCCCTTTTATTAGCTGGCCCACGTCAGGATGCTTCCCTTTCAATGTAAAAATTAGTACGTACATATTTACATATCTATTCCCTTCATCTAACTTCTATTAAGCCTTATATGTATTTACATCGTAATTCACTGTTTGGAAATTTAAACACATGAATCGGATTGGAATAAAAATTGGATATTTGTAAAATAATGGCAGACCCCGGATAATCCGCAAACTGGATAATCCGCCCACGGATAATCGGGAGTTTACTGTATGTATGTATATATATATATATATATATATATATATATATATATATATATATATATATATATATATATATATTCTTGATATTTAACATTATCCATTGTTTTTCCGTTGCACTGACTTTATGAAGTTAATATATTACTATTTTTGAGTAATTTTATCCACCATTAAGTGCAATAATTTTACCTTGAGTGATGAGGCACCTTTCGGTCTTTGACCATACGAATGGTCAAAGACCGAAAGGTGCCTCATCACTCAAGGTAAAATTATTGCACTTAATGGTGGATAAAATTACTCAAAAATAGTAATATATTAACTTCATATATATATATATATATATATATATATATATATATATATATATATATATATATATATATTCTTGATATTTAACGTTATCCATTGTTTTTCCGTTGCACTGACTTTATGAAGTTAATATATTACTATGTAAGTAATTTTATCCACCATTAAGTGCAATAATTTTACCTTGAGTGATGAGGCACCTTTCGGTCGTTGACCATTGTCGAATCACTGATGTTTTTCTGTTGTGGATGTTCGGTCTGTGAAGTTGGTGTCTGTTGACGTAACGCGCACTTTTTCTTGATCTGTGTGTATGATATTTCTATATAGTATGTCTTCTGTATATGTTGTTTGTAGATTCATTAAGTTGTTGTGTATGTTTTTATAAATGTGGTATTTTTCTAGTGAGTTTAGTTCTATTGGGTTGTTATTTATTTCCAGTATGGTTAGGTTATTTTCGTAATTTGTTATTTCTTGTTTTGGGATATTAGGTGTGCTGCAACATTTGATACTTTAGAATTTTTGTTTTTGAATGCTCTATAATGTTCTTCAAATCTTATTTTAAATGTTCTGGTTGTTTTTCCTATGTAAAAAGCGTTACAGTTGTTGCATGTGATTTTGTAAATTCCTGATGAGTTTAATTCTAGTGAGTTTAATTCTATTGGGTTATTATTTATTTCAAGTATGGTTAGGTTATTTTCGTAGTTTGTTATTTCATGATTATGTGATATTAGGTGTGCTGCAACATTTGATAATTTTGTATTTTTATTTTTGAATGCTCTGTAATGTTCTTCTGTACTTGAACTTACAAACCACATATACAGAAGACATAATATATAAAAACATCATACACACAGATCAAGAGAAAATGAGTATAACGTCAACAAATACCAACATCACGGACCGAACATCTACACCAGAAAAATATCAGTGATTCGACAATGGTCAAGTGACCGAAAGGTGCCTCATCACTCAAGGTAAAATCATTGCACTTAATGGTGGATAAAATTACTTACAATAGTAATATATTAACTTCATAAAGTCAGTGCAACGGTAAAACAATGGATAATGTAAAATATCAAGGATATATATATATATATATATATATATATATATATATATATATATACATAAATTTATAACTTTATAATTTTTATATATATTTTGCTTATAATTTTAAATATTAAAATTTGCTTAAAATTAAATTTCAGTTGTATAATGCACTGTATTGTATACAAATGCAAATATAAAATTACAGTAATGTTTTCGCTTATGATTTATTTATTTCTTTAATAACATGTGTTTTTACAGACTTTGGTTGAGTGTGGAGAGATGATTTTATCAGATGGACGTAGAATAGTACCATCATCAGATGTTAGAGCAACAACTACATCTGCCAACATAATTCGGGTTCATCCAGATTTCAGGATGATTGTGTTAGCCAACAGGCCAGGTTTTCCTTTCCTTGGAAATGATTTCTTTGGAGCTTTAGGTAATTAAATAGGATATTTCTTCTCTTTTGAGTTCTGTTCAAACTTTTCCTTTTTACTTATAACTTAATAGTAAAAATTAAATTAATTTAAACAAAATTAATATATAATAGTAGTAATATATAATAGTGAAATAAGAAATATAAAAAATGTCACACAAGTCTATCAATATTCTTAAGTCTGTCAGGACGATTTCAATTCTCGTTTAGCATTTCTTCATACTGCAACCAAAGCCATTAGAGAGTTATTGGTATTGGAGGAACATTTTGTGATCTATATCCATATTCACTGCCTATGCCAGAACTCTATACTAGTTACAGGAAATCCCCCCTACGGATGTGAGTGGTTGATCCTTATGGAGAAAGACTGCAGAATAATGTATATAGGGACTGAGCTATAGATTTTCAGAATAAATGTTTAGATAACAGTCTGACTTTTATTGTAACTGGTTTTACATCATTCTTCAACAGCTTTCAAATAATTATTATTGCGTAACTTATATTGGCCTTAAAGCCAGCTCATTTGTAATCATTGATTTTATTTCAGAAAGCATCGTGTGTTTAATGTAATTAAACAAATACAAATTTACCAAAACAAGAAAAAAATTTAATTTTTGTTTATTCAACATGTAAACACTTTTGAAATTATATGCAGTAAAACCTCATTGAAACAAACTAATTGGCGTAGAGGGTTATTTGTTATAAAGCAAAACGTTATCTTAGAATGGAGAAAATGGAAATTAAATGTAAAGGAAACTGTAAAGGGTTAATAAAAAGAAATAAACTGATTTTAACCCTTTGAGGACCGACTAAATATGAGTATGCCCTAATATTGACACATGGCATCTGAGTGCCAAAACTGCACAGTTTGGTAATATGTGCATTTGTAGACATTCAGGAGAAAAATCATAACTCTACATCTATAACAGATATTGTTGTTTTTGGAGTCAAAATGTTTAAATATACATTGTTTTTCATTAAAATTATTTTTTTAATTAAAAGAATCATTTTATGTTAACATACAACGTATTTTATTTTAAAAAATTTCAAGTTTTTTTCTGAAAAATCTGAAAACATTTCATCAGTGGTACCTTATTGTCTACCTTATTTAAAACAGCAATAAATGCTTTCCATCAATGACACCAGGGACCAAAATTTATGTTTGCTATACATTAAAAGATTATTCTCTTTGTTTTGAGGATTATTTTAAGAAACAGAAGTCACATTTCAAGCAAGTAACATTTTGGTTAGGACAAGTTGTATATTTGTTTACAAAACATTTGTGAACTCTTGATAAGTCATTATTTTAAATATTACTGATGCGTCTATACACTATTTACAGTTCTTTTGCATTGTTTATAAGGAAAGGGCACTTAACAGAAGGTATAAGCGACAAATTAGGCGGCTGTTTTTGTGGCTGTTTGATGGTGTAACCTATCTTCAAAACTCAGTCGATTATAAGTGACATCCAGTGTAATAGGGCCTATTATTAGATGTTCTACTACAATAAGGGTTTTTATTATTTTCATAAGTATCTCAATTTACTTATTTTTATAGACAAACATACTGCACAATACGAGGTGTGGCTAGAAAAAAACCGAACTGATGCTATAAACAAATTTTATTTTCCATTATTTATAATTTGATGTTATCTCCATCAATGTATTCTCCTCCTCGGTCTATACACCGCTCCATACGAATTTTCCACTGTTCATAGCAATGCTGCAGATCATTTTCGGTAAGTCCATACATTACTTCCGTCGCTTTTTCTTTTACTGCTTCAACACTCTCAAATCTAGTTCCTTTCAAAGCTGACTTGACTTTAGGGAAAAGAAAAAAATCACAGGGGGCCAAATTAGGTGAGTAGGGTGGATGGTCTAAGATGGGAATGTTGTGATTGGCTAACAACGTCTTCACTGACAACGCATTGTGAGCTGGGGCATTGTCTTGGTGCAGGATCCATGTCTTTTTTTCCACAAATCGTTCCGTTTTCTCTGTACTCGCTCACGTAGAGTAGTCAGGACGCTAATGTAGTAATGCTGATTCACTGTTTGTCCCTCTGGTACCCAATCAATGTGTACAATCCCTTTGACATAAAAAAAAAACAATCATCATTGCCTTGAATTTCGATTTTGACATTCGTGCTTTTTTTTGTCGTGGAGAATCAGGAGATTTCCAATGCATCGATTGGCGTTTGGTTTCAGGATCATAAGTAAAAAACCACGATTCATCACAAGTAATAACATTTTGTAAAAAAGGTGGGATCACTTTCAATGTTTTCTAGGATGTCAGAACAAATCATTCTTCGGCGTTCCTTCTGTTCAATTGTGAGACACTTTGGAACCATTTTTGCACACACTTTGTTCATGTTGAAACTTTCATGAAGAATCTGCCTAACACTTTCCTTGTCAATTCCTGTCAACTCAGACATTGCTCTGATTGTTAAACAGCGATCTTCTCGAACAAGTTTCCTGATTTTTTCAATGTTTGCATCAGTTTTTGCTGACAATGGTCTGCCAGTGCGAGCGTCATCACTTGTGTTCACGATAAACAATCATCGCCGTACACTTGTTGCTGAACATTACAAACGTTTCACTTGCAGATTTTCCAAGTTTGAAAAGAAATTTGATGTTAACACGCTGTTCTTTCTGTACACTCAACATTTTTCCGACACACAGACAAAATGTCAACTATTTAGAACAGACACCACGGGCAGACTGAGTGCAGGAGGCAGATGAAACTCGAGCAGTAGGCGGAGCAAGAGTCACGTGACAGGCCAGGCGACTTTCAGCCTTATTGCATTCGTTTTTTTATTGTTTCACCTGTGCTAGTTCGGTTTTTTCTAGCCTCACCTCGTATGTTACAATCCAAAGTTACAATGGTAATACTAATCTAACCTCATTGTAGGAGACCTGTTCAGTTGTCATGCTGTTGATAACCCTAGTGAAGACTCTGAAATTGCTCTTCTCACACAATACGCTCCTAACGTTCCACTTGATATCATCCAGCGCCTTGTTACTGCCTTTGCAAAGCTGAGAGACATGGCTGACCAAGGTCTTGTGTCTTATCCTTATTCTACAAGAGAAGTTGTTAACCTTGTAAAACACATGCAGGTATGAGGTTTTTTATAAATAATTTGTTTAAAGTGTTTAGTTTTACAAATATATTTATGAGGTTTAGATTATTTTTCTAGTAATTTATAGATTGTATGAATCAAAACAACTTGATGTTGTCAAGCTAATTTATGAATTCTTTAAACATTTAATAACTTGTAGTATAACATTTTTGGTAGATAAACATAAAAATATCGTCACACAATAATTTCCCTAATTTTACTAAAAAAATGTGTTTGAGATGTTTTTTATAAATTTAAATATTTAAAAAATTTCTTCTTCTGAATCTCTACGCTGCTATTAATGCAAATACTTCAAGCAGGAAATAGATAAAATTGAAACATCTAATGAAAAATATATAAATACAGTAGAGTCTCGATAATTCGAGGTAGATAGGACCTAGACTCCCTCGGATTACACAGAAGTACTTTCCTGTAGATTAGAAAAATTAGGAGAACTTTATATGAACATTTCTTGGAAGCCTGACTCATTTCTTTTGCATACCGTATTGATATAAACATTTCTTGGAAGCCATACTCATTTCCTTTGCATACCATATGACTATAAACATCTTTTGGAAGCCCTACTCATAATTTTCTTTCAAATAATTAAAAAAGGCTCAAGTAGAAATAGGCTCGAATTATACTGAAGCTTAAAATATTGGGACTCGGATTTTCAAGACTCTACTTTACAGTCAACTCCCAATATTTCACAAGCATATAATTCGTTTTGAAAACAATTTGTGGTATAAGTTCCGGAAATATTTGTCTATCGTCATAGAGGCTATAGACATGTGAATAATGAGAAATAGATTCCATATATATCTGCTCAAGCAGCATAAACAATAAAAAGAACTAGTTCATGGCATTTATTTATAGGTGAAATTTTAATTATGAGACTTGATGCATCAGAAAGTGTCAACAGTTGGTGTCAGTTCTTTATATCTTATGCATCAAGCCTGTTAATATACTTTATATTTTGAAATTTGAAACGAATTTTCATTTATAGATGTTGTGACTTCAAGAATTCACAATCAATTATACATAAAAATGAATGATTAACACAGAAATATTAAAAATTACAGATTTAATATTTGAATCCAAAAAATTTTTTTTGTAAAACTACCTAAAAAATTATTTTATTCATCTTATTATAAATTTATAAATATATGGTAATATGGTTGCACTGTTTTTTTAAGATTATTTCAGTACCCATATAAAATACATTCCAGCGCCTCTTTCTTGAAATGGTCACAATAGTTCTTACATAAGTTAGCATAAACTATTGGTGTTTGACTATAAGTAAGTCATTAATAAATTATTGCAGCTTTAATGCATGTATAGTAATTGTTTTAAATACTATCTGCAATATATCTTATAATTTTTATTTACTGTTTCATCCAAATACCTATTACAAAGACAGTTAATGATATTATAGCCAGTGATATTCACAGTATTTTAATTGTCCTGCTTTTCTGTTTTGTTTTATATCTAGGTACTCGATGATATCTTCAGTTCTTTTCAACTTTAATCTCAATAATAATGTCTTTTTTCAAATAATGGATATGATTTATAATGTAGATTATGTAGAAAATTTTTTTACTTGGGGCAGATTGTATTCAGAGAAGGCAATGTAGCCAACACTAGCTTCAGCCACCTATTATTACCCCAGAGTTACCTATTTTCAACCTTGGTGGATTAAAAAGCACATAGAATTTGTTGGCAATAATGAAGATTGAACACAGGCATTTAGATTAGGAGTTAATTACTTTACCAACTAGACCAATCAGTCACCTATAATCAATACTCATTAATTAGAATCTGATTCTTCATCCAGCTAAATGCAAGTCTTTAGGCACTACACAGAAAAAGACATTTCATCCTTTTCTTCTTTTTATTTCATATTTTTTGTTTATTGTATTTTCTTTGTTTTCCAAATTTTCTCTGTTGAGTTCTAAACAACCCCTTAAATCTTGTTTCTTATACCAGTCGTCACATTTTATCTTCATTCAGTCTCTTGGGTGTTTTCAACACATTGATGTATTTTTCATTTATATATCAGTCCAACCTGGCTTCGGGATCCAATTAGTTTTAACAAAAATGCATGGTGTTGGTTGAAATTGTAGTTTAAAATTTTAAAAAAAAACTATAACCGTTTTGTTAAAAACTTATTTAATAATTATGTTTTTATTTGTACCCAAAACTACAAATAATAATATGCTTTTATTGGAAAAATTAATTTAAATGAAAAACTAAGTCACTTTTCTTTACTTTAATGTTTTTTTTACCATAGAATTTTGTATGAAATATTTAAGTATTTTCTGTATAGAAGAACAAACTATATAAAGAAAAAGTGATTTATTATGGTACAAATTGGTAATCAAAGCCAGTATTTGTTCAGGAAGATTAAGATGAAAAATAATGAACTGTGCTCTTTTTATGTTTTTTTAAAACTTTTTTGAAAACACCAAATTTTACGTATATAGCTATGATCATTAAATAAAAAAAAAATTCTTAAATATGTTTTATTTCCTGTCTCTTGGAAGGAACGCTGATCACCAAGATTCTTTTATTGAAATCGTGCAAACCAAAGCTTGTGAATATCATTTAAATAGCTTGTCAGTATGTCACGGCCAAAATAAATAATACACAGAACTGAGTGGCAGCTCATGCATAGCAAAAATGGTCAAGCATTTCAAACACACAAAAATAAATTATAAAGCAGATTAAGCAACAATGGACACTAGGTCGTATTACAATACCTAATGCAGTTATACGTACAATATCTATAGATATATTCTAGGTGAACTATTTCAGTTAAACACTACACACAGCAAAGCTCACTGTTGCACATTGAGTTCAGCTTCTAGTTGTACTTTAATTTAATAAAGGTTATCTGTCCTATCTTGTATGTTTTTTCCTGTATTTCTTCTCTTATAGTTTGATTTCTTTCTGCACATTTTCTTTTTTTACCTTTTTTACTCCAAAGAATCTAATTTCTCTTGTCTGCACTTTTCTTCAGGTTCTTTCTTTTTAGTTTCAAACTAAAAACAATTTTGTTTTTATATAAATCCATGCACCCGCTTGGTATACAATGTTTCTTCACTAGAACTTCGTTAATCATCTCTTTGCAGGGTTTATGTAGACTTTCGCAGCCACTTGAGTCATTCCTGTACATCAATTTTACAGGCAGAACTCTTGTTTGTGCATTATCAGTTTTTAATATTTACAGGACAACAATTTTAATCTGTTATTGTCAATGACTCCTAGATATACAAACATTACATTGTCTGCTGTTTTATCATTCACTTTCTGTATCTTTGTCTTATAAAAATGCAAAAGTTTCACACATTTTTTTGGCTATGACTTGTAAATTTATTTTTTGGAGACGTAGCAAAATAAAGTCAGTAGTAAATATTAATTCTAAGACAAGGTATTTTTCTTCTTATTATTATTTTAGTGAAAATATTCAAAAATTGTACTTTATTTCAATAGCTTTGCCTCAGGTTTGTATGTTTATAATACATTTAAAATGAAACTCCCATTGAAAAAAGAATTTATCCAGAAATATTTTCAAACTATAGAAACTATTGGAAATTATTTTAAAGAGTTTTATCTTTCTTATCTTTATTTATTATTGGCTAAAAATGTTTTTTTAATAATAATTCGTGTATTTATATCTTAAACACTAATTGTTAATGTGTGTCTAGGCTTATCCAGATGACTCTTTGGCAGATACTGTGAGTAATGTGTTTGACTTTGATTCCTACAGTCGTGACCTTCGAGATACTCTACTCCAGGTGCTGAGCCAACATGGTATTCACATACCTTTAACAGCTCAAGAAAAGAAGCGTAAGTAACACGATGTTTTAACATAGTTGTCAATTAATTATGCTGTGCATATGTTATCTAATTACAATCTGGAACAGAACTTATTTGAAAATATTTACATCCTTCACAAACTAACAACCTTTAATGTTTTTTACATTATCCGTTATGCTTCATGATAATGACAGAGTTGAAAAACTGAGGACCAACAATTTTTTCTATAGATTATCTTGTCACTTGTATCAAATTGTTTCAAATAAAAAGACGATGTTTTGAATGTGTCAAGAATGATTATTTAACAGTAGATGTTTCTATTGCTAATTTATTGACCTTTTCATGTTATTAATAAACTCATTGCCTAAAGAAAAAACATCGACAATGTCCCTGTTAATGGTAACAAGTTGCTACTCTAAACAATATTTTAATAAAACTACTGACAATAATTCCAAGTCTATAAACAATTTTGTAAAAAATGTTGTTATTATTTTAATGATTTAATGTCTATTGTTTATGGTTACTTAGGTTGATTGCAACCAATTATAGACCACAAAATATGAAAAACCTTCTTTAATTTTAAAACATTATATTTGCTTCTTGTAATCACCTTGAATTCACTGTATAAATCATTAGTAATTATTGCATAACTGAGTGAAAACTTTTAACTTATTTGCTGACCCATTTAAACAATCATTTCATTGATGAAGCCAAAGAAGGGGTGGCTTTGTCATTAAACATATTGTTTCAAAATGAGTAAGCAAGTAAGTTGAAAGATTTCACTCAGTTACGTAATTGCTTATGACACTCTACGTATTGATTATTAACAAAAATCCCTTCATAGAGCTAAATATTTATTTTTAATAATGTCTGTCAAAATAGAAATAAATTCACACATTTTAAACAAACAGCATAAATAACAAAAATATTTTTTAATCAAAAAATAAAACTAATTACTACAAAAAGCAATTGAATTACAAAAACTCAAGTCAATAGTTACTCTATTAATGTAAAAACAGAATATATCCTCCAAAAAAAGGTTTGATGTTTATTACAATGAATTTTTGTAATAACTGGTTTTATTTTTTAACACTGTAGATGAACCTATAATAGGTATGTTTTGGATGCGACCATAAAATCTGCAAATTAGCAATTTATACTCCTTGAATCTCACAGCAAACATTTCCTTTTTCTAAAAATTTTAAAACTAAAGACAATAAGAAAATGCTAGAAGTACTCTGCACTATTGTTAAAAGTATACTTTCATCTGAGTTAAAGCTCACGATCTAGAAGATACTTCTATTACATTTATGGTCAAATAATATAACTTCGTGTAATATTAGCAGCGTAGACTGACTTGTATTAATAACATTATATTGCCAATATTAGTTTAGATTGAAAATGTTAACAAAATTTGGAATTTAGAATGTAAGAAGTTTCTGAAAATAAAACAGTATACTTAATTGTGAAATTTTTATCCTTGAATTAGTTATGGTTATTTTTAATCTACCAATGTACAGACTTATCCAACAGTTCTGGTTTCAACCAAGAGTCAGGTAAGTATTTCGATTTGAATTACCTAGTGTTGAATATTTGATGCATTTTATTAAATTTCTTATTAAATTTTATTAAATAATTTGGTGCCGGATTTTGGGTTTTGCATCATACCCAGAAAATCTACTTCTAACACATCTCAGTAAATGAGAATAAAATAACGATGCCACTTTGGTATTTGCCACTCTGTAGTCAAAATATAACAAAAAATCTTATTCATTTCCTTCTATTAGTTCACACTCTCCTTATAATATATATCTTGTTAAAATTTCAATTGTTTATAAAATACTTTTGATTAATCCATTCAAGTTCAATTCAATTTTTTTAAACTTGTATTGTATAACATAAAAATTAATCTATTAATTAAGTTAAATTTAATAATGAATTAATTTGAGTTTTATATGGGAGAAAAGCATTTCACAAAAGGGGCAAGGTATGCAATATAGTTATTTCGCTCCATTTGGCTTATAATAAATGATAACATTATCTTATGTAAATCAGCTGATTTCATGTTGTGTTACTTAATTTATATTGTAATTAGTTAATAAAAAGTAACTAAAATAAAGATGTTTGTGTAGACCTAAATAGGAATTGCCTTAACATTTTTTTTGTTTATATTGTTATATTCTCTTGTATAATGAAAATCAACCTTATTAGAAACGTCTTTCAATTCTGATCATATTCACAATTTTTCCATATTCTATCATTTTTGTAAAATTCTAATATTGTTAAAGGATTTTAAGCCTATATTGTCATTAAAATTCAGGAATGGTAAAAATCTTTTATCTTTTAAAAGAAAGATATGGTGAAATGATTAGAGTTGTTCTTATTCATCTTGCCAAGACAATTTATTTTCTTAGATAGATTATTTTATCTGTTCTTGTAATTGATCCTTTTAGATCGAGAATTTGTGCAATTGACAGTAGATCGCCATAGTGGCTTGGATGTCTCTTCGCCTAAACATGGCAAAGTAGATGAGAAAGGGAACCCGCACGTAGGAGGAAACACGTGGGCTGGAGGAACTGGAGGTAGAGACACAGCCGGTCTTGGAGGCAAAGGAGGTCCTTACAGACTAGATGCTGGTCACACTGTTCATCAGGTAATTCATAAAAGAATTTTATGGGACCCCAAATTATGGAATTTTATGGTGCAGATTAATTTGTTTGCCTACAGTCAAGAGTCTTAAAACAATGAAAAATAACACCAGGAAAGAAGACATTTTATAATAGGTGGTATATTTGTTTTATGGAGTCAATTTAATAGCAGCAGTTTTAGCAAACCCCAAGATATAAGGCATTCCACAAAAATTTTGAAAAGATTTTATTTTCAAATACCACAACCCTTTTTGTAACTTATTCTGTGCTTTTAACCCATTGCAACTGTTGACATGATTCTCTAAATGCTTTTTCAATGTTTTATTCACTCTCTTCCAACTTCTTGGCATAATATTTTTGTTTCATTTTCTTCAATAATTTTTTTAAAATTAGTTCTCATATCTTTCTTTTATTTTCTTTACATTTAATAGTTTTAAAATATTGTTGCATCTCAATCCAAAAATGGAATATTTAGGATTCCAAAACACATTTGCAGGGTTTGCCATTGTATGCCTTTTTTAAACGTTTCCTAGAGATAAAATTGGTGTTTATAGTGCTACAGTTTTTCTACCTCCTCATTCTATGAGTAATATAGCAGTTTCCTTTCATCCAAACTGAAATTGATTTACCTCTTCAACTTCAGGAAACTGTCATCTGAATACTTAAATGTTCAAGTTTTCATACATAAAAGACTCCTCATATATTAATTTAATTTTTAATATATAAAACTGTCATAGTTTAAGATCTACAGTAGAACCCCTCAAATCTGAACCCCTGCGAAATCTGAACATGATTTGATGAAAACCAAATTTTAAAAAAGTATTTAAAATTTAATGAAGTATGTACTGAAAGTTTGCCTATACTGTACTACTGTATCACTTCATTAACATACAATTTATTGACAGTAAAATAAAAATAAAAGACACAAACACTTAACTATATTTTGCTCTTAATATCAGTAATCTTTATCTGGCGAAGAGACATAAACCTTCCCGAGGTTGGGATGTTGCACCATCATGCATTAGCCTAACACACCATGAGTAACAGCATTTGTAGAGGCATCTTTTTTCTCGCTATCGCCATCTGCTACACTGTCATCATGTTGATCCTGGACCATAGACACCATGTCATGCTCGGTATATACTTCATTGTTATCTAGTGCTGTCCACTCTTCCAGGCAACTTTCTTCAGCATCTTCACATCCTGGTACTCTTTGAAGGAGCTCAGTTTCATCATCCCGTGTTCTAAGGGGTGTTTCCACAAATTCGAGATTAGATCAGAGATTCCTCCAAGATTTTTGCAATAAAGTCTTACTGACATTATTCCAGGATTCAGCTACCCAGTAAATTACATCCTTTATTTTAATTGTCTCAAGTTTTTATGGAATAGAAAGAGAACAATATTCTTCAATTTATGTTTGCAGAAGCTTTTTTCTGTAGCTCAGTTTTATGTTCTGCAGCACACCTTGATCCATAGGCTGAAGCAATGATGTCACTTAGGATGGGAGATAAATTGCTTTTATATCTTTACATACCAACTGCATGTCTGAAGGAAGTGAAGGAGCATTGTCTATCATAAGTAGAGCTTTTGTTGACAGTCCACTTTTTTTCATTAAATTTTGTTACTGAAGGAACAAATTCAATTTTGAACCATTCGTTGAAAATATTACCAGTCATCCATGCCTTACACTGATTACTGTAATGTACAGGGAGAGCATTCAAGTTTATATTTATAAGGGTTTGTGGGTTGGCGGATTTTCCAATCACCATTAATGGTAGCTTAATTGTTCCCGTGGCGTTACTACAGGCTAAAACTGTAAGACGCTGTTTGCTCCTTTTAAAGCCTGGCACAGAAGATTCGTCTTTAGAAGTCAGACTTTTAGTGGGAAGGGCTTTAAAAATCAATCCAATTTTAATTAGCAGTCTCGTCAATTTTTTTATTCCCAGAAACTATTGCCTAATGGCGTTGTTCCAAAGACTTTTCACTCGTAGCACTGCAAAACTGATAAATTTTTAATGCAGAAATATGTAATGAATGTTCTAATATTGTTTGTTAATTAAAAAACGTACTTCTGTCAAATCCAAAATCCGAACTTTTTCGGCAAATCCAAACTTTTCCAAATTCGAACAGGCTATAGCCCCAATTAGTCGGATTTGAGGGGTTCCACTGTATTTCAAATAATTTTAAGTTTTAAATCCAAACATATTCTTTTTGTGTTTGTTTTATTGGTTTAATAATATGACAAAAGGAATCATTGTATGTTCTAAAAATTCACTAAAGTTTATAAATTTATTAAGTAATACCTAATTGATCCTCCTATAACAAAAACACATCGTGTTATTTGTCTCTGCAAATTATAGCTTCATTGAATCACAGTGTTCTTTAACCCATTAAACCCCACAAACGTACTATCAAAATGTTGCTAAAATGCATTAAGACGAACTCATTTCGTCATCGGTTTCCGTCGTTATTTCATAAGAATTATGAAGTATAGTTTTTTTGATGAATATTCAGTTTGCTTGACCACTGTTAATGTGTTTTCGTCTCTGTGCTTCATATAAGCACATGCAACACTGAAAGGAATTTTTCTAATTACTGAAGGGAATGCTTTTGCCTTTCAAATCTATAAACATAATGAAAATTAAATATGTCCCTCCTGTCTGGTTCTTGGAATGACAGGCCACATGAAGTAGGATTTTTATTGCCTCCCTAATGTTTTTAACTAACTTGTCAGCTGGATATTTAGGTTAACCACTTTTATCACTTTATCATTCAGTTAAGGATTAGAGTATAATAATAAAATTTAAAAAATATGTTGTTAATATGTGTAAATATTTAAAAAAAAAAATTATTTTAGTTATAAAGTTTTTTTTTAATGTGAAGTGAATAATTAGTTCAGTGTATGTTAAGGGAAACAGCTGGTAAACTTCAAACCGTAAGTAGCATTTTATTATTTATTTATGTATGGTTAGGATATAACAAAATGAATACAATGTATTTTCCTCCAAAATTTTCAATTTTATGTTCATAGTTGAGTGATGAAGAGAAAGCAGCAGTACCTGAACATGTACGCAAAGCTGCGAGGGAAATGGCTCAGCAAGCTTTCAAAAAGAAACTCGAAGAAATCAAAATGAGCGAGTATGATGCTTCATTGTATGAACAGTTCTCATCCTCCGTTTCCAAACAGGTATTACTTAGTACAAAAACATAAGTTAATGTTTGCCAATGAATTAGGAGTGAATTGCAACTATATTTTTAATGGAAATATTCTGTTGTTGTTTAAACACCTAAAAGCTTATTATTTATTGCTAATAATTCACATTTGTTCCATCTTCTCTTGAGCTACTAATTTTTAACTAAGAAACTTGGCTATAGTAGCACTTTATATTGTTGAGGACAGCCGTTTCGAGAGAGATGTGTCCCATTGTCAACTCAGACCATAACTGATCTCAAGGTTTTTGTAGGTTAGGGTGGGGATGTGGGTGTATTTTGGTGAGTATTAGTTTAAAATGTTTGTATATTTCATATTGTTTGGTTGTATATTGTTATTTTTGTTTTGTTTGAGAAGATTTTGTAGGTTAGATGTTATGTTTTTGTAGTTATTGTTTGTAGACAAACGTGGCCAAACATCTCTTATCAAAATATTTTGAGAATTGTATCATATTAAGGTTTTGATTATGTATTCAGAGAGTAACTTGAAGGGTTTATAGAGTTCGTATTTTTCCTTTATTTTAATGATCTCTTTTCTTCTTGAAATCTGTGTCACTATTTTTAATGCCATAAACCAAGCTGCAAATGTGGATATTATAGTTGGCTTGTCTTGCAGTTTACATTCATTCAGGATCAAAATGAATCAACATAGTAAATACAAGTAGTCACGAACTGGCCAGAAAACTTCGGTGTGGAAGAATTCATTTCGCAAAGACCATATGCTTTTTTCAAAAAAATTAAAATTGTACCTTATAAATTGATAAGAATCTCTAGTGATAAGGAAGTAACGTCAACTGTTCATGGGCTACTGACATATTGTAATGTTTTCTTCATTATTATTGAGATTTTTCAGACTGGGATGAATCCAAAACTTATGTGATAACCAAGGGTTGTTCTGTTGTACCAACACTAGCAACACTTTCCACAAAAAATTTCATCAACAGATCTCTCCACAGTAACCAATTGGCTCTTCCATATTATTGAGGATGACCCTGCCAAAATAGTGCTGTCCTACTTGGCTAGGTTACTCAATAAATTGGAGATACATTTTTATGGTTTAGGTTAGTATTACCTTTGAAGTCTATTGTGAAGAAAATGGAAAAATGTGAATAAAACTTAAAACCCACTATCTAAACCAGTAGATATAGATAACTAATTTTAAACTACTTAACTAAGTAAATTCGTAATTGCTTACTTGCTGACGCGTTTCAAAACGATCGTTCCTTTTACGAAGCTAACCCGTTATTGGCGGTATTTTGGCTGTTTACAAACGGTATGATGGATTTATGACAGTGGAGTGGGGTGAGGTGTAGGCGCCTTGTGTGATGTATTGGAAAAGGCTATTGGCTTCAAAGTGTGTGTGATCGTTTAATACATTTTCCCTGTCTGTTGCATAGTGTTTGTAGATTTCATATTTTTCTAAGGTTGTTAGTTTTTTTACTCTGTTTTAATGTGTGTAGAACACGCTTTGAAGCCAATAGCCTTTTCCAATACATCACACAAGACGCCGACACCTCACCCCACTCCACTGTCATAAATCCGTCATACCGTTTGTAAACAACCAAAATGCCGCCAGTAGAGGGTTAGCTTTGTAAAAGGAACGATCGTTTTGAAACGTGTTAGCAAGTAAGCAATTACGTATTCACTTAGTTAAGTAGTTTAAAATTAGTTTAAATTCAAGATGATTACATCAAGAAACTTCAGATATAGATAGGTTTATGTATTTTTTTTTCAGCAAAGTTTGGTTGAGTTTTGTAGTTTGAGTACCTCGTGTGTTCTTGGTATGGTAGAGGTACAGTCCGAGTTCTGAATGGGAAATATTTTTCCAAAACAGCTGTCTTCATATAACAAAAAATTAGCGTTTTTTTAAGGAAAGTATTATTTAATTTGTTTTATAAAGGTTCAAGCACTGAGAGTAATACTAAACAGTTTGCAAGCAAAATCCAAGGATAGGCAGTGGTTAAGGCATCAAACTACTGGTGAATTGGACGACTCTAAACTAATTGAAGGTAATGGCAATTATTTGTATTATTATTATTATTAAAACTATAGTACTTTTTTAACCGTACAGTTCCGTTTTCTTGAGTTTTTGCTTATACTTTTAAAATGTATTTTATCTTAAATCTCAATAATTTGAGGAAAATATCAGTTTGAAATTTGTTTTAAAAATAACACAATGTTTTGTGTAAGATAAAGTAAAATACCATTAAAGACATAATGTGGCATTACAGGTTTTTGTTAAATATTCAAAGTTTTTGTATAATAGATTCTACAGTTTTGAAAAATAAAGCCAGAGAAAAAAATTGTTACAATTTTGTTTTATAACTCAGAACTAAAACACTTTAATTTATTAAGGAACAATACCTTTGTTAACAGGCTAAGCTCTCCTAAATAGGCAGCTATTTTATGGTATAAATTTTAATAAAGAAATTAACTTGATGGCGCTAAACACTGAGTAGTTTTTGATTCCCCTTGATCCTCCTGCCATCACAAATTATTATTAGGTTATACATTCTTGGGATTATTCATATGCTGGTATCATTCTTAAGTTTCTTCTTCACAAAACCTAGGCCTCTTAATTCAGTTATCTTTTTGGAATTGAATATTACATGTTTTCTTAAATAAAAATGTTGATACTGTGTCATGACATAAAGCTATGTATGTAACATGAAATAGAAAGCAGTGTTTTATGTTGTGCGTGATGATATGCTGTCCACAAATCTTATAAACCTAGTTGAAGTTTACCCACATATTTTGAATCTATGTTCATTGATATCTTTTGTTGTTATTAAATCTAAGAAGATTAATGTGTTTTAAAACACAACAGAACTTAACAAACAACATATCAAGATTATTTAAAGCCACAATTAACATCTTTTGAAAAAAACTACAAACTTGAAGAAACTTTACCATTTAATGCAAACATTTAAAACATACAACCAAAATATAGATTTGCTGCACATAGAAGACGTCTATACACATATACACTAACATTAAAACAAACCTACAAATCCTGCACTTCATAAATAACAGAAAATATATACGAATCAACTTTTGCCAATGCCATAGTTGTCCTGCCGATGCAAGACAAGGAGCATATAGGAAATATGTCAGTGAATATGATCCTCTGTATGTCAAAGTTGATTATATTAACAATAAATAGCCCATGCCAAAAATGGTAAACATATCATTAATTTTGAATGGTGGGAAACATTCAGTTCAATAACAGGACTTGAATTCTTTAAAAAACTTTAGTTAAAAATATTACACAAATACTTTAGTTTTACTTTGAACAAGAAAAAATGTATTCTGAACTGGATTGTACAACCAAATGTAAAGTTTTGAAGCATCTGAGATTTGAGTGATTAGAAATACGATAAACAAAAGCACTGAACTACTTATTAAAAAATATAATTAATTTTTCATGTCAGGGATTGGATTAGATAGATGAAAAATTATTGAAATTTAGATTTGACTCATTAAATAAGCAGAAAGCGAAGCTGCGTGAAACTAGATTGTGCTAAGGAACCATTGTTGATAAACTCATTTGCATTTAACATAAATATTTCATGTTTTAAAATCTCTTACTTTTACAATGACTTATTTATGGCCTTCTAGACCCTTATGACTTATCCAAAACAGTCAGCATGTTATAATGTTTAACAGTAGACAGGTTTATTTATTATAGGAAAGTGTTTCTGTATAACTCGCAAAGGGAGTATGAAACAATTGATAGCCGTACAGTTAGACAAAACAAAAATTCATGAAAAGGGCCAACCAAGGTGGATGAGTAGAAGAGCAGTGGGAGTTGTTGGTTGTGGAAAATGTTAAATATTTTTTTGCAATAGTATAGTTAGACACTTTAGAGAATACAAAAGTAGGAACTTTGCTTGGAATCATTATGGAATGGATAATAGCAACAGAATTGTATCCAACTGCTGCAATGGTTTACAAGTAAGTAGGGTTTACAATATAAAACTGTAAATTATTTGTTAACTAGGGATGGGCCGATTCCCATTCTCGATTCCAGGAATCGTCGATTCTAGGTGGTATCGAGGAATCGTCGATACTCGATTCTTCATCATAAAAGTGTCGATTCCGATTCCTATTTTGTTAACTATTAAAATATGTGTGTGGAGTAATTTATTGGAAAAATAATTAATTACCAACTATATCTTATTTATGTATTGGTTGATTTGAATGAATTAAATGATTAAAGTAAACGAAAATATTATTATTTATGAAGCAACAGCAATCAAGATCGTAACCATTTCTGGTCGTTTGACATCGCTCGTCTCTCTCTCTCACTAGAGCGGATTCGATACTCTCTCTCTCTCTCTCTCCAACGTGTCTTACTGCCACTGATTTATAGATGTCAGAACAAAACACAAAAAAGTACAGTAAAAACTCGATTAACCGTGGCCATGATGGTTGAGCGAATAGACGGATAACAGAAACACCGTATTATTCCTCCGAAACTTAACCTCAATAAATTATATTATAGACAGATATCACTCTCACAGTAATGTAGTATATTTCGGAGCGAAAAGAAAATAAACACGATTGTAATAGCAAATGAAACTATTTATTACATGATAAACAGATCCGCACAGTAGCTAAAAATGTAGCAAAATAATGTACAGTAATATAAACTTACAGGTGAAATAGTTCGTGTAGTTTAACAAACAAAGCGAACGCGTCACTGTACCTTAATACCTTAGCTGCCGGCCATAATATCGCGTTTTCATAGAGAATTGCCAAAATATTTTAAGCTCACTTTTAAATCATGTGTTGTTATACTTTGTTCCCCTATCATATCTAAGTATGAATATACATTTCTCATCATAATATTTATAAAAATACGTGTCAGACCAACTGGCCCAACATAGTTTTTTCCTACCGTAAATGAAACGTAAATAAACTCCGTCGGACCAATTTACCCAAAATTGTTTTTGATTTAATTAAATTTTATTATCTGTGCAACACTGTTTTGATATTTTTTGTGTTTTGTGTTAGCAAGAAACAACAAAACCATAATTTCATGTCCCGGCTACCCAAATAATAAACTGACTGGTGATAAAAGTGTTTTGGCGCCTATCACTAAGACACGTAAACGTGTCACATGTGATTGATTTGTGAGTTTATAAATATTTTGAATATAGAACTTTACTTACTTCTTCTTACTTCAGCCAATGCCCATCCTTGGCCTCTCAGCCATCCGACGCCGTGCCTCCCAGTACAATGTAGCGAGTCCTTCCCTGGACTCCTCATGAAAGATATCTTTCAGGCCGTCACAAGTGGTAAGATGCTCTGCCGTCCCTTCATTGTCGGAGCAGAGTGGGCAGATTGGTGTGTCTACCACTTTCATGCGATGCAGGTGTAAATATAGAACTAAAGAGTAATATATTCTCTCTCTGATAAGTAATGCTACAGGTCCAGTAAGTACTATCCAAGATTCATATTAAGTAAAAGTTTTAACACCAAATAATTTACTTGTTAAGGAATTTACGTTATAATTTACTTCCTAGTAAGGATGAGTTTATCTAAGTGTATCAATGTTTGTACTTAACTTTCACAAAGTCCGTTTTTAAGGATTATTTTATAACTAAATATTTAGTCAATATTTCCGACTTACTTTTAAGGTTTTGTGAAATTTTGAAAACAGTAGTGAAAATCATTACAATACGTTATAACAAATATGTGTGTCGGCCTGTAACTACGGACAAAAAGCTCTTAGAATAACATCATGTTTTTAATCCCGTCGGCGTTTATCTATCAAACAAAAACCATCGTAAATACATCTGTAAGTAGTGTGAAGCTTGTTGTTAAATACTGTGCCTTAATTTTTCCAAAAGTAGCAACACCAGCTGAGTAGTACTAATAAACATAAAGCATTAAGAGGCCCGACGGTATTTGGTTCAGGGTACTGGCCGTCACGTCAATTCGATGACGGTTAACAGAAACTGACAGTGGAAAACCACATAATATATCAAATATGAAAAAGTACTTAAACAACATTCATTTTGCCCAAATTTATCAACAAAAAAGATCTATACTTGAAGAAACTTTATCTTCAGACACAGGACCTACAAGTGATAGTCGGTTAAAAATCAACTGGGATTGAGTAATAAATACAAAATAGGCCTGAATCAGTTGCACTTGTTCCAGACACCTGCAGAAAAAAAGGTCCCACCAGATGTGGAGAAGGTATGCCCCACTAATCCAGAATGTTGAGGAAGAAGGTACCCCAGGGGAATTGACAGTAGAAGAAGAAGTAAACAATTATCTGGGGGAACCATTAGCCAGTCCAAATTGTGATGTTGGGAAATATTTGGCAGTACAAGGTGCCAAATACCCTCATTTAAATGCAATGGCAATAAAATACCTGTCTGCCCACTCGCGACAATGTTTTCTGAAAAACCTTTCTCAACTTCAGGAGCTATATGTGACTAGCGATGAAACTAGCTTGACCCACAACGTGTTCAAATGCTTGTGTTTTTGAACAGAAATGTACATTACCTGCCAGACTTTTAAATATTAAAAACTATCCTATTTGTATTAATTTTTTACTTTTTATGTTTTTCGTTTGTTTTTAATTTTTCTTTTGTTTGGGAGACAATGTAAATAGGCTTAGGAATTTTTTCAAACATCATAAAATAAGTAAAGTTCACATTTTTAACTTTAAAATAAGTCATTAATTTAATCTGATATGTTTTTATGTTTAAAAAAATTCCTATTGATAAATCAAGGTTGAAGGTTTTGTATAGCCTATTACATTAAAACAGAACTTTTAAAAGGTTTTGCCATATGACCAAGATGTTAACTAAATTAATTATTAGAGAACTAGAATGTAAGCTAATATAACTTGAAAGAACCGAGAATCGACTAAAGAATCGAGAATCGAACGGAAAATTTTAGAATCGGAATCGGAATCGAAAATTTTAGGAATCGGCCCATCCCTATTGTTAACATTTATAGATTCAGATACAATTTCAAAAGTGTGCAACAAAATAAGTTTACTTACTTTATAGTTATGAAATAATGACATTGCTTTGAGAAGAGAGAATTGATTATTAAAGTTAAATAAATATATCCATATGGCACACTCCGTAGTTTAAAAAATTGTAGGTAGTAATTTACAAGGTAATGCTGCAAATTAGCAAAAACCTTTAAACTATGTTGAATTGTTCAAATATTGTATTCCTGTAATTAAATGTTTACATAGTGAACATTTATTAACATTGTTACAGGAATAACTGGTGAGAAGAATGTGTACCGAAGAAGAGGTGAGAAGGAACCTGAAGTTGGGGCTCCTCAGACTAAACCGAAGCGACTCAGGCTAGTCGTTGATGTGTCTGGCAGTATGTACAGGTATACTATTAATTTATAGTTTCTATTACCTCAATAATTGTTGTATATAGTAGTGTAAACAATTTTCAACTTGGCTAAATTCTGCAACAAGATTATGCAAATAAGCAGATCTTATACATACACGTTTTATATGCTGCAATATATAAACAGACATGAATTTCAGGTATTTTAATATCTAACTTCCAAATCTAAAATGCAACATCTGTTTACAGCTGACTTTTCTTCAACATTTTAACTATCTGGGAAAATCCCTCTTACACAATTCTCATCCAGACAAAGCTCAATAGCTTCAATAATCCCAATACCATGATCTATCCGACTGGACATTCAATCTTCCATATTACAAATAGAAGACGGGTTTTAATCTTTTCTGTCTAATCCAAAATCATTTGAGGCTAGTAGTGAAACAAGGTCAATTATATCCTTCACAGTCTCGGAGAACAAATCCAAATTACTTTGATGGCAAAACACTGGTTGACCTATTTACTATCTGTGCATTGAATTTAAAAAATTCTAAAAATACACAGTACAACTTGATTATAATGAACCCTAATTAACCCTAGAAGCGGCAGTGTTATTTTCCTAACTGGCAGTACAAAATGACCCGCATAAACATCTTATTTTGAAACAATTCTATAAATTACATTTTTCACACAAAGTTTGACATCTATATATTGTATTTGAAGAAAAAATGTTGAAGATTTTGTTCTATGCATCAGAAAATTTATATTTTGATTACTTTGAATGTTATTTTTATGAAAATAAGAATTTTTCCAAAAACAATTATCATTTTTTTATGTTTGAAGAAAAATAAAAAACCATATGCATTACTGTCTGAAAAACTGAAATATACAAATAATAAAGAAAGGTTTTCTGATTTCACTCACCTTTGTTCCATAGAATTTGATGCAGTTTCCAATTTTCTATGATTTTTTTGCTGATCACATACGCGTAAACTGTTTGTTGGGCAAAACTGTCATACACTACTCCCTAGCCTATATTATATTTATAAAACGTTTTCCCTAAAGCACTGTTTATTATACACTGTTATGCCTATACAATTTTTTATACCTATATCTAAATATCTACTTTTAATATATTTATTCATATAATATATATATTCATTTAATTGAATAATTATACCTAATTAACCTAATTTTCCATCCTCCTTTTTCTGGGATTGGTGCGGTAGAAATGTTTCAATTTAGAAAAACATTTTGGATGTACACCCACATTACAACCAGGACACCAATATGTTGACCTTCCTCGTTTATGTGGGTCATGACCACAAACTTCACAAGTTCTTTCTTTCCTCCCATCCAATTTTGCAAGTTCATGTGAAGAACCACTATCCGTTGAAGGGCCTGAGGTGGGAGCAGATTCTGGGTCCTCTTGGCACAAGGACTCCACTACAGACACAATAAAATTATGCCTAGTGACAGGTTTGTCTGTATTTTTTGAATATATAATGTATCCATTTAAAAGAGCCATGTCCACCACATTGAAGAAAATCTTCTTCCAGTATCTCATAGTTGGGCGGTTGCAGGATACATGATAGATAGACTTATCCTTCAAGTCTATTCCACCCATAAAATGATTATACTGGTCAATAATATGTGGTTTGATTGCCTCTCTTCCACTACTACTTCTCACTAGCCGATTTTCAGCATGCACACCAGTAGTCAAGCAATAGACTGGTTTCTTGGAGGCTTTTTCTTTGTACCCTACAAGTAATAGGTCTCCCTTTCTGTAGTAGGAAGTGTCACCGGCCTTTAATTTTTCACTGACCAATTCTTTAGGCATGAATTTACTATTTATTTTTATTGTCCCTGTTAAATGCACTTTCTTTGATTTTAGTTCTATGGCCAAAGGTATCTTTGTATAGAAGTTGTCTGTGAACAGATGATAACCTTTATTCATCAGCCTCGCTTCATTCAAAAGGGATACAACTACTGAATGGCCCATCCCCTCTGGTCCATACTGGAAGAATTTTTTCCCACTATACAATGATATGTGTAATACATATCCTGTTGAACTTTCACAGAGTTCAAACTTTTTAATTCCAAACCGTGCATGTCTCTTATTAGCCATATATTGTAAATATACACAGCGGTTTTTCATACCCACAAGTGACTCGTCAATACAAATGTTCTGTTGTGGAATGTAGTGGTCCTTGAAATGTGCATTGAGTGCATCTAGAAACAGTCTTACTTTGTGCCAAGGATCAAATCTTGGATGACTGCTTGGTAAAGCCTGTGATGCATTGACATGCAAACACCTACTTATAATCTCCCATTGGCGGAGTGGCATTACACTGGGATAGAACTGAATGAACTGAGAAGGCCTTCTATCCCAATAAGATGTATGGTCCTTCCTAGGAGTTAACCCCATATTTATGCAGACACCAAGAAACTTCTGAATAATTTTGTTGTCTACAGGCGACCAGTTGTGCAGCCTGCTGTGTGGATGCCGGAGTAAATATTCTGCCTTCTCAGTTTGCAGTTTTACTGCATATTTATTTGTTTCACACGATATATTATTCCACACATCTTCTGTGAAAAACAGAGAGAAATATTCTATGGGCTCTGAATTTCTACATGGAATATTTTTAGGACCTACACCTCTGGCAGTGAACATATTTTCTGTAGGCACTTCTGAGGGCTGAATTTTATTCCAGGATAAATCGCAAGGTGTATCAGTGGATGTACTTGTACTTGGAATGGGAGATGATAGAATTGGTAAATTTTGAAAGGTTGAAGATGTATTAGATGCGGGTAATAATGGATCACTGTCTAGAGGTTGTTTTGGAATTATTTGTTGTTGAACTTCTGTAGGCCTATCACTATCTGAATCTGTTTCACTGTCATTACTCTGAATACCTTCTACTAAGTTACTTACGGATGGTAATTGAAAAGTTAACTCATCAAACACTTCACTAATTTCATCCCCACTTACGTCGAAATCTGAAATATCACTTCCACAAACACTCACTTCTTCTAATTCCCTAAGTACGGCATCTATTTCACTGCTTCTATCATACATTCGGTCACACATTTTGAATAATTTAAATAATATATACACTCACAAATATTTATTATAAAGTTATTAATTATAAAACGAAATACCTAAACTCCTAAAATACATGCTACGACACTGTAAACAAAACAATACAGGGAGTGTATACCTTTGTGAATCGAAACGAATGGAATGGCTCTGAACGCATTGGTCAGACTACTTTTGGAAACGGAATAGTAAACCCATTCCTCAGTCTAGAACGAAAACAAAAACACGTGTGTGTTCAGAAAATAATAGAGAACAGCCTACGCTATCTATTGGATTCATACGGAACTTTTAAACGATGCAGTAAGGGCCAACGTACAAGTGTCGTAAAAGTGACATCTACAGTTTAGCGATCGCACGAACTGTCGGAAAATCGACAGCTGCCGCTTCTAGGGTTAAACAAGACATGAATGAATTCCTACCACCAGCTCTATTAAAATTGAAAATATGTCACCATCCACCAGCTACACAGCCCTCACCTGTACACCACCTACACAAAGCTGTTGTATCAGTCATTTGTACTTTTCTTCAAGCGACATTTCCTCTAAAAAATATGTAAAAGAACTATAAATAGTGTAAGCATATCATTTATATTTATAATACCGACTACCAATTGTTGACAGATGTTTTTTAACCCTACCTTAACCAAAGGTCATTGGCTTGAAACATGACTTCTGTTCCAATAACCTCGAACTTTTCAGTATCAATCTGAAGACTTCCTAACTAAAACTATACGTTTGTCCACACTATTAGACAAAGTCAAGCAATCTCTGTCTATAGACAATATCTAGATAGAATTGAGCGATTGTCTATAGACAATTGCTAGACAAAACCTGTGTCTGTAGACATGCCTTTGTAACAAAATCACAGAACATTGGTATCCCATCTCAAATGGCAGACTTTAGACAATGTTGGGCAACATTTCTTAGTGTAGACATGTTGCGAAATATTGTTGCCAGTTATTATCAGGGAGTCGTGAGAAATATTTATTATTCAATTGCTTTTGTTTATTTTGCTCGTGTTAGTTCTATAGACAATCGCGACTTTGTCTAATGCTGTGGACAAGGCTTAACACTGTTGAGTTGGTTAGTTTCCATACTGAATGTGTTGGCTAATTTTTAATTGATGTAGATAAAAGTTACACATTCCTATTTTTTTTATTAAGCTTTACAGTTTTTCCCTGTTTTATTTGCTTTTTAACCACTTTAAAATTACTTTTATTTTATAACAATCATTTAAACACACACCCCTCAGCACTAATTAGTCCTTTATTATAGTAGAAACTATAATAAATTATTTAGTGATTATTGTGCAAGACAGAGAATTTTTTATGCCTATTTGTAGAATTAGTCCTTGATATAAACAAGATTGTTTTCCTTAAAAAAATGTCTGTTTTAAACTTAATAAAACACAAACATTTACGTATTATTTTAAATCACATTGATCTTTATTTTCTTATTTATAAACTACTATTTACTATAAATGTCCTTAACGATTTTATATAATCATTTTAGATTCAATGGATTTGATGGGCGTTTAGAACGTCAGCTAGAAGCAGTGACCATGGTGATGGAAGCTTTTTTCGGATATGAATCTCGGATACAATATGATATTGTAGGACATTCTGGAGAAGGTTATGGTCTTACATTTATACACAGCAACAGTCCCCCAGCTAACAATAAAGAAAGACTAGATGTTATAAAGGTAATGATGCTGTGTATTAAACATTTACTTAAAACATAATTAAGTTCAATAAATTTTCAAAATTAAAGTTCATTTGTTTAACTACATAAATCTGATTATAAATGAAAATACTCCACATGCAGAATCAAAAGCACAAAAATTCATGTTGGAAACAACCTATATATATTGATTTTAAAAACATACCGTTTAAAAATTAAGTTCTTATAACCATATTTTCGTATAATAAAATGAGCTGGTGTATTGTGATGGTAAGCAACCAAGCAGTGTCTGACGTGATTTTATTATTATTATTATATGGATTTAAAAAAATTTTGTTTGTCTATAAAACTACTAGAACTTTTCTTTCTATAAGACATATTGCTAATCGTGATGCAAACTTCATTTGTAACGAAGGGTGCCTGGGACATTTATAAATGAACATGTATGTATTCATGTTTCACTGACTGGAACTTTTTTGAAAGACTAGGAAAATATTGTAAACACAAATTTGAACAGTTTGTTCAATTGGCAGGTGACAAAATGTGTCTGAATAACCCATATAAAAACCAGCCCTGTTTTACTGAACATTTCTAATCAGATCTTCAACATCAAAGCTAACGATTTAGCTAAAGGAAAGAAAAATTAATATACATTTACTGCTTATGACGTACCTTAGTATTTAAAAACTGGCTACAAATCTGATTTATGTGTTAATCTAGCTTTATTGCTATGAAAAGCAAATGTGTGTATACCTACACACACACACACACACACACACACACACACACACACACACACACACACACACACACACACACACACACACACACACATATATATATATATATGAAGTTAATATATTACTATTGTAAGTAATTTTATCCACCATTAAGTGCAATGATTTTACCTTGAGTGATGAGGCGCCTTTCGGTCACTTGACCATTGTCGAATCACTCAATTAATGGTGGATAAAATTACTTAAAATAGTAATATATTAACTTCATAAAGTCAGTGCAACGGAAAAACAATGGACAACGTAAAATATCAAGAATATATATATATATATAGATTTTTTGGACTAGGAGACTGACAGACTTACCTTGGTAAGAGTCCACTCTGTAGTCTTGAAATAGAAACACATAAAAGCACTTGAACAATGATATATTTCAACCACACAGTGGTATTTGTCAATCGAAGAGAAAACACAAAAAGAAATATGAGAGAATGAAATAAAATAATTGTAATCACAGATTGTGTAGAGTAGAAATCAGATGTCACAGATGCACATATTAAAGATCTATATATATTGTTTCCATGAGCATATGAGTGATTATAGTTTATATAAGTCTGTCAGGGGAAAAGAGATAAGGCTTTTAGGGGAAAAAAATGAATGGATTTATCTGATGTTGAGGTTAGGGGATTCTCTGGACTTGGTATACCACTGGTATGATAGTTCCCACCTTCTCAGTTCTGAGGGATTGCAATCAGGGGGGAGTGATTTAATTATTTTTGTGGTATAGCAGTCATCGAAAGTTGTGATGTTGTGACTCGCAGCATGTTGAGCTGTTGGTCTATCCATATTCATAATTTTAACATCATGTCTGTGGCCATTCATTCTGATATTCAGACCATCCGTGGTCAGGCCTATGTACTGTGCTGAGCAAAGTTTACATTGTAGCTGGTATATGACATTTTTCGATGTACAATTATGATGACCCTGTATTTTGAAGACCATTTTTGTTGTTTGGCTTTTGAAACTATTTGCTGAGGGGTGTATTTGGACACGTCTTGCATCTAGGTCTATTGCATGGGAAGGAGCCATGAGGAAGTTTGTGTGGTTTCTCTGCATCAGGGTCTGGTAGTTTAGGATGTACTAGGATGTTTTTCAAGTTGGGAAGTTGCTTGTACCAAATTTGCGGTGGATCGGTGAAAAGATTTTTGGTGTGGACGGAAGCTTGAAGAATTTTGAAGCCATCTCTCAATATCTTGTTGAGTTTATGTAGACCAGGATGGTAGTCTGTTATTAAAGACAGTTTATTTTGTTCTGTTTGTGGTTTATGGTGAACCGAGGATTGTGCTGAATGAATTTGGTTTTCAATGAGTTTTTTTGGGTATCCTCTTCTCTGGAAGGCTGTTGATATCGTTCTATTAAAATCTTCCAATTCCCTATCATTCGAACAGATTCTCTTACCCCTGATTGCTTGACTGTATGGAATGGATCGTTTTATGTTTATTGGGTGGTTGCTGTCGAAATGGAGATATTGTAGGTGGTTTGTCGGTTTGATGTGAATTCCTGTGTTGATATTTCCATTCTGGAGTGTTACCTCTACATCCAAAAATGTGATGGGTGATGTAGATTTCTCCCAGGTAAATTGAAGTGTGGAGAATTGTGTCAGGCTGTCTAAAAATGCCTCAAGTGTTGAAGCACCCTGTGTCCAAATTAGGAAGATGTCATCTATATATCTATACCAACATAATGGCTCGTGTGTTTGTGTCTTTAGAAAACTTTCTTCCAACAATCCCATGTACAGGTGGGATTGAATTTCGGAATTGCTGGCTGCAATTCAGTAACGGAAAGAATTTCAGCTTTCCTCGACTCACACCTTCAACCCTTAGTAAAGAACCTTCCATCACATACCCAGGACACCAATCATTTCATAGATCGACTCTCACAAATATCTGTACCTCTACCCCCGGTAACTTGTTTGGTCACCATAGATGTCACCTCTCTCTATACCAACATCCCTCATGCACACGGCCTATCTGCAATAGAGAATTTTCTAAACAAACGCCCAGGCAAGCCTTCTCCCACTACACCTTTTCTTGTGAACCTGACCAGGTTCATCCTCGAGAAGAACAACTTTCAGTTTGAGGGAAGGAACTACCTTCAAATAAAGGGAACAGCAATGGGCACCAGAATGGCACCATCGTACGCAAATCTGTACATGAGATTGTTGGAAGAAAGTTTTCTAAAGACACAAACACACCAGCCATTATGTTGGTATAGATATATAGATGACATCTTCCTAATTTGGACACAGGGTGCTTCAACACTTGAGGCATTTTTAGACAGCCTGACACAATTCTCCACACTTCAATTTACCTGGGAGAAATCTACATCAGCCATCACATTTTTGGATGTAGAGGTAACACTCCAGAATGGAAATATCAACACAGGAATTCACATCAAACCGACAAACCACCTACAATATCTCCATTTCGACAGCAACCACCCAATAAACATAAAACGATCCATTCCATACAGTCAAGCAATCAGGGGTAAGAGAATCTGTTCGAATGATAGGGAATTGGAAGATTTTAATAGAACGATATCAACAGCCTTCCAGAGAAGAAGATACCCAAAAAAAACTCATTGAAAACCAAATTCATTCAGCACAATCCTCGGTTCACCATAAACCACAAACAGAACAAAATAAACTGTCTTTAATAACAGACTACCATCCTGGTCTACATAAACTCAACAAGATATTGAGAGATGGCTTCAAAATTCTTCAAGCTTCCGTCCACACCAAAAATCTTTTCACCGATCCACCGCAAATTTGGTACAAGCAACCTCCCAACTTGAAAAACATCCTAGTACATCCTAAACTACCAGACCCTGATGCAGAGAAACCACACAAACTTCCTCATGGCTCCTTCCCATGCAATAGACCTAGATGCAAGACGTGTCCAAATACACCCCTCAGCAAATAGTTTCAACAGCCAAACAACAAAAATGGTCTTCAAAATACAGGGTCATCATAATTGTACATCGAAATATGTCATATACCAGCTACAATGTAAACTTTGCTCAGCACAGTACATAGGCCTGACCACGGATGGTCTGAATATCAGAATGAATGGCCACAGACATGATGTTAAAATTATGAATATGGATAGACCAACAGCTCAACATGCTGCGAGTCACAACATCACAACTTTTGATGACTGCTATACCACAAAAATAATTAAATCACTCCCCCCTGATTGCAATCCCTCAGAACTGAGAAGGTGGGAACTATCATACCAGTGGTATACCAAGTCCAGAGAATCCCCTAACCTCAACATCAGATAAATCCATTCATTTTTTTCCCCTTAAAGCCTTATCTCTTTTCCCCTGACAGACTTATATAAACTATAATCACTCATATGCTCATGGAAACAATATATATAGATCTTTAATATGTGCATCTGTGACATCTGATTTCTACTCTACACAATCTGTGATTACAATTATTTTATTTCATTCTCTCATATTTCTTTTTGTGTTTTCTCTTCGATTGACAAATACCACTGTGTGGTTGAAATATATCATTGTTCAAGTGCTTTTATGTGTTTCTATTTCAAGACTACAGAGTGGACTCTTACCAAGGTAAGTCTGTCAGTCTCCTAGTCCAAAAAATCTAAATAATCTTTACCAACCAAAACTAACCTAAATATATATATATATATATATATATATATATTCTTGATATTTAACGTTATCCATTGTTTTTACGTTGCACTGACTTTATGAAGTTAATGTATCACTATTGTAAGTAATTTTTCCACCATTAAGTGCAATAATTTTACCTTGAGTGATGAGGCACCTTTCGGTCAATTGACCATTGTCGAATCACTGATGTTTTTCTGTTGTAGATGTTCGGTCTGTGAGATTGGTGTTTCAGGGTGTCTAGTGACAGGGAAAACCTGGAAAAGTCAGGGAATTTTAAGATTCTGGAAAATTCAGGGAAAAGTCAGGGAAAATTTAAAAAAATCGGGAAAATATTTATTTTGATTAGAAACAAAACTAGTGGCCATTGCTCTCGAATATTTGGTATTGTAAGCCAGCGGTTTAGGGGCAGGGCAATCAGGAAATAACACTTCTTTATTTAGATGCCCATTATTTATTTGATAAGCCCGTTGCTATGGCCTCAGGACTTATGTCAATAAATATTAAACGTGTCGAGTTGGTACAGCTGGGAAGTTTTAGCCTGGACCGTGGCCTTGGGGTGCGCAGTGGTTCTGTTATCATATGGACAGGTGGGGATAACACATAACTCAGTCTGTTTCTGACCACACAGAACGCTGTGTAAACATTCGTAGCCAGCTATTTGTCTAGACTCGTGATAGTATGTGTTTTATTTGACGGTGATTATTTTTACACTGTTTATTTCAACATGGAAGGTTCCGGTTTTCATTGCCGTAGCGGGCAATCACGTCGTGCAGATGTCGTCATTACCTTCCCTCCTTCCTTAGGATAAATATAAACTGAAAGATGAAGTGACCGAAGCAGAGATTATATGGTGCGTGAATTTAGTAATGCAACACTTCTTTACGCAATGCAGAAGGTAGTGTGTGCCTCTTTCTAAGGATGTTCCCTGATAGCACCATTGCACAGAACATGAGATTGGGGAAAGATAACATTTCCTATAGTGTTGTAATCCGTTTATCAAATTATATTACAGACCTGTTACTGACGTCATTAAATTCAAATTCTAACTATGTAATTGGCTCTGATGAAAGTTTAAACAAAATATCAGAAAGAGCCCAAATGGATTTGAGTGTTAGGTATTGGGATGCAGAGACGGGTGAAGTGAAAGCTCGATATTTTGGTTCTGTGTTCCTTACAGACACAAAAGCAAAAGAGTTACTCAATTAGTTCTTAAAAGGTGTTCAAAGTCTGGATTTATCCAAGATCCTTCAGATATCAATGGATGGGCCCAATGTAAACTGGGCTTTCTATAGACAGAAAATGATCGAGAAAGATAGAAGAGCAGCTGAGAAGAGGAAAAATAATATTCAGCTGAAGGAACTGGAAGCTAAAAAAGCAAAAGTGATGTCAGTTGCTACAAAAGAAATAGAACTTATATCTGAAGAGATTGAAAAACTAAAGCAAAAAAGCTAAGACAAGACAGTTGTATAAATTTGTTTATATTCTAAGTATTATAAATATAGTGTAAATACAATTTAGAGAAGTCAGGGAAAACTCAGGGAATTTCTTCAAGCTATTTTACTAGACACCCTGGAAAAGTCAGGGAAAACTCAGGGAATTTCTTCAAGCTATTTTACTAGACACCCTGTGTTTGTTGACGTTACGCGCACTTTTTCTTGATCTGTGTGTATGATGTTTCTATCCACAAACCAACACACCATTTAGACCACTAATAAATTTCACAACAGCACCATCTTACATAATCGCAAAAATTCTAGACAAAATCATAAGATCTAAAATACATATCAACAACACATACAATATAAAAAATGGATACGAATTAATTAATAAAATAAAAACGATAAAAACAAACAGCAACACAAAAATAATAAGTTATGACATAACTAACATGTACCCTAGTATCCCAATAGAAGAAACCATAGAAATAATAAAAAACAAACTGATACACAATAACGAAAAAAGAAACATAATAGATAGTATCATTACGCTAACCAAACACATATGTAACCAAAATTACTTCCAATTTAACAATAAATATTATAAACAAACAACTGGACTCCCCATGGGTTCACCCATATCATCTGTCATGTCAGAAATATATTTACAACACTTTGAACAAATAATAATTAAACCTATAATAAACACACACAATATCTCACTATGGACAAGGTATGTAGACGATATACTTGTAATATACCAACCTACTATTCACAACGAACACATCATAATATTAAACAAACTAAATACATACAACGAAAACATACAATTCACCGTTGAAACAGAAACAAATAGAACAATCAACTTCCTCGACATCACTTTAAATATAAATGATAATAAAATAGAAACTACAGTATACAGGAAACCTACTTCCAACAATACCACAATACACTACAAATCTAACCACCCCTGGACACACAAAATTAACACTTACAGTAACATGATAAATAAAGCAATAAAATACACACAGGATAACAAACAAAAATTAAATGAAGAATTAGATAACATTACAAAAATAGCAATAGAAAATGGATACAACAAACACATTATAAAAAATATATACAATAAATTCACAAAAAAACCTAACCTCAACACAACACTACAACCGGAACACGAAAATAAAAAAATCTACCTAAAATATAAATACACCAATAACAAAATAGAAAAAATAACAAATATATACAACAAAGAATACTACACTCCAACTTACAAACCAAACAACAAAATAATAAAATATCTTAATAACACAAACCACAAAACAAATTCAGAAAAACATAACCTATCAGGAATTTACAAAATCACATGCAACAACTGTAACGCTTTTTACATAGGAAAAACAACCAGAACATTTAAAATAAGATTTGAAGAACATTATAGAGATTTCAAAAACAAAAATTCTAAAGTATCAAATGTTGCAGCACACCTAATATCCCATAAACACGAAATAACAAATTACGAAAATAACCTAACCATACTTGAAATAAATAACAACCCAATAGAACTAAACTCACTAGAAAAATACCACATTTATAAAAACATACACAACATTTTAATGAATCTACAAACAACATATACAGAAGACATACTATATAGAAACATCATACACACAGATCAAGAAAAAGTGCGTGTAACTTCAACAAACACCAATCTCACAGACCGAACATCTACAACAGAAAAACATCAGTGATTCGACAATGGTCAATTGACCGAAAGGTGCCTCATCACTCAAGGTAAAATTATTGCACTTAATGGTGGAAAAATTACTTACAATAGTAATACTTTATCAGTATTAGTATATTACTGTTTACTGCCCAATAAAGAGAAAATACGCATGAATACGCATTGCAGAAATTTACCAAAACTAATTAAAACATTCATTACTATTAAATGTTTTTCTCAAGATTTTAAACGACTAATTATTAAATTTCTAAAATATAAATATTCTTAAAAGTAGAATGAATACTTTTGTTGTATAAATATTTGCCTACCATTTTAGGGAAAATATTTCTTTTTAAATTTAAAACTAGTGTTCAAGAAAAGTTTACTGAAAAATATTTACAAAATTATTTTGTTGCCTCATGGGACTAACTAGCCACATTAAAATGAGAAAACATCCTCTTTGTATGTAACAAAGGCATTAAGGAAAAATAAGGTAGTCTTGCCTTTAAAAATCATATTTATAACCAAAAAGGCATCAAAATTTTGTTTGCTTCAAATCTGAAACATGGGAGCTATTTCTGTTTCAAATATGAAACATGGTGTTAATGTCTCATTGGCAATATGCTCTTCAGATTCTGTCTCTTTAGGATCAGTAAATTCTTATAGAACAATCATGCAGATATTTCAGGAACATTTTTATTTAATGTAATGGTTTTTATAAAAATTGATTTAAAAAAATCCTATAGTTGTGGAGTTTTATAAAAACAAAGTATATTTCAATTATAATAATTATTTTTTTATCTATAGTAGTTTAGAAATGTAGTAAGCAAAATTTTTCATTAGTAGTGGATAAGTTCTTTCGTCTCCAATTTTAACAATGAACAATAGCTTACTAGAATAAGCTAATATAAAAAGTAACAAAAAAACCATTCAATTGTGATATTGTTAATGACAATAACAATCAAAAGATAATGAATTAGAGACTTTATTAAAAACGTTAAAAAAATAGATTCTATTATAAAAGAAATAAGGGTTGCAGTAGATATCTAATATTTAAGATGGGTGTGTTCTTAGAATTCGTAGTTGGAAAAACATAGATATATACTTTCTGCTGTATTTAAATTTGTAATACCATTATTTAACTTAAAAATAATCACTGGGTGTTATTAGACAATGCATGCTCACTCACAGTTTTGCATGTCTGGAGACAATACTTTAGAAGCCACGGAACATGCAGTTACATCACTCGCCGAGGAAGACTGTGATGAAGCAATTGTTGTAATTCTGTCTGATGCCAACTTATCCAGGTACGCCATTCCTCCCAAGAAGTTAACAGAAGCATTGACGTCCAGCACTCGGGTGGATGCTTATGCTATTTTTATTGGTTCTTTGGGGGATCAGGCAGACAGGTGAGTGTACAATTTGGTAAACAGGTTCTATGTGATAAATACAATTGGATTTGGCGTAACTAGTATATAATTGTATTGCAATTACTTTATGCTACAATAGCAACCAATTTATTTAATTTTTCATCACTGTCTTTAAACCATAAATATTGCAGGCTGAAAATTATAAAATGAACTTTAAAATACAAGCGACATCTGAAAAATGCCAGGTATTCATAAGGCTTTTTGCTATTTTTCATTATTTTTTCCATATTTTGTTAAAATTTTATCAAAAAATAAAGTAAAAAAAGAACTCTTGAACAAGAAAAATAATATTTTACTAAAATAAAACTTTCAGCTTGGTTTAAAAAAAGGTTATTTCTGTTAAAAAAAGTTTAATTTTATTTTAATCCTCTGACAAAACAACTAAATTTGAAAAAGTAGTTATAGAAAATAAATTCTTTATTGAAATTCAAATAAAATGCTGCATTTTTCTAATATTTGTATTTCTAAGTAGGGCAGCCTCAATATTGAGAAGCTATAGGTCTCTTCATATAATAAAAATCCAAAAAAAGAAACAAAAATTAAACATTTTTTAAAATATAAAATAATTCATTTTACAAACATATATAAAACCTTCACTTAATATGATCTTCACTACATCTTAATCATATATTATGTTGCATTAATGTGAATGATGAATTTACTTTGATGTGATTCCAATAGATATAAATCACAGTTTTCCATAAGCAGACAATTTTTGTATAAACAGTAAATGATTTATTTAAAATGTAAAAATCTTGAAAGTATTGGTGAAAGAATTCTATCAAAAGTAGGAGTTTTGTAGTCTTGTGGGCTTCCCCTTTAACACATGTTCATGATCTGGGCCCTATGAGCATGATTGTTTCTAAGATAGTATCAGTTGTTCTTATTTATTTTAGTGTCAATACAAATGCAGATAGCTATATAATACTTAGTGTATCATTTACTTTACTTTAAATTTATTTTGTGTAGAAACTTTGGTATATAAAATTTTGACTGAGAAACTTTAAGAAAAAGGGCAGCACACAGTAAATAACCCAGCTTACATCGATTTTTTTCTATCAAACGGCAGTTGATTTACATGATAACTATATTTAAGAGTTGTCGACAGTAAACATGACAAATATACTAATATTAGTACTTTTGAAAGTAAGCTATACACGTTAGATTATAATACAGTAATTTGATTAATACATATTTTAGTAGAAATAATTATTATTCTACAATTTCAATTACAATTAATTAAATAACAACGTATTAAATATAAAATATTAATCAAATATTGAATAATATCTTGTACATGATTAATATCTGAAAGCCATCAGTGATTAGGCTATCAAATGATGAAGGCAACATGGTCGCTGAAATTAACTAGTGTTTAGTGAACTCTTTTATTATTTACCTTTTGTGAATGGTTCTCACTAGCCAAGCTATACTTCACAGTATTTAATCATATTGTTGATTATTTGTTGGATAGAAAAAATATTTCACAAACTAAATTGTAACCACTATTATTTTTAATAGGCTTGTTGCAGCTCTTCCTGCAGGCCGTGGATTTGTCTGTATGGATCTTCAACTGTTGCCACAGATACTTCATCAAATATTCACATCTTCAGTTTTAAGGTCAAAATAACAATAGCGAAATCTAGCATAATTTAATTAAATAATTTTAATATAAAGTTACCTAAACTAAATATTATACAGGTATTTTTATATATATTGTTGAATCTTATATTTTTTATTGTTTACAATATTTGATTACATTTTATCTTTTCTATTGTATTATTTTCCTTTTCCTATAACTAAATCTGAAAGGCTGCAACACTACAGATATTGCTTTATCCCTTTTAAGACCATCCATATTAGTCAAATTGCACACGAGAAAGACGACACAATATTCACAGTTTTTGTAGTACATCTTAAATATTGTGTAGATTCCCATATAAATAGATAGAACGCTGATTTTTGTGTTATTTAATTCACAACTGCCTAAGTTACTAAATATTTATGTTATAAATCAATCATTTCCCCAAATTTTTATGCACACAGTCAATATTTCCTACTTACTATTATAAGTTTTTTAAAATTTTCCTGGTTTCCAAGCATATAAAATTTTAAAAAATCCTTTCATCTTAAAACTGTCACCCAGGTTCTCTACATATATTGTGAATTTGAAAAGTCTACACTTTTTAAATTTCAGTCTACATTCGCTACCATTGTTATTAGTCTGAATTTCGCTATGCCAACATTTTTCAATTCTTACACTATAACCCTATTTACAGTCTATCTATCTATCAATAATATTTGTTAAAGCCTATCCTATATTATATATGAAATGATGTTCTAACTAGTATGTTTTGAGGTCCATTGCCTATGAAGTCCCTTGTCACATACGCATACAGTCCATTGATCGTTTTCTAATACCCGGAAAAATAACTTCCGTTGAAAAACAATTAGAATTTACTGGAAATAATGCTAAATAGGTTAATAGGTATTTAGAATAAATAATTACTTAATGGACAAAGAAAATCTACATGTGATCACCGTAATACATGATAGTCGGACGACTTGAACTGTCATGCAAACTGTCGTTATGATGCTTGCAGCCATCTAAATATCGTCCTTGTTCATCGCCGTATATGTGTGAAAGAACAATTTTGTTCAACATGAAATAAGCCTTCTTATAGTAGTAATAGTATCACGATATGTTGATTTTTAAAAGACTACAACAGTTTGAAATTTCAAGTCAATATAATTGCTCATGATCTTAAAAAGGGTTAAGAACATGAACAGAAATATGAGAAAATATATTACTGCAATCGATTGTTAACAGTTGTGTCTACTAATATGACACTAGTCAAGAAACTTATTTTTACACAGTTACAAGAGATCAGCAATAGTAGTGGCCTCAGAATTGTAAAATATCTTTCAAGGGAAGAGTTTATAATCTCATATTTTTATTTTGTTTAATATTAAAAGAGGGTTTTGGATGCAAAAGAGGAACTGGCTATAAAGATTTGACCATACTGAGCTCTACCAACAATTAAGTCAGGCAGTGAGCAGGGTGAACATATTACCAGTAAAGTTTTTTGTATCACTTATCCTAGGGTAAAAGTCTAGACTTGTTTGAAACTATAATAAAAAAATCTATACATTATTAAAATAAATGCACGCAGTCTAAAGTTTATCAATTATTTTGAACGAGGACAGCTGATTCAAACACAACGAAACATATATATATTTAAAATATATAAATCTTGAAATTGTAATATTACGTTTCATGCCCTTATAAGTAAAATTTTAAAAGAATTATCAATACAAAATATTCACAAGTACAGAAGGTGATCACTCACTATAAGTGTCTGTGATGGCTGCCAAGTTTGGATAGTGAAGTTTTCAAAAATTTGTTTTTTTACATTTTATAATTAATTCAAGTCCATTCCCATCACTTTCTATAATACAGAAAAACGTTATTTCAAAACTTTTCACACACTTTATGCTTGAACCCCTAAGTGACCAAGAGAGAAGATAGAAAGTACATTCTGTCAAAAAAAAAATTCATATTTTTTGTAGTATATATTAGTTTGTGCAATTGGTACAACAGAAACTATCACCTGTTTCTCTTTCATGGTAGTGTTATTATTGTGGCCAGAGTTAATAGCTTAAAGTGTTTGCTTCATTATTTACTAAAATGACAAAGCCTAAAGGAGTTTTTAATCGTAGGCACTCCGAAACCAAATTCTTGAAATGGCCGAGCAGTTGATCCATCAGTATGCCTAGAGTCAGGTTCAAAACAAGATAACTTACCAGGTGTAAGTTCCCCAAAGAACAAGACGACATATAGATCTTGTTTACAGTGAGTATAAAACAAAGAATTTGTATTACCTACGGGACATAAAGTTCTTACTAAACTACTAAGACTTAGTGCACATAACTTTTGTGGAGAAGAACTTACCTTATAAACAGGTTAGTTGGGTGGGAAAAACACTGTCAGTTGCACTGTGCACAGTGCGAGTTGGAAGTTGTATATTGCAATTATAAATGTAAAAGTACACAGTTATATGATGTGAATACTATATTAGTGTAAGATTTACATACCATAAGAAAAGGACAAACGTAGGCCAAGACAAGAGCAATTCTGAACCTTTGAAATCTCCAGTAAAATTCGCTAATTACAATAAAGTAATTTGTCAAGACACCAAAGAGTATTTAAAGATAAATGAGGGATGCTTTTCAGTTAGATGTTCAGATGAATGATTGACAGTGGCAGTGGATACCCCCAGGCAAAAGAAGGGACATTCTTTGAACAACCAGTGTTGAAATGGCTGTATTCTTGATGTAGCTGTTATAAGTAATACTACTACAAAAAGCTATCAGATACATAGAGAAAAGTGCCAATCAAATTTGAAAGGTACTGGGGGTGAGATCAAAGTCCATGGAACGGTAGAAATATTTGGTAGATCCGAATCAGAGTTCGGCGTCAAGTAGAAATATTATTTAGGCGACGGTGATTCCAGATCTGTCGTTGACAGTATACCATACAGATATGAGTATGAACAATCGTCTCACCAATGATTGTATTTGGCCATCCAAAAGTACTATGGATTAGCTATATAATAAGACACGGTAATTTTGACAAAATGAGACAAGCAGTGTGCCCTGCATATTTTCATTTACTTTGCTCTAATGAAATACCTGGTCTTTGTGAAAAAGACGAAGATAGATAGTAAAAATATCAATGGGCTGTTGCAGGAAACGAATCATATGATCATTCTAAGGATGTACAAATTACAGAAGTTATGAGCGGAATCAAGCCTATATTTTAAGATTTGGCAAATATTTACCTAATAAGAAGTTTGTATATACAAAGTTGCAGAATCCAAATAAATCCGTAAATGCTGTAATTTGGGCAATACTCCCTAAAACAGTTTTTACAGGCCCTAAAACCATGAGTTTTGATGTTTATGATGCAGTTTTGGTTTTAATAAAGGAAATATCACCAGGTGATTTGTCTTAACGATTATAACTAATTTGTCAGCTGGCCAATTAGGTCAACTCCTTATGCTAGTTTTTTATCGCTTTAACTTTAGTTGTACGATTGAGACTGCAGTAAGTGAATGATCGCAATGATACAAGATCAGGCCCTAGATCTATACCACTGGCTTTCCATGTTGCCATTTAATAAATATATTGTTTAATAATAATTAAGAAAAAATGTTGTTAATGTGCGAATATATTTAAAAAATTATTTTAGTTATAAAGTTTTTTTACAAATATGAAGTGAATAATTGATTGTGCGAATGTTAGGGAAACCAACTAAGCTTTAACCGTAAGCAGCACTTTATTTATTGTTTTTACAAAATTTGTTTTATAATTTTTCTTTTTTAATATTAACGATTACAAATAATCAATTGGAGCAACACAATTCAGTTACATATTTGTGTGACAAATTAATTCGTGCCACTAGATCGCTCGGATCGTGAATAATTTAATCCTCAACAGGTTAATGTAATTAAAAATTAAAGACTTGATAAACAATATTAAAAGAATTCAAACTGTAATGTTTAGAAATACAAAAATTAAACAAAAAAAACAATAAATGAACAATTTAAGAAGTCTGATAGGAGAGGGGGTCTAAATTTTCCCTTTAACACGTTCATTGCCAATCACGCGATATCGCGTGATGTCAGATCTTACCAGATGGCCGATCACGCGATATTGCGTGGCCGTTGCTATCCAAATTCTAAGTGAATTATTATAGCGGCCACCACACAAAACTCCAATTTCCAGCTTGGCAATGAACGTGTTAAGAACATGGTTCTTAAAAGATATACATCATGTCCCAGGAAGAAAGATCTCAGGGCTTGTTCCTTAGGTGAAAATAATGAAAAAAAAGTTCATAGAAAATTAGGTCTGGAAAAAATTTTTTTAACATAGCTGGTGAAAGATTTTGCTCCGGTTTCTCTGCTACAATGAAATCATACTAAAATTTGAGAGGCGTTAATTAAAGTATAAAACTTAGTTCCACTGTAACTACAGTAATCTTCAATATATCTGACAAAATATGGAGACCAAAGTCACGAAAACATGTTACATTTTGTATTCTAAGTACATTAGGTCTGTTAAATGGTTAACATACATGTAATTTGTAAACAGAATTCTGAAAAGAATTTTGTAAGGCCCATAATATACAGATACTTTCAAATTAATGCTCAACGCTTT
This sequence comes from Prosapia bicincta, assembly GCA_036971475.1. NCBI lineage: Eukaryota > Metazoa > Arthropoda > Insecta > Hemiptera > Cercopidae > Prosapia > Prosapia bicincta. Next base: position 68,631,346 of record JBAIZL010000006.1, on the reverse strand, counting down.
TTGTAATGATAAATCAGTACAATGTGCAATTCTCCTTGTACTTGTGTCTGGTCTACAATGAATCAGTATCGCCATGTACATTCATAGATGAATCATTTCATGTTCCTTATGGACATATTTGGTTGGCATTCAACAAAAAAACAAACGTGTTGGAATTGACCTATTTGTCTACAAACACTGATGCATTCAACAAAAAGTTCCAATGTGAAATTGTTTTAAAAGTACATCAGTGTTTACAAATGAATGGGTCATTTCTACCGCATTCGTTTTCTGTTGAACGCCAACTAAATCATCATAACCATAAAGAAAATAAAGGGATTCCGCATAGTCAAAGCACAACTACAAGGGAATTGCTGTGAACTGGTTTTCTCACAAAACAAAGCGTGGCACATTAATTTTAAAAACAGATTTTGTGTACTTATTGAGAGTATCATAATTACCTGCCATTCCCAGCATCGTCACACTACACCCTTCTTTGTTATTCAAACCATATCTCATATCAGTTCAGCTTATTCAAATCCCTGTCTATTGTTTAATCTGTTGTGTTCACCTTTGGAAGCATTGTACATTTTTAAACATTACATTCCATTGGTTCTGTATTTGTTCGTTTATTATTGTTGAATTTTACAATTGGGCTTTGTATATTTCCAGGTTTTCAATAATATCAAGTCGTTTTCCTTTATTTTCATATTTTATTGGCTTCATTGCTTTTTCAATTTCCCTTGGCATATGTCTCTCTTCTATGAGATGTGTTGAAAAATTAGAATCATTTTTTTTCATTTTTGTATGATCTCATGTGTTTCTTATACCTAGTTTTGAATTTTCTACCAGTTTGTCCTATATATATTACATTACATTGTCATTTAATTTCATACACTCCATTTTTATCTTATTTATTATAATCGTTTATATTTGTATTTAGTTTATTTTTAAGAGTGTTTGATGTACTCATTGTAATTCTCACTTAGTGTACCTTAAAGAAATTAGATATCTTAAATATCTTTACCCGTAAATTCAAACTTTGCCTATCTTTGTTTTCCTGTTTTTTATTGTTTTTATTTTTTATTCTTTTTCCTAGTTTTCTTATTTATGTATTATTATAATTATTATTTTTAGCTATCTGATAAATTACATCCAATTCTTTCTTGTATTTCTGTTTGGATAAAGGTAAGCTGTATAACCTATTAAACATAGCTCGGAAAGCGGCCAATTTATGCTCCATAGGTGGTTAGAATGAAACACATCTCATAGAAGAGAGACATATGCCAAGGAAAATTGAAAAAGCATTGAAGCCAATAAAATACAAAAATAAAGAAAACTACTCAACACTTCCAGTTTTACCCTACTTTCTCCCCAACCCAGATAGATGGTTTCATATATTTCATTTCTATACCTGTAGTAGAATCATAATCATATAGTTTATGTACTGGAAAAGGCTTAATTTACATACATTTTTGCGTGTCCATCTGTTGTACACACGGGGTGGACAAGGTTATAACTGAATTCAGTACATTTCAGGACCATGTGTACCATTAGCTGGACACACTTGTGATTCAACAGTTTAATATTATTATCACACAATAGTAAATGATTGTTACAATGTTATTAGTAATTAGTATCATAATATAGGGAGACTAGTATAATTCAATGGAAATGTTAGTATTTATACCAATAATTATTGTTATTTTTCCGTACTTGTTATTAAGTTGCCGTACTTGTTATTAGGTTGATACTTTTGCCAGTGGAGTTGATTCTTCTTGTGTTTCCTAATGTTTTATCTTACATCACTTGGTACGTTTCATTATCACAAAAACTTGTAAAATAGAAAGACAATCCAATTACTACAAATCCTAACTAATAAAATTAACTCGAATTACTAAAAATGAATGGCAAAGAAGTTACTGAGTACTCTAACTACTAAAAGCAAACCTAATTACTAAAACTGAAAGTTAAAATGAACTGAATACAATTTATCTTTTTACCTATTTCCTAGTTATATTTTGTCTTGAAAAAACATAGAGAACACAAGTAGATTACATCACATCATTACAAGCAGGAGATGAAATTGTAACTCTTTTAGCATTTTTTGATGCATAATTGCGACCAAATCGTGTCATCATTTTGTTGTAGCATATTGTGCACAATCTGGGAATCACATCCATACCTATTTTATTCAAGCACAAACCAACTACAAACCTTTCCTTAAGTGTTGTTATGTCCATCTGACATTTTGTAACATTTATGAATATTATGTGTGCGTTTACTACACACTCGTTGAGCAATCATTCTATTGTGAGTGTTCTGTACCATTTTAAACCACGTCTAAGTGGAATATTGTATGATTATCTGATCCGACAAATCGATAAATGTTTTACTGGGATTATAATCCACAACAGTTGATGAAATTTGTATATCTTGACCTGGTTTGGTTGTGACGGTGACAATTTATGGAACTGCTTCAGTGGCCAAGAAGAGAACATCTCTTTTGTCTTTCCAATTATTTACAATCACATTTGTATTGCTTTTTAAACTTCATTATCAATGAATAATTCAAAAACGTTAAGGGGAGTATCCTCTGATCTCTTAGAAATGAAATTATAATTTATTCCTGGCTGCCTATCAGACAGAAATCATTCAAATTGCCAGTTGGGTCACTCAAGATCAGTTGCTCAGACTGTGATAGTCTTACAATCTTATGATGATCAGAAATATCTGATTCATCACTGGATGAATCTGAGGTGAATGTTGTCTTTCTTCTCTTAGGTTCAGGCTCATCATCTTCATAATCTGGATCCTATTATTATCAGTGAAAACGTTATCTGTTTCACTACTAACACACTCAAGAAAGTAGTTAATTTTACTGTCTTTTATTAAGGATGTAGACATTGTTAAAAAAAAACTCATACAACTGGCTAGTTTATTATTTTAAGCTAATACCTGTTCTAATATTTCCTAAACAAGTAATAATTGAATATAATATTCCCTGTAATAAAACAATAGTAACTTAACCCCAACCCAAGATGATATTTCTACTGCCTGGACCCACTAATATAGCCAGAGCCATAAATATACCATTAGTGTGTGTCCATATTTGTACACAGTTATTGAGAACGTTGCTCTGTTCTGTGTCCAAGAATTGTACACATGGTAGCCAAAGTGTTAATATTATTGAAAACCTGGAAATAAACTAAGCCCAATTGTAAAATTCGACACTAATAAAGAATCAATCGAATGTAATGTTTAAACATTTTAAATTCTTCCAAAGTAAAGACAGGGATTTGAATAAGCTGAACTGATATGAGATAAAGCTTAAATAACAAAGAGGGGGTTAGTTAGATAAGATTAAAGGTTCCCATACAGGGAAGAACAGTTCATAAAAAGCTCTGACAGATGGATGTCCTCCGAAACACGTCAACGAGAAGTGTGACAATTCTGGGAATGGCAGGTAATTATGATACTCTAAATAAGAATATATATCCCAGCGGAAAAGTAGAAAATTATCAAAAGATTTTGTGTATATTTATTATGGGCTTATTTTACTCCATTCTTTCAAGAATTAAACTCTCTGCTACTATTTTACAAATTAGGTGTATTTGATAATCATTTTATTAAGTTAATCTACATAAACATGACACATCAAGCTTTTGTATTATCAGATAATTTAAAAACTACTGTAGTTAAAGGACCCACCAGTTTTATTAAATATTTCATTTCACAGCTCAAATAATGCCCCACAAATTTTAGTATGTTATCACAAAATAAATGTTTTTATGGTATCACATTTTTTGTAAATATTACCTATTTATAATAAACTTTAATTCTTTTTCAGTACCAACAGGCAATTCTAGGTTAATGGTTAATCACAAAGTATTAAATGAAATATATAAATAACCTTTAATAAATGGTTGTAAAGTTTATTAAAACAATACATTACAAGGCTTATTCTCTCATCATCTTCTCCTTCTGGCGGGCAAGCTTCTTCTTAGATACTTTCTTCTTTGCTGGCTCTTCATCGGCAGCCTTTGCTACAACTTCTTCTTTCTCAGTGAGTACAACCTCGATGTGACATGGGGAGCTCATATAGGCTGCACAGTACAAATTTTAATTAGACAAGCAATTTTTAATGTTTTCAGGTAAATTCTAAGAAACTAACTTTTCTGATAAACGAAATACTGCCAACAAAGTAAAAAATATTTTATTTAAAAGTTTGTACACACTGAAATATAAAAAAAAACACTGCTATAACTACTATCAGGAAGAGTTACAGATAAATTGAAGAAAAGATAGAAATCTTTTAATTATAAAATGGCAAGATTCATGTTAATTCTGATATTTCTAAATACAATGAAAATTGGAATATCTGAGGTAATGGCAAGAGATATTTAAAGAATAGATAAATAAAAACCGTTATTAATAAAGATACTTTTCATAAATCCCATATACAGAAAAGTAGAGTGAAGACATTCGCTCCTAATGTGTTTGCTTTTATCAATCAATTAAATTTCCTATAACATGTTTAAAATCCACACAATTTATTTTAGGTAAAGTGTATATGTTTCACAGCTTGTGATAGAAAATGTTTTATGTAGAAACTCGGTGTGTTAAAATATCTCTTTCCTGCTTGAATAATTTACGCTAAGCATTAAAATATACCCTACCCTACACAAATGATCATGAGTGAAAAGAAATTATATTCTAAACAAATGCCAATTTGGAAGTGATTGTTTTCTTTCATTCTTTTATCAGTAATATAGCGAGTTTACAAAAGAAGTATCATAGCGTGAGTATTTGTAAATTGGTACGGAAAAACGTGTAACACATTTTTTATGGTGTTACATATTAAAAAAAAGGAAATTTCAGAAAACGAACGAGAATGTATTCAAAAATGTAACAATAATAGAACTAGATCAAAAAAAATTGTGATTTGTTAGAAATAAATCAAATCTCTGGTTGGTAGTGGTCTCTGTTTGAAACTAAAATTAAAGTATGCGCGGTAAGAAATCTCTTGTAACAAAGATGTAAGCGCAGACGCATGTCTTGAAGTGCGAGGAGCGAGAAAATGTTTTATTTTAATTTTTTAATTAGTCATTTTTAATCTCTTGAAATCAGGATGTAGAAGGCAACGGTCGTCTCCAAGAGCGAGGAATTTTATTTTAAATTTTTAATGTAACGGTCATATTTAATTTCTTGTAATCAGAAGGTAGAAGACAACGCACATCTCCAAGAACGAAGATGGAACGCAGATGGAGTTACTGAAGCCTTTTCAAAATCATGACCGAGCGAATATTGTGAGGATTTATCCAATAGAGGGATGCGAGGCTACACCTTGTTAAAACAGCTAAGTGAACAAATTCAAACTTTGGTGAACAATCACAAAATTTAAATGCTTAAACAGTTTAGTACAAAATTAATAAACTTTAAATTGTTCAATGCGTATTCAATTGATGTATCATTTGGTGCATTTGTTTTCAATTTAAATTGTAAGAATTAATTATGAAAAGAGCAAGCAAGCAAACTCGAAAATAGAGTCATTTCAGCCATTGAGTTATTAATATGTAAATGTCCGTATAAATTGTTAAATATTCAAAATCAGTAACTAATGCAGTGTTCCTGTAATATGTATTTGATTTGTTATTTCTATCTTTTTGGGTTAATAAACTATGTTTGATTTGTTTAAATTGAAGATTTTATTATTTATTTATTAATTATTTAATAAGCATACAAATCCCTTGCATCTCAATTTAATAAGACTTTGCAGGTCACCTTCTAAATATGTAACTATAAACTGCAATATTTAATATCAGCTTTAATCCCCAAAGAATTAAAGCTACCAAAAATAAAAACCGTTACAAATGCTTTAAATTGATGAAAAAAATTGTATATAGCAAACAAATATTTTCCTTTTTTTCAAGTCAATGAAATTAAATACAATATTAAAAGAGTGCAGGCATATACATATTGTAACTCCAAAGAAATACAATACCATAAATTTAAAGACAAGGTTATACTGTAGTTATATTTATTCTGTAAACCTTTGTATACTATATAGTAGTGATCCCCATGTACTAGCTTCGTAACCTAACAATATTAAGTTGTAACATTATTAGGATATGAAATATGAAGTTAACAGTCTCTACTGTATGTTTTACCTGAAAATAATTATTTCATGGAAATTACTACCATGTTTCAGCAATAAATAAAAAATGTAAGGAGAACTTAGAAATCAATCACTATCAACATTTTTGCCCTTAACTTGTGAACCAGATTTTCTTAACACACAAAAAGAAATACAGTAGGGCGAAAATCCGGATCAATTGATACCGGGACCTATTCGGACTACTGATTTATCCAAATTTTATTTTTAAAATTTTTATCCAAATACAAAAGAGTTTAGTGAAAGAACATATAATGTACATACTATTACACAGCACAAAAAACCAAAAAACTTACCAGTATAAACCTATTGAGTGAAAGTATTTTAATGTTTTTTAAACAAAAGCATATTATGACAAATTTGCAAAATATTAAGTTTAATAATAAATTGTATTATTTTGCTGTTTGTTCACAATTAGCGTTATTGGTTAGCATGCAGAACATATCAATGTAAAAAATTTTAATCACAAATAAATATACTGTATGTTTAGCTTTAAATTCAGCTTATGATTAATTTTTTCGGAATTGATTGATCTTCTTTCTTTGCCTTTATAACTAAAGATAACACTCAGTTTAGTATGTAATGGCGCCATGCTTTTCAATTCGAGTGCCATGCATGCTGAAACCACAATCCGGATTTGCGACACTCCAGATTTTTGACATCCGGATTACAGACGTTCTGCTGTAATTTTTTTGTACCAAGAGCAACCAATATTCAAACAGTTGCAATGAATCACTATGATGGTGTGTTTATAACCTTTTAATTGAGATTGTAATAAGTTTCTACCTATTATGCTCCCTTGTAGAAAGGTTAAATTTAACATAGGTAAACTAGAAAAGGACATGATAGAAAATAACTCAATAGTGGTATCACTTCTCTCTTATATGCTACGGAGTAGTATAAAGGAAAAACATGTGGCTAGGGGAAAAGGATATTTGAAAAATAATGTAGACAAAATTGCGAAAATAGCCTCAACCATGGAACCTACAGATGAAGGCAAACACTCTCTGCTATATTGCAAAAGTGAAAGCAGGGAAGTTTTCCAAAAACTTTGGTGTGAAAATTGAGAAAAAGAGTCTACCGGTCGACACCTTTACCAGCTCCAACCAGAACCACCAGTCGAGGACAAATATAGGGAAGTAGCACGATCAACAGCATCTTTTGCTGCCAGAGCAAGAACTGGCCATCTGGTGACACAGGAGTACCTATTTCGTTTTAATCTCACAGAGTCTCCGTTGTGTGCACTCTTGGTGTGGAGAGCGAAACAATTGAACACATCCTGCTGAACTGCCCTTACCCATTAACTACAAGAGACATCCTCAGACCAATTGTGACAAAGTGACAAAATATTCTAGTTAAGAAGAACCTGTGGGACATAGCATCATACATATATTGTGGACATCGGGCCATCGGCTATAGTTAAGCTGGACGCCTGCAGTAAGAAGTAAGAAAAATAATGTAGAGAATGATCTCATGTGGAAAAGTATTCAATATATCAACAACAACAATAATTAGGTGAAGATAAAAAGAATGAACAGCAGTGGGACCAAGGTGAACCAAACCCTAAAAAAAAATAATGTTGCACAAAATGACAATTTTTTAAATTGACTTACGGTTAATGCGACCGTGAGCCCTGTATGTCCTTCTCCTCAAACAGGGTGCTCTGTTGACTTGTATATGATCAATTACAAGGCGGTCAACATCTAAACCCTTGTAGTCAGCATTAGATTCAGCATTCTTCAATAACTGCAGCAAGAACTCTGCAGATTTTTTAGGCCAACGTCCTTGTGTGGTTCCCCATTGTTTAGCCTATTAAAAAAAAAACATTATAATTTAACTCTATAAAATTAATTCTCTATTAAGGGAAACAAAAATACAATTAAACATGAGTATATTAAAAACTATTAAAAAATAGTTTAATTATGAGTTATGAATATTGGGGTTTAACAAATTAGTCAAAAACTATTTACTCTTTAACTAAAAGGTGGCATCTTTTAACACATTGAGTGCGGTGAGCATGCATGAATACTCTTTCCCTCCTGGTGCCCGAATGAATTATTGGAGAATGTCTACTCTGACAACAAAAATGGCTTTGAAGATAGGTCTGACAGCCGACGATAACGACGAGGGGTCTCCAACATGGCCACAATATCGGAGATTTCCTGAAGAATCACTAAAATATTTAAAGCCTATTTTTGAATAAAGTGTACTTATTTTTTTTGTTCCAATATCATATCTAAGTACGAAAATACATTTCTTATCATATAATATATACATATACAGTCGGCGCCGCTTATTGTGATCACGGTTAATGTTATCATTCGGTTATTGTTATCGTTTCATTGAAAAACAAACACGAACGTATATTAATATATTGTAATTAGGCCGCTTATTGTAGTCATCTGTTCGCTTATTATTATCATTTAATTTACCATTCAAAATCATATGCGTCAACGTATACTAGCATAGACCAAGTAAAAATGTCTGCAAAGTAGTGTAAACAGCACGTGCAACACACAATGACGCCCAATTCATAGAATGTTTATTGTTAGAATGACAGAAATACTTTATAACGATTTCAGCACTAGCACAGTTCTCAGAATGTCTCCCTTACTCTTTGTTTACGCAAACACCCTAGCCTCGCTTGAGTCGACGCTTTTAGTTGTTTGTTAACATTAGTTGATGTTACTACTGAACCATTTACAGTACAGTCCTGTATTTTTTAACAGTGAATTTTTATGAACGTTTATTACAGTATTTCAGTGTGATTTTACATAACTTAATTTTTACAGATCTTTTTCATTTGTTTTGTAGAGTTTAGTGTCACTTGAAGTTTCAATGGACAGTATAGCAAGATTTCCGAATCTCAAAAGAAACGACGCGATTTAAGTCTTAAACAAAAACTTGATATGCTAGATAGATACAGTAAATTACCAAAAGTGAGTCAAAGAAACGCTGCTTCTCAACTTGGCGTTTCTCAACCTCTCTTATATAAAATATTGAACAACAAAGAAAAAATCTTGTCATTATCAAAGTGTAATGCAAATGTTGACAATGAAAGACATCGTTCTGGGAAGGATCCGCAAGTGGAATCAGCTTTGAAATTGTGGTTTAAAAATGTTCGCAAAAAAGATGCTCGAGTTGACGGCCCACTTATGCGTCTAAAAGCTGAGGATCTTGCCAAAAAAATAGGAAAACAGGATTTGAAAGCTACAGATGGATGGTTCAATCGATGGAAGAAAAGGGAAAACATTGTTTACAAGGATACATGTGGTGAAAAAAGAAATGCTGATTTTGTTGGAGCTGAGGACTGGTTACAATACGAATGGCCAAAGATTTTGGCCGAGTATTCTCCTAGCTGCATATACAATGCAGATGAAACAGGACTTTATTATTGTGCTTTACCCGAACATACTTACTTATTTAAAAATGAAATTGCTAACGGCTGTAAAACATGTAAACAAAGAATAACTGTTTTGTGTTGTGTTAACATGGTTGGTCATAAAAAAAGTCTTAATTAGGGATGGGCCGATTCCTAAAATTTTCGATTCCGATTCTAAAATTTTCCGTTAGATTCTCGATTCTTTCAAGTTATATTAGCTTACATGCTAGTTCTCTAATAATTAATTTAGTTAACATCTTGGTCATATGGCAAAACCTTTTAAAAGTTCTGTTTTAATGTAATAGGCTACACAAAACCTTCAATCTTGATTTTTCAATAGGAATTTTTAAAAGCATAAAACATATAGATAAAAGTAATGACTTATTTTAAAGTTAAAAATGTGATCTTTACTTATTTTATGATGTTTGAAAAAATACCTAAGCCTATTTACATTGTCTCTCAAAACAAAACAAAAATTAAAAACAAACGAACAACATAAAAAGTAAAAAATTAATACAAATAGGATAGTTTTTAATATTTAAAAGTCTGGCAGGTAATGTACATTTCTGTTCAAAAACACAAGCATTTGAACACGTTGTGGGTCAAGCTAGTGACTCCTGAAGTTGAGAAAGGTTTTTCAGAAAACACTGTGGGCAGACAGGTATTTTATTGCCATTGCATTTAAATGAGGGTATTTGGCACTTTGTACTGCCCAATACTTCCCAACATCACAATCTGGACTAGCTAATGGTTCCCCCAGATAATTGTTTACTTCTTCTTCTACTGTCAATTTCCCTGGGGTGCCTTTTTCCTCAACATTCTGGATTAGTAAGGCATACCTTCTCCACATCTGGTGGGACCTTTTTTCTGCAGGTGTCTGGAACAAGTGTCTGATTCAGGCCTATTTTGTATTTATTACTCAATCCCAGTTTTTAACCGACTATCACTTGGAGGTCCTGTGTCTGAGGATAAATTTCTTCAAGTATAGATCTTTTTTGTTGATAAATTTGGGCAAACTTAATGTTGTTAAGTGCTTTTTCATATTTGTTATATTATATGGTTTTCCACCATCAGTTTCTGTTAACCGTCATCGAATTGAAGCGACAGCCAGTATTCTGAACCGAATACCATCGGGCCTCTTAACGCTTTATGTTTATTAGTACTACTCAGTTGGTGTTGCTACTTTTGGAAAAATTAAGGCACAGTATTTAACAACAAGCTTCACACTACTTACAGATGTAATTACGATGGTTTTTGTTTGATAGATAAACGCCGACGGGATTAAAACCATGATGTTATTCTAAGAACTTTTTGTCCGTAGTTACGGGCCGACACACGTATTTGTTATAACGTATTATAATGATTTTCACTACTGTTTTCAAAATTTCACAAAACCTTAAAAGTAGGTCGGAAATATTGACTAAATATTTAGTTGTAAAATAATCCTTAAAAACGGACTTTGTGAAGTTAAGTACAAACATTGATACACTTACATAAACTCATCCTTACTAGGAAGTAAATTATAACGTAAATTCCTTAACAAGTAAATTGTTTGGTGTTAAAACTTTTACTTAATATGAATCTTGGATAGTATTTATTTACTGGACCTGTATCATTACTTATCAGAGAGAGAATATATTACACTTTAGTTCTATATTCAAAATATTTATAAACCCACAAATCAATCACATATGACACGTTTACGTGTCTTAGTGATAGGCACCAAAACACTTTTATCACCAGTCAGTTTATTATTTGGGTAACCAGGACCTGAAATTATGGTTTTGTTGTTTCTTGCTAACACAAAACACAAAAAATATCAAAACAGTGTTGCACAGATAATAAAATTTAATTAAATCAAAAACAATGTAGGGCCAATTGGTTGGAGGGAGTTTATTTACGTATTATGCATGGTAGGAAAAACTATGTCAGCCGACATATGTTTTTATAAATATTATGATAAGAAACATATTTTTGTATTTAGATATGATAGGAGAATAAAGAATAAGTACACATTATTTAAAAATAAGCTTAAAATATTTTGGCAATTCTCTGTGAAAACGACGGTATTGTGGCCGGGAGCTAAAGTATTAACTTGCAGTGCTGCGTTCGCTTTGTTTGTTAAACTACATGAACTATTTCACCTGCAAGTTTATATTACTGTACATTATTTTGCTACATTTGTAGCTACTGTGCAGATCTGTTTATCATGTAATAAATAGTTTCATTTGCTATTACAATCGTGTTTATTTTCTTTTCGCTCCCAAATATTTTACATTACTGTGAGAGTGATATCTGTCTATATTATAATTTATTGAGGTTAATTTTCGGAGGAATAATACAGTGTTTCTGTTATCTGTCTATTCGCTCAACCATCATGGTCACGGTTAATCGAGTTTTTACTGTAATTTTTTTGTGTTTTGTTCTGACATCTATAAATCAGTGGCAGTAAGACACGTGGGGGGGGGGGGGAGAGAGAGAGAGAGAGACGAGCGATGTCAAAAGACCAGAAATGGTTACGATCTTGATTGCTGTTGCTTCATAAATAATAATATTTTCATTTACTTTTATCATTTAATTCATTCAAATCAACTAATACATAAATAAGACATAGTTGGAAATTAATTATTTTTCCAATAAATTACTCCACACACATATTTTAATAATTCACAAAATAGGAATCGGAATCGACACTTTTATGATGAAGAATAGAGTATCGACGATTCCTCGATACCACCTAGAATCGACGATTCCTGGAATTGAAAATCGGAATCGGCCCATCCCTACTCTTAATTATCGCTAAATCTAAAAATCCACATTGTTTTCAATGTATCAAAAAGCTATCAGTTGAATATCATTCAAACTGCAATGCTTGGATGACATCAAAAATTTTTAATGAATGGCTGACTAAATGGGATACCAGCCTCAAACGCAACATTGTCCTTCTACTAGACAACTGCACTGCACATAATGACATAAGCACTGCGCTAAAACACATCAAAGTGATTTACCTTCCGGCCAATACTACATCAATTATTCAGCCATGTGACCAAGGCATAATTAAAAATCTTAAAAGTTTGTATCGACGAGAGATGCGTGCTAGAATTATAGAAAATATGGATGAATTTCAAACCCTTACCTCAAATGAATTGGCTAAAAAAACTTCTTTACTCGATGCTATTCATCTGATAGCAAAATCTTGAATGAAGTTTCTGAAAAAAACTGTGAAAAATTGCTATAGAAAAGGTGGTTTTTTTGTTGAAGAAAATCAAGCGCAAGCTACATCTGAGGAAGACTCTGAAGAGAACTTGAAGCCTTTCGATTTGTCCTTAAAAGAATATACTGAGTGGATGGGAGTTGACGATAGTATTGAAACAGCAGTGGAAATGACTGAAGACGATATTTGTGAGGTAGTTGCTTCAACATCAAAAGTTACTGAAGAAGAAGAAGGCACCGATGATGACGAAAATGATAAATGTGTACCGCAAAGATCTAAGGAGGAAGTTCACCAAGCTCTTGAGATTCTAAGGCAGTTTGTTCAACAAAAAGCAGACAATTTCAACAAACATTATGAATATGAACAATTTATAAACAATATTTTACGAGAAGACTACAGACAGTCACATATAGAGGAATTCTTCGAGAAAAAGTAAATCTAAATTTGAAGTGTAAATAAGATTGAAGTGTTTTATAATGAAGTTTTGTGTGTTAAAATGTTTTGATCAAGTGTTTTACGTAGTTCTATATATTTTTTTTCAATTATGCTAGATTCAGTGTTTTAAAAAAATCTACAGTGGAATAAAATAAACCAACATGAAATATGCCCACTAATTTTAACAAGTAGAAAACTAAGTAACAGAAATTCTACTACTGTACATAAAACTGTCCGGAATAGCATTAAAATTTGGTAAGTACAGTTTAATTATAGTTTTACAGAATTAGAATTACTTAATGTAATGATAGGCTTACATATCGTTCAGAACAAACAGTTGTGGCAATAATACAGTGAGTTCAATGCAGTACGGCTGTAAACTACATCGTGATTAAGCGTTCGGTTATTGTTATCAAATATGCTTCTGACAAATATGATCACAATAAGCGGCACCGACTGTAGTAGTTATAGAAAATAAATTCTTTATTGAAATTCAAATAAAATGCTGCATTTTTCTAATATTTGTATTTCTAAGTAGAGCAGCCTCAATATTGAGAAGCTACAGATCTCTTCATATAATAAAAATCCACAAAAACAAACAAAAATTATTGTTATCAAATATGCTTCTGACAAATATGATCACAATAAGCGGCGCCGACTGTATTTTTTTAAATTCCTTAGAACTAATCTATAATATGAACATATAAATCAATTTATAAAGAGTTATATTAAAAAAATTAAAATTATTCAAGTCTTAAGCCCTTCACATTAATTTTAAAATTTTGATACTTATTTTAACAGTAAACTGGCTCTTTAAATGTTATTGAATACAACATGATTGCTTGGTGGATCACAATTATGTTTTCTAGTAACAAAGAAAATGATCAAATTTAAAACGTAGTCACAGAAAGTGGAAACTCCTTTGGTATTTCAGCCGAACTAGGGCCAGTCAAACATAAATCTGCTCCCTCAGAAGTATTTGTATCAACTTTTATTGGCCTAAGTATGCTTCCCCCTTTCTTGCCAGTTTCAATTTTGTTATCAGATGATGAGATAATGTTTTTAAGCTGTGATGGACACTTAAAACACGGTTTTGTGTGTCTCCATTTTTAAAGTGTTTATATTCTTTCAAACAATACTTACATCTAACACCTTTTCCTTTTTCATTGAAAACATTCCAAATTGGTCACTTTTTTCTTGATAATTTTTCTCACAACTCCCTACTCACTATTTCAATAAGCAATAAACAAATATTTAAAATACAAAAGAAACTATTTGAACAGTTCAAACAAAATGAACTAGAATTGAAAAGACACAAGACAGTCAGCTACAGTTCACTGCTCAGACCACAAGGCAATATAACCTAGAAATTGAGTCTGCTCTCAAATATTTTATCACAGTTAAATTAAAAGATTTTGCCATGATATATAACAATATTTTTGATTATTTGGCTTTGATATTAATCAATTAAGGTTCCAAAACAGTTTTAAGACAAAATAAACTCCATTTAAATGTTGTTTATTTCATAAATTCCCACGTTTTGGGAACTTATAAAGCCTTTAGAAAGTTCCCTGGAAATATTCCCATTTATAAATTCCTTTCCCACTGGGAATGCTCACATCACTAGTTTAGACACCTATTTAGACCAAGAAGGCAAATTATATGTTATCAATTTGTTCCTCTTTTCTCAACAGTAGTTTGCATAAACAAAGGGATTTGGAAAAGATAATGACAAATGCCTGAAACAATATTGCCTCTTTAATTTGATCATTGTTTTCAAGGCTGTCCACCACAAATCATATATTATTTACATATTTAAGGATACTTATTGAATCAAAAAACCATTCCTATATGTAGAGAAAATATTTTCTGTCTAAGAAACTACTGAACTTCAGACATGTCACAAGAAAACAATCTTTTTTCTGCAATAAAATGAAATTAATGTTAGTTACCTGAGCACATCGTCCTACACCACCATTGAAGCGCCTAAATGGAACACATTCTTTATGATCTGTAACGTTTTTTAAGTAACGCACTGCTCTTCTCAAAGGCATCTGCTTTATAGCTCTAGCTGCTTCACGAGTGTTCTGGAAAGTAACACACACTAGGTTAAACCATATAAATATGCAATATTTATATTTTCAAGATCTATATTAAAAATTGCATTGTTTTATAGATCTTTAAAAATAATATCTACTAGATGTCTAAGTGTCTGGTTGTCACCATTTTATTAAGAGCTTTATGCTATAAAAATTTATAACTAACAGAATCCCCAAATTTTGTCGATTTTGTTGTTGGGAGTAATTTTGGTCTATTTTACAAAATAAATTTCTAATTAAAGAACTAAAAACTAAAAGATGATACAATAATTATAAAAAATATGCAATATTGCCTCTCTAGAATTCTTGTAGCAAAAAGCAAAAATCATAACAGGTATTCAGATGTTAGCCCCAAAACTGTGTGAAAAGCAAAATAAACTATACAGTAACCTATACTGAAAGGGCATTGCCCTAGTCATTTACTGGGTTGGGAAAACATTTCGATTTAGAATTATTTCAGGCAGCTAAGTATTTCTTATTCCTCCAGTACTTTGAATTAGCCAAAGTTCCAAAATTTACACAAAACATGGAACAATAAATGCACTTCAACTTTAGTCTCATTCAAGTTACCAGCCTATGGATTTCAACTTTCATGAAATCATGTAAAAAAAACAAACAAAGCCGCAATTACTCAGGTGTGCTACAAAAGCTGCCTATTTTAAATTAATAGCAGTCATAAAAAAGGATTAAAATACGGTATTCTGTCAAGCAGTTTATCAATGATTTTGAAACACAAGAGCATGTATCCTATCGTGTTCTAGTGACAGGCCCAAAATAAAGAAGTGTTTGAAAAAAAAATTGCTCAACGATAATATACTTGGGTACAATTAGCTCATGAAAAACACTTGCCATTGTCTGGTACAATACAAAATGATCCAAGAATTTGCCAAAGATAGTAGTATGACAACTTTACAACAAGTACAGGGTAGCTAAATAAATTTAAATTAAGGCATAGAATTCTTCAAAAAAACTAACAGTTTTTAAAAACGTGCAAAAGTTAACAAAGACTGCAAAATTTGACATGAGAATGTTAAAAAATTTTACAAACATATGAACCCAAGAACATTTTTAATGTTGTTGAGGCGGGTTTGTTTTTTTAAATATTTGCCACACAAATCATTACCTTTCAAAAACAATAAATGTATTGGGGAAGAATCATAACAACGAACAAGTAACTGTCATGGTAAGGGGCCAAGATGGACGAAACCAAAAAATTAAAATTTCTGGTTACAGGGAAAAGGAAAACACCAAGATGTTTCTGTGGTATTAAATCATTTGAAGTTGACTATAACTTAACAAAAAAAGCTTGAATGATATACACATTTTTCGAAGACTTTGTAATCAAGCTGGATAAAATATGGAAATGCTCTATTCATCAATAACTGTACAACTCAATGAACACGATGGAACTCAGTACAACACTATCCGTATAAAATATACTGTGAAATCTGGAACTGGTCTTCTTTCTATCAAACATTGATCCAATGGACTCCCTAAGGAATAATAAACAACATCAAAGTGCACTATAGTAAGCACATATTAATGAAAACCTTATCAGCAGTAGAAGAAAACCTATCCCTTAAAAGATTCAATTTTGCTAAGATTCTGTGTTTCAAAAATTGACAAAATATGGAAATATGACTTTTCGCCAGTCATAGTTGAGACTTGTTTTAAAAAAAGCTAATCACTGGGAAGATGCCATTGCTGGTGTGTGATTTAAAATGGAACTGGGAATAATTAAAACAAAAAGAGTTGAGAATGATGCGAAAATAATAGATTTCAATGTGAATAGTAACACAAAATTATACCTATTGCCAGTAGAGAGTTAGCTTCGTAAAAGGAACGAATGTTTTGAAACGCGTCAGCAAGTAAGCAATTAATATTCACTTAGTTAAGTAATTTTTAAATATAGTACAAAATTATAGTTCAACGACAGAAAATGATGTTCTGAACAAAAAAAAACTATTATGAACAAGAAGATGAGACAACATACTGGGCCTAAAGCATTCGAAAAATTACGTATTCAGAGCATTAAAAACAATAAAAAGTTACTTTCAATGCAAAGATGATGTTGAAGAAAGTCAATTTAACTGTTTAAGACTATGAAACATTTTATGAACAAACAACCTTCTACAAGTTCATTATACAGTCAAAAATATTTTTTTTAATTAACTGACATAATATGTAGTATCAGTAACTTATAAATATACTGGTATCTAGTGTCATATAGTACAATAAGTGGGTCTTAAAATGAAAATAGTTTTTTTGCTGCTTGTCGTATAGGAAAAGGTCTTCCATGCCTAACATAGAAATTTTCAAAATTTCTTTTCAACACATTGTGTTTGTGGATTAATTGACTACATTTAATACAAATTCATTTGAATAAATGGATTGAGAAATCTTTTAGTATCTTGTACCTTCTATATATTTCACTATCTATAAACAACTGGCCATCTTTACATTATATACAAAGAGCTTAATATAGGTTGTATTAGAATAATCTTTATATTGATATCAAATATGGTCTAAATTGCTGTTAAGTAGAGATGATACATAAAAATGAATCTTTGATGAAAACAAAGGTTCAACATACCTTGAAATGTACACGAAGGTTTGAGCCTCGGGCTTTGCACGATTTTGTGGCATTATCAGGTTCATGCGAATACCTCGCCATGTCTGCAACAGTCAGATAAAGTACTTGTAAAAACTCTTAAGCAGGATAAAACATGATACAGTAAACTACAGTACAGTGCCAATTGTATTTTTTCTAGTGTGTATATATATATATATATATATATATATATATATATATATATATATATATTATATTAAATATGGTGATATGTTTTCTTGTAATATAGTTAATAAATTAAAAATATTTCAAAAACAAGAATACTTTTAATGAATATTTTTATTCAAAGCTTTTCGCCGATAAAATAGTACCAGCATCTTCAGGAAAATAATTATCTAATAAAAAATCTTTTATTAGATAACTATTTTCCTGAAGATGCTGGTACTCTTTTATTGGTGAAAAGCTTTGAATAAATATATTCATTAAAAGTATTCTTGTTTTTGAAATATTTTTAATTTATTAAATATATATATTGTAACGTTTATAAAATGGGCTATATAATATTGTTTAAGAATTGGAAAAATAGATTAGAAATAACTCACACAAAATATGAAATAGGAGAAATTCATTAAGAGATTAGTTAGATTAAATTGAAACTAATTTTAGGTTAAAGCCTAGAAAAGGTTGTAACATGTAAACAAGATATTTGAACTGTAAAATGCATTAGGAAATTTGTTGTATCAAATAACCTAACAAATAAAATTAAAACAAGATAATCTAATAATAATTATATTTAAAAAAAATTGTAAACTTTATTAACATAGGGCATAAGTGGTTACTTGAGAGATAGGAGGTGAAAAACGTGATTGTAAACAATGAGATGAAAGGTTATGTTTGTATAAATCCAACCCCAAAACACACACATTTCGGAATTATTACAAAAGTAAAAAGCAAAGACACTGCACACACAAATAATAGTAATTAAATAAACACTGGAAGGTTTGTTAAGGATAGGAAAGTTGAAACAGTATGTTAACCAAATTAAAACGGGTGAAAACAGTTCGTTGGCGCATTATCAGATCTGGAGCCAAGAAAGTAGGTCAGTGTTACAGTCGACTCTAGTGGGAAAAAATCGAACTTAATTACATGCAAGATGAGGTTTGGAAAAGGAATCGCCGCCATGTTTTAAACATTTTAAAAGAGGAACGACGCGTCAGCCTAGCGTGGGGTAGCCAAAGGAATAGGAGCCTTTATTAGAAGTCAAAATTCCGTTTGAAGAATTTCGTCAAAATTATACATATTTGTGAAGAAACTTGGCCAAATTAAAACAAGGATAAGTGAATTTAAAGCTATAATACAGTATTAATATAATTTGAAGTAACTAAAAGGAATTTAAGTGTGTTAAATATAAAATTTAAAGAGAACTGAATCCTAAATGAACAAACAGCCGAACTTCGAATTTGATAAGTTAAGTACATAACTTAGCTTAAAAATAAACTTTAGTGAACTTTTAAAATTATAAGGAAATTTAAAATTATACTTTAATAGAATATCTTGAAATTAAATAATAGATAGTAGTAAGAAACCAAATCCAGTTCAAACATTTTAGGGACCTTTTTGCTTATTCCAAATTTAAAATTTTACATCAGGAAGCTAATTGTTAAAACTGTTTTCTAAATTTAATCTTGTTTATCAAAATTTATGTAATTAACCAAAGAGTTAAAAGATATAGCCCATGCATATAAACCCCGAGATATTAAGAGATCTTAGAAAATAGCCTAGGGTATAAAACCTTGTAACTAAAATTAAAAGAATTGAGTTTAGCCTATTGTGTTAAAACTTGTTAAGTTGTATTTTTTTGTTCTGTTTATTGTGTGAATTAAAAAATTGTTATAATAAAGAATTTAAATTATTCCTGAGCTTTTTTTGTTTTTAAATAGAAATTATATATCTTCATTCATTTAAATAAACATTCAATAATAATAAAAAACCCTGTTGTGTTATAAAATTAAATTATAACATATATATATAATGTTCAAATTTTTAACATTAGAAGGAAACAGGAAGGTTTTACGTAATGTAAAAATTTATTCAAAGTTTAAAAACATAAGTAAATATTTTTTCAATTTTTGAAGAAAACTTCATAAAATAAAACTTTTTTGAAAAGTAAAATAAAACTAATTTGGAGACAATCATATTGAGTAGTCAGACATATTATTCCATATTAACTTAATTTAAGTTACAAAATGTCATTACATGAAAAAAAAATATTAGCCTTTTAAGCTACATGTTAAAATAAAGATTATTTAAAACCGAAATAAATTTGTTTATATTCTGTATTTTATATCATGTAAGTGTTTGGTTGTCTCCTTGAAGGAAATTATACAACTTATATAGAAAATAATTACAAACTAAAGTTCAAGTTTGAAAATATTGCAATAAAAATTGTATCAAGTGACTGGAAGTTCTAATGAACATAAATAATAATAAAACTAGAGGTGCTGACCCAAAAAAAAAAAAAAAATTAAATAAACAATAGTCCTTAATAGTACAGTAATGTTAAATGAAGCAATTTTAATAAAACCTGATTAACATACTGCAAAGCAGCCAAAAACAGCTGTATGTTATACTACATTACAATATAACTATTAAACCTTTGGTAAAAATATTTATTAAACTTCCAGTTGGATTGGGTTCGGTTAGAAAAAACATACACATTATGATTTGGTAATGTGAACTAACTAAAAACCCAATTTACTTTTCAAAATGCTTATTACAGTAGAACCTCTCTAATTCGTCACCGTATTTGTCAATATAACAACAAACATTGTCTGCACTGTCATGTAGTATAAGACCAATACCAAATGAGATGTTCAACTACTGAGAAAACAAATTCTCTGTTCTCATTTATCTCATACGTGTGATAAAATATAGTAGAAGTCTTCAGTAGTCGACTGACTACAGCATTGTAGCCAGCGCTGTGTTGCATTGTAAGTTACACTGTAAATTACACAAATTGTATTCTACAGTTCAATTTTCGTTTCCTTCCTTCATTTTATAATTTTTTTCAACAGTGGTTATATAAGGGGAAAAGGTCAACACACGGTAACTTAACATTAGTTGATAATTATGACATTCTACAACGGTTATGGTAAAGAGAAAGTGGGGTCAAGCTATCATTAAATTCAGAATTCCTAGAACGACTGTAAATGACATCAAGAAAAATGACAATCTAAGACACGGAATTCGACAGCTTGACACCAAGAGTGAAAAATTATGTCCGGATATGGAAAATATGAAGTGTTTATTCAAATCTATGTGACATGTTCCAAAAAAGTCATTTGCCTAACAGAAATGTTAATATTAAAATGTTTCAACTTCTTCTTATATACTATAATTGTTCTGTTACATCTAAACTATAATTTGTCTTTGGTAACTTTTCATAATCCCTAGCAAAAAGAACAATTAGTTTTACTGTTTAAAACACTACAATAAATAAAAAAGTCAATTATTAAAAATCCGTTAAATTTAATCTATTAAAATTAAAAAAATTCTATCTATTGCAAATATCCAGTGTCTACTAAATTTGCTTTTTAGTTTCTAAAAAACTAATGGTTTAATAAATCTTCTAATGGTTAAAAAGTGTACTACTGAAAAATGTCCCACATTTCAACATTTCTTGTGCTTACAGCACAGACTCCAAGACAGTTTAAAATAATTTTCTTATCATTGTTAAAAGAATACAGTGGAAAAGTTATAATTTACAAAAGATTATTATTTCACAAGTTATTAACAATAATGGTACTTAATTTTCATTGCAAAAGTAATTAATTGAGAATTAATATGTCATTCTTAAATTTCATTTATGCCATTATGATTAAGAAATTCCTTTGGTCATTGATTTGCGATATTTGATTAGTCGATAAATACAGTAATACCCGTACTTACGCGATAGATAGGACCGAGCGATAACCGTGTAAGTCGAAATCCTGTAAGTCAGGGTGTAATTTTACATACAATTACATAGAACTCATGTTTAATTGGGACCAAAGACTAAATAAACTAATAATTTAGAAGAAAAATGTGTATGTATTAAAATCTTAAATATATAATACAATAAAAGATATATTATATACATACATATTGCAAAGTAGTAAGCGAATAGAAGCTATTTGGACATAGAATGCTTCATAAAATCTAGTAAATTCGTTTAAAGAATTGAAGATTTTTTCTTCTCACATAGAATTTTCTCGTAACTCGCTAATTTTTTTGTTTTGTGGCATAAATACGCTCATCATAGTATATGTTTTCAAAATTTGTAAGCCTTGTTCAATTAAACTAAGGCCTTTTGTCAAGTTTCTAACCGTTATTTCATGTTCTATGTCAACTGGTTCTAAAGAATCTGCGATTTTTAGGTCTTGCTCTTGCTCACGCATTTTTATGAGCTCATCAATTAATTGTCTGTTGCTGGTTGTGTAAACCCACTAGTTCTTGAACGTCATCATTATCCACTTCTAAATTTAGATGTCTGGAAAACCGTCAACTTCTTCAATCACTCAGCAATTTCATCAAACTCTGGCACTGATTTCGCTTTGAGTTTCAGTGGAAAAAAATAAACACACCTTTTTTCAAACGCCATTCCAAGTTTTTTGTGAAATTTCATTCCAAGACTGTCCAATGATTCTCAAAGCATCTAAAAAATTGAATTGTTTCCAAAAATCTTCACCAGAGAGCTCGTTGTACTGTCTCAGTTTCATTCAGATCCGCAAATGATCTTCTTGTGTAATAAGCTTTAAATGTTTTGATGACTCCCTGATTCATAGAGGGTATAGAGGACGTAAGTAGAGGTCTAATTAGGTACTGTTGTGTAAAACTACAACCAAATCAGTATACAGGCGTTGATACTGCACACAATAAACAAATCCCAACAAATTTGATAAAAAAATAACTTTTTGTGCAAATAAAAAATAACCTTATAGATGTCTTTTTGAATAATTTATACGCTTTGGACAGGTTGTGAGTTAGACTGGGTAATTGTTTATATTACTAAACCAGGCCTATATTTGCATGAAACATTCCGAAACTTGTAAAAAGGCTATTTTCATTGAAATTATTTTTTTTGTGCCTAGAAACATTATTTTTTCTTAAATTAAAGTTAGGTAAAATTTTCAGCGCAGATGTAGCAGTTGTGAATAGGTGCCTCGCGGAGGGATACACGACATCGCCGTTACATTTGGATAATGTGTAGCATTACGTTTTGGTATAATTTTAATGAATTCGACAAAATAAAAGTATAAAATATGAAGTATCCAGTCAGGATAGATTTGGTTCTAATTGTATAAATGTAACCATTTGGTAATGTATAAAATTAAAACCAAATCTAACCTGACTGAACACTTTTTAGGTATATTTTAATATAGGTATACAGTAATGTATAAATTTAAAATTAAATCTATGCTAACTGGAGACTTTATAAGTATATTTAAACATATGTATAAAAATTAAGCCAAAACGTTGCTTCTCAAATATCTACACACGTAAGGTTGCGTGACGTACTGGGACCGATGCGTACAACCTTATGCGCAGCACTGTGACATACCAAAACATTTGTATCACAGCACACCCATTCACAACTTCTACATCCGCGCTGAAATTTTACCCAACTTTAATTTAAGAAAAAATGTTTCTAGGCACGAAAAAAAATAATTTCAATGAAAATAGCCTTTTTACATGTTTCGGAGTGTTTCATGCAAATATAGGCCCGGTTTAGGAATGTAAACAATTACCAAACTGCGTAGTAACTATATTATGATTATAGAAGGTTACAAATTATTATTATCTTTTAATTATTATAAAAGATTTATATTAAATCTACATATACCACAGTCTAACACAACTTCCTTCTCTGTGATTATAAAATTTCAGGCATAATATTTTCAATTGTTTCCTCTTTGTTGATTATACATTTTGGTTTTAATAAACTGCATTGAAACAGATATGAATTGCCTTGTTTTTAACACCATACATAATTATACAAGTACACTTTGTTTTAATCTAGAACAGTAAAATATCAAGATGTACCATGGGGTAATGGTTTTTTATAAAAAATAATTGCTGGCACTATGATGTGAAAATGTATGTCATTCTGTTTACTAACTACAGCTGTAAGTATAGAGTGGTGTCAAGAATCAGTCTATTAAAAAGTAGTATTATTAAAGTAACGGTTGAAATTTATTACGGCGGCCCCACTCCATAAATTCAACCAAAGTAACTAGCACTTACACATCGCTAGATCACACTACTAAACGGAAAAACAAAATCCAAAAAGGCCTCACATTTGAGGTATATATTTTGGTATAATTGGTAAGATCTGGCTGATACTTCTATGCCAGTCAGATATGATAAACACTAGTATGCTGGTTAGATATGACACAAATGGCAATTAACTGGGAAACATCTTTGGCATCTAATGTATGGAGTTAAAATCTGATATTATGCAAAAAGTACTTAGTTTAATTGATTGGTTTTGTAGGAAAAAGATTCAGTTTCCTAGGTAGAAGTGTATTAATTGTAGACAAGTGATCATAAATAGAGTTGTATGTCATTAACACAATATTAACTTGCTAGGGCTAATATTTCCTGCTCAGTTTGTAACTGGAACTGGACCCAGCCCATGTTATCCATTATTAAGTTGTCTTTTTGAATAAAATGGTAACTTCAATCAATAAAAGTTACTGTAGTTTGTTTCACTTGAAAAATTTTTTTCGACGTAGTAACAATTCAAATTTAGCGTATACATGTCTGCATTTTTGGTGTCATATTTATAAGTAAAGTTTTAGAAACATTTCTAAAGATTATCAAGGGAAAAATCCTAACCTGGCCAGATAACAATTTAGTAAGGAATACCATGATTGCTGAAATACAACTCTTTCTGAAAGACATAGAAACTCAACTGTCTTACTTTTATCTCCCAAAATAATAAAATGCCACGATAATAAGTGTAAATCATTTAAAATAGGAATTTAATATTCCAACCTAAAAACCCATACCCATACCACGTTAGCAACTTAATTACATATAAACTTGTTCAAATTAAGGTAGCATGTATATACTTTTAAAAAATAGACAAATTTAAAATAAACTTCATTTAAAACGAAACATACAATATCCATGCAGATGGTAGTCGATTAATATTAATATATGAAATTAACACTACTCACCCAAACGTTTAGTTACCGGAAAGAAACTAGGACCTATGAGAATCAAAGCTTCCTATACACAGAAGACTACGTTGGTCAAATATTCAACTGTGACGTATCTAGTTATATATTTTTTTGATATATTTAGTAGATATTTGTTTATAATAAACTTTATGGATTAGTGAAATACACGAATGCAATTTATTGAATATTGATAACGTAAAAGTGAATTGTTACAAATAGGGTTATCTATGTAATATGAAGTAATAATTATTTGTAAGTATTACTTAGCAGTTAACTATATTTTTAATACAATCTATATAAGTCTTTCATGTGTAACAAATTGTATTTATCAAATGATAATAATTAAAACTGAAAATAAATCTGGACTATGTTTACGATAGTTTTTAAAATAGTTTTACGAATTATATAATAAAATACATTATATATACAAATTTAAAAGAGTATACTCAGCGCTATCTATGAGTGATAAACGTCTATTAGTTCTGTAGATAGTATGATTGTTATTATTGTTTTTTAAAATTAATTCTGCGTAACAAATTGTGTAGATTTATCCAGGATTTTTTTAAAACATTCTGTAACAACACTCGAGTACTTTCTCTTTAAAATTATTATGAACTAAGTAACAAACTTAGTCTTCAAAGACCACAATACAAAATTATTCTACTGTTCAAAATATCTTTAGGCCACATTTTCTTTTAAAGTTTAAAAAAATTCTCCGTATATTATTATGTGCTAATAACTGCCTTAAAATTAGTACTAAATTAATACGGGTTTAATTTATTGGCTGGCAAAAGTTAATTTATAGTAAACCCTCAAAGAAATAGAACTTTGCTCTGGGTAAACCCAAAAAAGCTACTAATACCTATGAAGCATTTAAAAGGGAATCGCAGGCAATAAATCAGATTATATATATAACTGAAACTGCTTTTGTTTTATAACCAAATTAAGTAGCATATAACATGTTAAGTTATAAGTGGCATTTATATTTATTATATTATTATTTTCATTACATCATTTTTTTTAATAAACAAAACATACTAGAATTTTTTATTTGAAAAAATTCAATAAATATCTAAGTTACTAATTAGGCTAACCTTCTGGAATGTAAGAGGCTGATATACAATGTTTAATATTGAATCAGAAATAGTAGGCCTATACAAGCATTAGAATAAATATTAATTGATTCCACCTTCACGTGAGATACTAGTTTTTAACTAAAACACTTGTAAATATGTTACATTCGAATATAGTAGCACTTAGACTACTTTTATAATTGTTGAGCTTTTATACAAAAATTATAGGCCTCAATTATAATGAGCCTCAACAATTATAAAAGTAAGTGCTACTATAGTAAAGTGTAACATATTTACAAGTATTTTTAATTAGATTAAAATTGGTTATTCTAAGTTTATACTAAATTTGTACATTATGATGGAAGTAGACTACTCTTAAACATGTCAACAATATTTAATATGACAATTCTAATTGCAGAAAACTACAAGACAGTATATTAGAATGGTTTATTATTCTCTTGAATTTTAATTTACTTGAAACTTTAATATTTTTTACAAAGAAGTCAAAGACTTGCAGAGCTTCTATAGGTTGTTAGACTTGCTAACTTACACTATAGGCCTATAATTGTTTTAGAGCCTTCAGGGTCTTACTTTAGGATAAGGAAATATAGGTTTATCAATATTCTTTAATACTATAAGTTAAATGAAATTCCAAACTTCCATTTTAATTAACATGAGTATACCCAGACAACATCATCAATGAAATATTTAACAGCACATCGAAAACAGATATTTTCAAACATAGGCTATACAAAATTATTTAGCTTATTGTCACAGGTACATTATAATATGGAAGGACAATGACCATCACTGCAAAAAAGATATAACAAAACAAAATACATAAAAAATTCCACTTTCCTACAGAGTTCAAATCAGACTAATTCTTAATTTCTTTGACTTCACAATAACGAAAAACCTCTACACAGAAACATACCTTCAAAATCAATAATTAAAGACACATAGTAAATAGAAATTAAAGCCAGACTCATACATGACACTTCAAATCATACAGCTGCCTTTAGTTCTAAACAACATAGACTAAAAGAAATAGGCCTATAATAAGAAATAATGACTGTTAACACTAATAAAGAAATCCACACAATTATGTAGGCTACTTACACAGAGAAATGAATAGTAAAATATCAAAATAGTAAATAGCATATCCAAGGGGGGGAATAATTTATCACAGTCACATATATAGTCTAATCAAGGCCCTTTATAAGATTGTCTATAAAATTAGAAAACAAAACAAAAAAACAGGTTAGTCAAGACAGGTTAGGTAAGACAGGTTAGGCAAGACAGATTAGGTAAGACAGGTTAGGTAAGACAGGTTAGGCAATACATGTTAGGCAAGACAGGTTAGGCAAGACAGGTTAGTCAAGACAGGTTAGGTAAGACAGGTTAGGCAAGACAGGTTAGGCAAGACAGATTAGGCAAGACAGGTTAGGCAAGACAGGTTAGGCAAGACAAGTTAGGCAAGACAGGTTAGGCAAGACAGGTTAGGCGAGACAGGTTAGGCAAGACAGGTTAGGCAAGACAGGTTAGGCAAGACAGGTTAGGCAAGACAGGTTAGGTAAGAAGATACAATTTAATTTGATTACAAAGTACATAAGTTAGTTACTTATTAATTTACCTGGCAAAAAACCGCTACTTTCTGATGATTTTACAACAGATACTTGATCAGTGCATAGAGTGTTTGTTAATAAACAAACACATTGTTGTCAAATATAGTGCCTTAACAATATATTGAACAACAACACATCATAAAGTACAAAAACATCACGGATTTACAATATAGGCTAACACTTGGAGCAACAGTCTGTAATTTAAAGCATTGAACAGTACACTGACCAAGTACGAAACGCGTCTGTTAAAAACATCAGTGAGTAGTATTTTTTTTGTAAATTCAATCAATAAATAAATATTGCATAAACTTTAAGATAATTAACCCTAAAACTGCAAGTTACAAAGTACAATATACGAGCACTATAAAAAAAGCACCAGGTGTAGACAATACAGTAAACTGTACAGACTAATAAACTTTATATTTGGTAAACAGGTTGCAGTTTCAACAAAGTTATGAATGATATACTCAATTAGAAATATCAGAGCTTCATCATTTTCTACTCCCATAGGCCTAAGAGAAAAAGACTATGCTTACACAGACATCAACAATAATTTAGAAACTGTCCACATCAATAAAAGTGACTTACATCTTAATACAGTAAAGAAATATTAAATTTACACGCATACAAAAATACAATATAAAACATGTTAAATGATCAAATTCAGTGAATCACACACAAAGGCGACTCCAGGATAGACTTTGGGGGGGGGGCACAATGGCATGAAAACATTGGGGGGAGACTATAAAAAATAAAGGCCTGCAAATGAAATTTTAAGCTATTCTTGTACTTAAAAATCACAGGTAATTTGGCATTTTTTCATAAAAACATGAGTTTTACCTGAATTTACAAACATACCAAAATTATTATTTTGTGCATAATACAAAATATTGTTCAACTTTCATCGTTGCATCAAACGATTCGGTCTGACGAGAACGACGCGGAGTCGTAGTACACAGACTGTCAGTATAGCCGAGCCGTTACGGAACTAGTGAGAGACTTGTAACATTCCAGTGTTGTTTATGCTGGGTGGAACTACCGATGTTATCAGATGAATTTCTACACCTAACATTACATAAAAGTAAAATTAATATACATTGCTTTAAAATAAAAGTCAAATGAAAAATACATTTTTATAAGTAAACTGGTATAAATTTAAATGTATTCCGAATGTGAAAAACATATTTCTAAAAAAAAAAGTAGTACCCAAATTTTCGGGGAGGGCTGTTGCCCCTACTGCTCTCCCTTGATCACACAGAAGTTTTCCTTAAGGGGAGGTTAACCTTACCAGTTGGTCAGTGGGTTAGTATGGAATAGAAGAGGTGAAAGGGGTTTCTATGGCCCTCCTGGAAAAAGTTTTTAAATTAACCTTTTTACAATCATATCTGAACCACAAGCCTCATTTGTGAAAATAATGCGTTGGATATTTGTAGAAATAAGTGAACAATGAAGAGTGAAAACTTGTTCTTTTTATTTCTTAAAAGGTTTTTGTGGGGTCTGATTGTGACCGTCGCTTCGATGGACCACTGATCAAAGCCAATACAAGACACATTCTTTTTGACCACATTGTTAAGAATGTGGTTTATTGAAAGATGCGAGCAGCAACACAGAACGGTTCCTGTCGGCAGCTGTGACAGGTAGAGTCTACGCCGTCTTGACTTTCTTCATACCATTTGATCAAGTTGTCACTTAACCTCACAATCTATCGCTATTTTAGCTGACCATCTTGCTTGCCTTCTTGATACTATCATCTTTCTGATTCTTTTTGTCAGAGACTGACTCACAGTCAGTCGTTTCATTTACAAAGCTAACAAGCTAACCCGCTACTGGCAGCGATCGCTCAAGGTTGCAACTGTATGATTTTTAGGGTGTGGAGTGGTGTGATTTTTGGGAACATAACTGCGAAACTTGTAATAAGATTCTTGATTTTAATGATGAACATTATTGGTGATATTTTTTAAAAAATATTTTTAATATTTTAGAGTATCTGTTTTTAGTAAAGTAAGTTACTTGTATAGGTATAGGAAGTTCATGAATCTTTGGGTTAAGAAATTTGGGTGTTATACCAAATGGGTTAGAAGAAATATGGATTGACGCTCCTGGCTACTACTGATTCCTCGGTAACTCTACAATAGTAGACTATAAACCTACCAATTTAAAATACAGTGGGCTACTGTTATCAATAATAATTTCCTATTTTATTGTTGTCTCTTTAAGTTTTACTGCTTTTGTGTATAACTTAAAGTAGAATAAAAGTAATAACGATTTAACTACCTATATACAGTAACGCGTTATATTTACCAGTTCCGTTTTAGGTAATGTAGCCTACAGACCTTTCATTAACCACCCACCTTAGTTTTATAACGTTCCAAAAATTCATAAACAGGATTATTTTATAATTTATGCTTATTATTTGGGAAGTTTCTATCACAAACTATCTAGTCCACTCTACGATTTGGAACTGGTAGCCTAATACATTTATGCTTGGTCGGATTCAGAAACGCTAGCCCGACTGGTATCATAATGGCAATTTACGCACCTGCAGACTTCGGCTATTCCGAAATAAACTTTTGAGAATAATCACAAAAGCCACTAGAAGCACTAAAAAATTCCACACACACTAAAGCTGCAGACTTCGGTTATTCCGAAATAAACTTTTGAGAATAATCTCAAAAGCCCCTAGAAGCACTAAAAAAATTCCACACACACTAAAGTTATTTCGTAAAACATCTACGACACTTGGCTAAGAGGGTTTACAAGCAAGCCCACTTGCACTCATCATGTCCTTACTGGGTACGACCCAACACACAACAAGCCGACACGCTATCTTTACCGACGTCTTCTACGGCTAAACACTGCAATTACAGATTGAAACCAGCAAGAGAAGAAAGTATATACTATACATTAAAAAGTAAAAGATAATGAGTAAACCCTATAAGTCAGCGGATGTTCAAGGGTCGATGTTTTTGAAAATGACCTGTGAGTACCTTCTCCCTCCCATCTCCCTCGGCCTCTCACCAAGGCCCGCAGCCCCCCAAGTGCCAGGTTATAAAATTTTACCCATACTCGGCGTTACAGCCTGGAAACGGAAGTCTATAGACAGAAGTACATGGCAGGAAGTTGTTGAGGAAGCCAAGCAACAACCCGGGCTGTAGCGCTACGTAGTCAACAAGTAAAGATATAACCAGATAAACGTACTAAGCGTGTCAATTTAGTAACTGAATTATTCATTCAATTTCAAGAGTCAACAAAAAATAACAATTATATTTGTCCAAAAATCATTATTATAAATTAAAAAGTAATTTTTTTCAATATATAATCTTACGTCTGTAGTTTAAGAATAATTACGACCAATTATAGACAAAAACTGAACGCCGCCAAATTAGTTTTAATAGATTACTCTAAATTTTGATTCCCAGTTGGAATACTCTTCAGGAGTTAAACAAATTATTTATAATATTTTTCATAATATAATTTATAAATTCAAGTATATAATTCAAAACAAAACCGTTTGTTTCTTGTATAAAATCAATTAGGCCTACGTGTTTCAGTAGGTCTAATATTGATGGATTTCTTATTCACTTATTAACATGGTCAGCTGTTGTATTCAAGACATTTTCAACCTTTATTATGTAGGGCCTACAGTACGTTTTTATGAAATGTATTATTTTTGAATATTTGAATTCATGTTTTGTTGTGTGATGGATGATATTATAAATAAAGCTTTAAGGTCGTGAAGAGGGTTGAAATTGGATATCGAAACAGAACAATGTTTTAAAACTTATTTTAGATCGTGTTATTTCTTTTCTATATTTGGGCCTAAAAATCAAGTTAAAAATTAAGGCTGATTAATTTATAAATGTCAAATCCGAAATGGCGCCACAAAATTTGTACATCGCAAAATACAACTAAAACTCGTATAACTATATGAAGCAACTGAGGCTTCATATTTTTAAATAAATAAAACCTCTAAACCACAAATAACATTTTATTTAAACCTTATGTACATTTCGATTGCCCAGCAATCATCTTCAGTTGTATTTTTTAAATACCTCTGAAGATGATTGCTGGGCAATCGAAATGTACATAAGGTTTAAATAAAATGTTATTTGTGGTTTAGAGGTTTTATTTATTTAAAAAAAAAAAAACAAGAAAAAAAACTAGTGTTTGTTTGCCTTCCTAACCTTTCCACAATGTTATCAACACTATCACTTTACAAATTTTCTAATGATAGTTAAACATTTTCCGTTCAAAATTTTCTTTTGAAATTACTATTCGAGCTATTCAGAAAATAAAATCTCCAAGTTACCTTCCAAACAAAACAAAAATGTTTCCAGTATTCCGCCATTGGTGTTTAAGGGGTGTGTTTCTCGGCAGCCAATTGGTTACGTTTAATCTGTGCAGCCAATCGGAGACGAGATACACAAAACACGACAAAATACACATCATCGCCCAGCAGTCGTCTCGAATTCTCCGGCAAGACTTCGTCTCAAGGTAAGTTACTTTGTTTAGCCGCGAAGTGGCGATGTTTATTTGGTTGCGTTAGATTTCAATGCGTTGCGTTTCTGGGTAGACGTTTGTAACTGTCTCGGCTGATTGCAATTGTTTAGCTAACAATGAATGAGGGTATTTATTTCCTGTTCCCACGTAAACCACGTTAGGGAAATAATTATATTGGGCGAAGTAAAAAGTCAACAAGAACATAAAAAAAATTATAAAAATTTTCGCTCATGCCCTAAAAATTTAGAATTTTGGAAAGTAGAAATTTCCTCCTACACGGCACACGTAAAACGCTACTAGCTCAACGTTTTGGCTTGATTTTTTTGACGTAATTAAAATTCACACTGCTTTGCGCAGTAAGTTTTATCGGTTTTAGGGCAAAAATAAAAATAAAAGGTTTGTAAATGTTTAATGCAATATTTTCTGTTTTGTGCGCGGAATAGTGTCTGTAAGTGTTTGTTTCTTCTTTTTGAATATCTTTGCTTAATATCACAAACAAATAAAATATGTGCGAGTTTTATAATTCTATAAAGTTTGTGTCGTAGGTGAAACGTGGTGCTAATAGTGTTTTGTTAAAGTTGATTTTTTGTTTTCAAAATTTGTAATTTTTTGGGATTCAACTCAAGTACAATTACATTTCCAGGCATTTTGCGAGTTACTATGTCAAAAAAATAAAGGCAAAATGGTGAAATAGCAACGTTATACGGGTTGCCACGGAGGGGAGGGAGAAATTTTTCCTTTGTAAAATGTTTAGTTTTATAGGATGAGCGGATGTTTTCTTACTTTTTTCCTGATGACTTTCTACATCATCAGGTATGATTTTCTTTCCCATAATCGATTGCGTGGGAACGGGAAATATAGTCTACCTAAGAGAGCATTTATTGTGTAGTTAAGAGCAAGACAAATGAAATTCCAAAATTAATTTTAAAAAACACTGTTAATTTAACCTATATAGTTTATTTGTTAGTTGTAACAGTTAATTTATTTTGAAACTATTAAAGAGCCAACTATTTAACCTATTATAAACTTTTAGATTATTGATTTAATAGACCTATTTAAATAGTCTACCTTAAATTGAGTAGACCTATTAAATACCTAAATACCTGAAAAAACAATTTAGTAAAACGTAAACAATAAACAATTAATTTACAACGCAACATTTTATAATGAAAATAACATTTTGCAATATGAAATTTATTCAAATCAATTTAAAAATCATAATGTATTAATTCCTTGTAACACCATATAGCAGGTTTGTGTTATTCTCAACGAAAAGTAATTTTGTAAGTGAACTAATGTGAAAAAAAAGGTTAAAGAAGTAGTTTTGTTCTTTATTTGTAAGCATAGGCCTATTTGTTTTTTTTGTAACTGAAATATAGTTTAAAATATTATTTTTATTACCTTAAAACACTGACTCACTCTCGAAATAACTTCTTACGGCAAGACTTGTAATAATTAAATTTGTTTTGAAAAATCGGTAAACACAGCAATAAGCTGTGTTTGATTTATTGTTTATTTAAGTCAAATAAATTAGTTCTAAACATTTTTTTTAAAAATTTAATAAATAAACAAATTACTTAGAAATAGGTAGCTTATAGGATTATGAGATATCTTTTGAGTTTAATAAACTTTTATAAATCCATCTTTTAGTCTTGATATAGGCCTACATTATTAATTAGACACTTGTTATTCTAAACTTTTACCATAATATAAAATTAGTCTTTTTAATGCAAAATAAAACTGTGTTATAAATAAATATAATTGATTTTAACTAAATCAATGTAGCGTAGCCTAGATATAGGTCTACAATGGAGTAAAAGTTTCTGCCTTGCTTAACGTTAAAATATTTTTCTTTGTTGACGGGGTTCAAAATAAATCGATTCTCAAAATATTTAATAGTAGTACTTTTTATTAAGTAGCGCCCTACTAATAAAAGATTTTAAGAATGGAGTTATTCCGAAACACGTGAACAAAGAAAAATATTTTAAAGTTAAGAAAGGCAGAAAAATGTACTTAGATGTAGGCCTATACAAATATTCCTAACGGAAGTGAAGATGAGTAGCCTATATTAAGAATTTCAACGTATCTTTACTTTAGTCAAGGTTTTGAACATTTTTTATACATTTTCTAGCATTGAAACCGTGATGAGTCACATAACGTTTAGGCTACATAGTCTGCTTTACTTATCCGCTCGGTTATTTTTGCTAAGATTCGCACCAAAGTCTCAAAAAAGTTATAAGAAGTCATATTAACATTACATTTAAAAACCACGCTGATAAAAAAGCGGGAAATCATGTTTAATAAACCGATTATGCAAATCTTAATTTATTTGAACGTATGAAATGCATGTAGCATTTGTAAAATACTAAAATTCTAAAGACTGTAACACACTTTTTTATTTTGAAAGAGATGTCTGAAAAGTAGAGACAATGATAAACAAATCCGTCATTTTGTTGTAATTAAATTTAATGTTTCTAATCGACGTCATCGTTTAGTGCATTGCTTAAATTTAAATTCAACTTCAAATTAACTGCAGAGATATAAGTTGAAATTAAAAGTTAATTAGGCCTATATGTTAAGAAATAAAAATAACAGTTTTCTACGAGAGGCAAGTTTTGATATTAAATATCTCAATTATGGTTATCTTTCCTTCACTATTAATCCTACTATAAGAACCTCTTCTCTTGTAAAAAACCATTTTGTTGAATAGTTTATTACGCAAAGCCCTACGGTTAATGATTTTTTTACGAACCAGGTAGTTATTCCTTTAATTAAACTCACACGAATTTTATTCTTACACAGAAGTAAAATTATAAGTAGTGTCTAATGACAGTTTCGTGCCGAGCCTAGTTTGGGCCAGACAAGGACATTTCTATCTCGCAAAAATTATTTGTATTACTTCCACTGGCCTAGTGTAGTCTCTGAACTGAAGTCTTTTTGAGTTTCACAGGACTAGATGTAAGCCCCCACTTCTTTCAGTGAGTTTGTTTCTTTTGTCCCTAACAGTTTTCCATAGTCCTTCTACAAGTTGCAAACACTTATTTCGCACTTGTTATTGATTTCTTTTTAAAAATATTTCATAAATTTTCCCCTTATTTATTTATATATGTTTTATTATTTCCTTTCCAAATATTCCATTAATTTTCTTCCTTGATTAGTCTATATATGTTATTCATTTCCTTTTTAAATATTTCATACATTTTTTTTTAATATGTGTCTAGACCTATGTGTTATTCATTTCCTTTTAAAATATTTCAATAAGATTTCCTTGTTCTATATACTCACTTCTTTTTTAAATATGTCATTAATTTTGTTTTGATTATATATGGTATTCATTTCGTTTTTAAATACCTCATTAATTTCTTCCTATTATATAGGCCTTTGTTATTCATTTCTTTTTTAAATAGGCTACAGGTGACCGAAAAAACCGGACGTTTCTAAAATTAACATTACTAATTAATTATGTTTCAATTAGAACTTATATTACATTAAAATATTTACCTACACTTGCCATTTAAGCCCCAAAGTACAAAATCACAACAGGTAAAATTTGGCAACCTTGGAGACCATGGAATATCACCTAAACGCGAAATGACCCTTCGTGTAAACATGCGACGCACCACGGGTTTATTCATTTCTATTTTAAATAATTATTAATTCACAATAAATTATTTTCCGTGTCCATCAAATAGAATCGGCTAAGTTGTGTTTATGTTGATCTGTTTTGGTAGGTCTATTGGTTGAGATCGCAAAATTGACAAACATTGCACTTTTTGAATATTACGTAATTTTAACAGTTTATTAAAGATATTATTTGTTATTTTATTAGACTTGTTGTAGACTGAACATTATTTTCTGTAACACGATTGTAGCCTGTATTTGAAAGATACTTATATTAATGCCAAAAAAAGAAGGTCAACCTTAAAAGAGCCAAAGCTAATCAGCTAACTATTAAAGATAACTGGGTAAGTTTATACTGCAAAACTGATAATAAGCTAACTATTAAAGCTAACTGGGCAAGCTTACATTGCAAAACTGATAATAAGATAGTTATTAAAGCTAACCGTGTAACTTAAACTGGAAAACTGATAACCAGTTTACTATTAAAGCTAACTGGGTAGCTTTAACTGGAAAACTGATAATCACCTAACTATAAAGCTAACTGGGTAATTTTAAAAATGCAAACAGACAATCAGCTAAAAATTAAAGCTGATTGGGTAACTTTAAACCCATAATCAGTTAATTATTTCTGTTAAGAATATGAGCAAACATAATTGTGTGAAGCAAAATATAAAATATAATAACCAAAAATATAGTAAAAAGAGATTTATAATGAGATTTATTTTAAAAAATATTATTCATAAAAACGCATCTTCATATTTACAGTTGCGAAATCAAATTTAAATTTCAGATTCATTTCTCAGTTATGGTTTCCTAACATTCACTGTAAGTTCAACCGTATTCAAATTTGTCTGTTCTCTGACCTCACTATCTTCATTTAGCCTACATTTATCTCGTTCATAAACTGGCATCTTATTGTACCGCAGCTTTCCAAAAATCAATTCCTTCTTACACAATGTCTCGTGCTCAGATGAATCAATGTCAGTTTGATTAACTGTCTCAGATTTAACTTCTACATTCTTCTGTAAACCACATAGGCCTAAATAAATTTCTACTCGTTCTTTCCGATCTGGAGTTAATTTCCACTCTTACCTACCATTAAATGACGTCACAGGAAAAGAGAAGGGAGGTTGAAGTGTTACAGGAATGAAGTTTTTTAATACACTAGATTAGACTATCCTGGAAAAAAGGAGGATGTTTGAAAAAATTCTGCAAGGAAACATTGATAGATAAAAGTAGAGGAAACAAAATAAAGCCAAGATAGAAAGCTATTCTGAATGTCAAAGAAATGGTCTACAAAAACTATCTGGCAATGCGATAGAAACCGACCTGAAGGAGACAAGCAGAAGACTACATATATGCAAAGTAGGGGTAGGATAACGTTCGTAGGCTAATTCTTTCAAGAGGAGGACGACCAGAAGTTAAATATGGGATGAAGAAGATGAGGCTGACGATGATGTTGATTGGAAGGAAGAAAGAAAGAGTGAGGAAAAAAAATAAGAGGTTTAAAGTTTATACTTTCCATCGCAATCTGTTTTTCATTTCAGTTATAAGAGATTACGTCCTTTGATGATATTTGATAGTTTCCACACAACAGAGTAGGTCCATGTTAAACAAATTTAACTTTAGTTTAACACTTGTTTAATGGACGTATCATATAAATATTTTATTTTACTTTTCACAGTTGGCAGCCATGGAAAAAACACGACGCCCGAAGTGCGCCCGCTGCAGAAACCATGGTATGATCAGCTGGCTGAGGGGACACAAGAGGCATTGCAGGTTTAAGAGCTGCTTCTGTGCTAAATGCAGTCTAATTGCTGAGAGACAGAGGGTCATGGCCGCTCAGGTAGGGGCACCTTTGTCATCTCAGTGTATGTAAGCGTAGTGTGTTTGGATGTGTTAGGGGGAGAGAGAGAGAGAGAGAGAGAGGGAGAGAGAGAGGGAGAGAGAGAGGGAGAGAGAGAGAGACTGGAGGAAAGAGATAAGGTCATGGTAGCTCAGGTAGGGATAACTTTGTTATCACAGTGTATGTAAGCGTAGTGTGTTTGGATGTGTTAGGGAGAGAGAGAGAGAGAGAGACTGGAGGAAAGAGATAAGGTCATAGTAGCTCAGGTAAAAACAACTTTGTTACTCACATTGTATGCAAGCTTAGTTGTGTGTGAGTTATGGCGAGTAAGAGAGACATGAGGTCATGGTCGCTCAGGTCGAGGCATCTTTGTTATCACAGTGTATGTAAGCGTAATGTGTTTGGATGTGTTAAGGAGAGAGAAAGAGAGTGACTGGAGGAGAGAGATAAGGTAGCTCAGGTAAACACAACTTTGTTACTCACATTGTATGCAAGCTTAGTTGTGTGTTTGTGAGTTATGGCGAGTAAGAAAGACATGAGGTCATGGCAGGTCAGGTAGGAAGAACTTTGGTACTTTCACTGTGTGGGTATGTGTTTGTGGGTTAAGGAGATGGGGGACTAGGGTGAGAAAGAATGGTGGGAGGAGAAAAGACCGAGAGAGAGAGAGAGAGAGAGAGAGTGTGTGTGTCACAGTTCTCAGTAAAGGACAATTTTAAAATAAAACTGAATCGAAAATCTACGACTAAAGCCAATATAAACTTGACTCCGTAGATCTTTTAATGCTTAATTTAATATTTTTACAATTCAGTAAGATGATATAAACCACCTTTATAGAAGTGATCAGAACACGTTAGCTCATTGTTTGATGCTTAAATGTATTTAATGATTGCAGGTAGCTCTGAAGAGACAACAAGCTGCGGAAGACTCCATAGCACTCGGACTGACAGCCGTCATGACAGGGAAGAAGTTTGGCTTTCTACCACCAGGACCGATATTCGGCATGGCGGTTCCGGAGCCTGTAGGTAAATATTCCATAAGCATAACGTCCAAGCTTTAGCTGACTGAAGGGAACAGTAACCCCTATAAATTGTTGATGTAATTTGACTCCCATCCTCCGGACTTATCTTATCCGAATTTCTATCCACCGGAACCCAGTAGCCGTCTTTTGCCTTAGAAACATAAAACACAATAACTCTCTTAGCTTCTTTTTTGAGCTTTATCCTCGTGTTTCTTTAATTACTTATTCTAATAATTATCTTGAGATTAGTCAAGACCACACACATTTTTTCCACATGAATAAATTATACAGCGTAATTTATTACAATGGTTAAAAAGTTGTTTTTATTTATTAATTGAAAAACTCTATGATTGCTAGTAAAACATAGAGTCCCTTATAAACTGTAGGCATAAAAGTTTATATATGTAGTGGTAGCATACAATATTGGAACTCCTCTGCTTGTGGTAAGTGGGGGATAATCACGACCAGCATGGAGAAGTGCAACAAGGAGAGTTTTGGGAGTTTATACGGACCAGAAAAGTTATAAACATTTCTTGTTTAGTTCTCAAAATATTTTAAATTTGTAACAAACTTCATAAAAACATTCAAAAAATATTTTTTCCCCAATGTCAGCCCTTGGTCTCGGTCATTTGGGATCTGCATCCTCTCTTCCCAGTAGAGACATGACACAATATGAAAAAAAAATCATGGTAGTTTTCTATAAAAAGAGATGACATTAAACCGTGACCCGTTATAAATTTTAGTGCATAATGTCTGTAACAGGTTTCAATGTGGGTAACTTAGTTTGGCGATGACAGAAAATTTGAGAAATAGGCCTAATACTTAAAAAGCCTAGCTATAATATAGATGTATGAGAAATTCTCTGTAACCGAATATGAACGTTTAAACCACATTTCAAGGAAGAGGACTTGATATTTATTTTTTTAATTGTTCTCATAGTTTCAGAAAACGTAAAATTTGCTTTTAAGACCTGTTTATTCCTTGAAACACTTTCACCTGATTTCCTAAATAAATATTACCTGGCATATGTACACTTTTAATGTTCATTGAGTACTTTTCTAATTTAGAAATTATATAACAATTTTAATTCCTTAATTTTATCAATCGGTTTCTAATTTTTGACGCTTGAGTGGTATAAAATGGCATTTAATTTTAAACATTTTGCTCTGGGTTATAAACTACCCCCAAATCTTACCGGAATTCCTCCAAGTTACCTAACCGCTCCCAGAAGATACTTCAGGAAGTGCTACAGCTGAGATGTAATAGCTTGCGTACCTGAATTAGACCTGCTTCTCGATACTTAATATCTACAACTTACAATAAACATTAGGATACATTTTTTTCTTCAACGGTTTTACGACCACTGAAGTGATGCAATTTTATAATAACTGCTTTAGTTTATTTTTACTTCTAAACTGAATCGTTAACGGAATTTATAATCATAAAAACAGCCTCCATTGTTGCAGAAATAACAGACCGGCCATCTTCCAGTAAATCACCGAACTCTACAACCGTCGTTGAAACCGAACCGACGACCAGCACCACAATCGACAACCCTGCTTCAGCTCCCGTCATCGACAAAGAACTCGACCCGGACAAAAAGAAAGAAAGCATTCTGTCGAACACGTTCTCGCAGTCGTCTTTGGAGCTTCTGGTGCGTCTGTTTCCGGCGAAGAAACGCTCCGTGCTCGAACTGGTGCTGCGCAGGTGTGGACACGACCTTCTGCAGGCCATAGAGCTGTGCGCTCCTCAGGACTTGAGCAATCCTGCCAACCTTGCAGTAAAAAATAGCATTCACGAAGCCGCCGTCAGTTTCTTACATTCAAACAATGGTAAGTAGCGTAACTTAGTATTATTGAATACATTGCTAACAGGTTATAGGTTCGTAAATAATATAGGCATATGGCTATCAGTCTCTCTCTCTCTCTCTCTCTATATATATATATATATATATATATATATATATATATATATATATAGAGAGAGAGAGAGAGAGAGAGAGAGAGAGAGTCGGTGCAGTATCAATAGAGTTTGAGGTTAAACAATCTTACATAAATTTATACACAAAATTGAGTTTAGCTTGTGAACAAAGGTAATAATTGAATAGCGAACATTGATTCACAATAAATATTTTATTTTCTCATTCTCATTTAAATGACAAAGTCAACATTATTAGTAAATATAACTACACAAATTCTAAACTGTAAGTAAAGTTTCAGATAGTATTATAGTTCAGAATTTAACCTATCTAGATATATTAACTGATGATGATAAACTTGTCAGTGAAACGTGTATAGAGAGATGTATTATTAATTTTGTTGTGATCGTTATTATTTAATTAAATACAAAGTTAATTACAATGATTATTAAAGTAAATTATTAATAATTAATTATTATTGTTAGTAATTAAAGTTTTCTATTATTATAAGACTGGCAACAAACAGGTTTTATTACCTACCTAAGTGTCTGTGTATATCCATGCGTGAGTGTTCGTCAGTTTTGTTAATATTCTTATGCAAAAGAATACAAAATTTTCTCTAAACCTTTCAGAAAGGATGGAAGTGGTCGAGGGGGAAGAAGAGCAACCGCCTCAGCGGGTTTCCAGCA
The DNA here is from genome assembly GCA_036971475.1 of Prosapia bicincta. Lineage (NCBI taxonomy): Eukaryota > Metazoa > Arthropoda > Insecta > Hemiptera > Cercopidae > Prosapia > Prosapia bicincta. The sequence continues at coordinate 68,589,974 of JBAIZL010000006.1, read as the reverse complement.
GCCAGAAGTCCGCCTTCAAGCCCTTTATATCTATTACTAGCCGGCTATCCCATAGTCCTCCAGAGGCCCACCAGAATAGCCAGCCCCCGCCACTCTCCTACCGGACCCTGCCTCACTTCGGCTGCAACAACCGCCTTCTGTTCTCCACGCCTCGCAGTTCGGGCATCGACTTTTTTCAGCTGCCCGGTAACGTCACCTCGCATAGTTTTGTCAACACGGCTGCCAGTGCATTCAGGTAAACGAAACCACACCTACTATACCATAATGTATGAGCTGTTTTAAATATAATAATAATGATTTAACTAAAATTATATCTATAAATATCGGATCTATTACAGTTTTGTCCGCCTCTCCATTCCCAATTTCCAATTTCTTATGTCATACGTTAATTTTGCTTCTAGGTTTCTTGCAGTCATTGGTTCGTCGTTGCCATCACGCAAACTTCTTTGTGGCCGTCCACTCTTTATTTCCAGAAAGGGAATCCATTGTAGTACCTTTCGGGCCCACTTGCCCACTGCCATCCTTTTTACATGTCCAAATCATGCCAGTTGCCTTCTCTCTATCTCCTCATTCTTTTATCCATTTCCATTTCGTTAAAAATTTGTTCATTTATGACCCTTTAACGTCTTGTTTTACCGCAGCCTCGTCGTAAATAGTCCGTTCCTTCATAATTAATTTATTTGGTTTGTTAACGTCCAATACCTCTGATCCGTAAAGTGTAACGCTCTTAACAATACTTTTATAAATATGTTTCTCTCGTGATTGTCTTTTGCCAGAGAAGAGAGTTTAAGGTTCGTGTCACATTTCTGTCTTTGTTTATTCTTTCCCTGATTTCATCCTCACTATCACCTTTTATTAAAGGTTGCCCCTAGATATTTGCACGTTTGTACTAAGATAATTTCTCTGTTTTCTAAGGCATTTCGTCTTTTTGATGCGTAAAGTATGCGACAGCAACAAAGGACGTTTGTCGTACGTCTCGTCGCACGACGTCATCCTTCCTTTACTTGATGTTTTGTCGTTAATTCACCATCAAGTTAACAGCCACTTGTGTGCTTAGAATGTGTGATGAATCATTATTTTTGTTGTTAGTTTATTCCCAATTTATTAGACTAAGGCTACGAAAAAACGCGAAAATGATATACTGCGTAATAGAGTTTTTACGGAAAGTTTCATAACTTAAAGTAATTATCATGCTAACAAAAACTATATTTTGCTTCAATCATAGGACGGAACCTTCTGGAAGACTTGACCTGATTGGTGAAGCGCCTTGCAATTATAACCTTTGTACAGACGTGATCGCTACTTGGAACAGTTGCACAAATATTTCTTCTTTTTTATTAGTTCTTTTAGTTTCAAACCTGACAAATTATTGTTCAAATTAATTTTGGAAATGCAAACAATTTTAATTTATAATTTAAATACATAATCTACTAATTGTTTGTGATGCCTATTTTTTGTAATTAACATTTTCTCTTACAGGTTTTTCTGTAATTATAATTTTATAATTTATAATATTTCTAATAATTTACAATAATAATTGTAATTTATAATTATATTTGATTAGTGATGTGTATAATGTTATGTTGAGCACCTCGTTGCTCATACATGGTTATCCTTTATTGTACAAGATGAATAAGTTTCTCGCTACCCATGATGCTCGTCGCACGACAAATCCAAACTGAATAGGAAAAAGTCCATTGTAGCATGCCGTCGTGTAAGACACTTCCTGTGGACGCGGCTTCACTTCTTCACATTTAGATCTGTCGTAAACGCGCGTACGTAAACATGTGACCTTGCAGCAACTTGTCGCATCTTTTAGCCATCTAAAAGACTGTGAAGCCAAAGCTAAGGTCCCAAATCTCGTCTTTGCCTACTACTAGATATTCACATTTTGGTGTGTTAATTGTTAAACGTGCTACCTCATATTCTTCCTGTAGTATCCTTATCATATAACTAATGATTACCTTCCTAATCATATAATAATTAATTAATAATAATTATTATTAATAATAATAATAACTCTTTTTTATACTATGACACAGGGTTTAGTAGATACAAGGTAGAGCGGCCAAACGATATGCAAGGAATATCGTTTCAACGTCTCATTATTATACTAGACTTGACCCTTCACTGACTTAGTCTACCTAGGGCTGAAAATGAACCCAGAAATTCTTTGACGCTACTGGAATCCGAGATCAGAATCTTTAGTTTTGTAGTCAAGTACTCTACCCCAGTTAATGACGTAGCCACCCGATACTTTAATAATAATAAAATTAAACTATAATTTTAATTTAAATAATTTTAATTTAAATAATTTTAATTAATTAGGTATTTATAGGTTATCCGGACTTTAACGATATTGTAAAAGAATTATTCCTGGCGATGTAGAAAGTCCATAGGAACAAAATTAAAAATGTATAAAACACCCAAAAAATTTAAAATTTTGAGAATATCCACATTTGATCTCTTTATACGACACAAATGGAACGTTATAAAAATGTTTCCTATTATAACAGAACCATATATTATATATACTACACTAGAATATAGCTATAATGCATTATAGCTACAAAGTAATATAACGCATTTTGCTAGCCTACCTTTTACTGTAGCTTATATTTGTAATTTTTGTGACAATTTGTAAATTGCTGGTGAGTATTATGCATATAAAACCATATTGTATTACTCTTTCTATATGTATAAATATCTTAACACTGAGTAAAAAAAAGTAATTAAAAATAAGGATAGAAATTTGGGAAAAAGGATGTATAAAAGAGCAATTAGTTCTGTTGAAAGCTGAGTATAAAAAAAATGTAGTATCCTAATACAATGAAAGAAATAAGTTTAAAATAAAGAGACGGAAAACTTTTCTTTTGCAACTTATTACAGGAATTTAGAACGATGTTAGTATTTGAATTTAAAAAAAAAATTTTGAATAATATTACTTACCAGACGAACTCACTTTGATTAACATTCACCAAAAACTAACTCGACTTAACGAGTGATGGTACTTCAACTCGTGTAATTATCGTCCACCTGTGGGTGCTACATACACTTTAGTGGACCTACATACGTAATCGATACCAGAGTATTCGCAACTCTGGCGAAAGTGTATGTGCTGACGTCAGTAGCAAAGGTGCTCTGCCGATACTTTCTGTTACATCTTTTCTGGAAAGTTTTATTATTTTGTTTTTTATTTAAATATATTTTACTTGACTGAAAATAGGAAAATTTATTTACCATTATTAAGTGACCATTGGGCTTTTACAAAACAAAACAAATGACACATTTTTATACAACTATTCTTTGTATAAAGATAGCTTAGCTTGTGAGGTTATGTTGAAACAAATAAAAGACATACACACAACTCACAAATTAATCATTTATTGACTCATACGCGTTTGAGTCAATTAATGGTTAATTTGTGAATTTTGTGTATGTCTTTTATTTGTGACACATTTGTAGATTATATAAAACCAATAGTCCTATCAGAGGAAGAGATAAATAAATAGCCTAATACTGATCATGTTGATTCCATTTTTCATTTATCTGCAAACTATAAAACACTATAATTCATCGTTGAAAATATTTTATAAGATTTTTGACAAAAGTTTTAATATTACCTAATGTAAGTTGCATTTAATTTAAAGTTTTTTGTTATCACGCTCATAAAAATTCAATTATACTTAATAAATGCCTTATAGAAATTATTCAATTCCTTCTATTTGTGAACACTCTTCTTTCATACACACACACACACACACACACACACGCACCCACGCGCGCGCACACACACACACACACACACACACACACACACACATACACACACAAAATCACACACACACACACACACACACACACACACACACACACACACACACACACACACACACACACACACACACACACACACACACACACACACACACACACACACACACACACACACACACACACACACACACACACACACACACACACACAACACACACACACACACACACACACACACACACACACACACACACACACACACACACACACTCACACACACACACACACACACACACACAC
>JBAIZL010000006.1:68538397-68580897 GCA_036971475.1 Prosapia bicincta | reverse complement strand
AGTCGTTTCAATCACATTGCTCTTTGTATTTTTAGGGAAACTAACATAACTGATATTATCTATGGAGGAAAGGAAAGCATTGTAAATATGTATAGTATTAAGGTAGGGATATAAAGCCATGACAGAGAATGTACAAGGAATCATGACATTAGGTGTGAAGTTGATCTACTCTCTATCGATGGCATAAAGAGGTGCCCTGTAAATAGGATAAGATATGGTGGAAAAGTTAGGTAGGAATAAGGGAAACATATTGGTACTACGAATATGGGGCAATTACGTCACAGCATGGCCAGTGTGACTATAGGAAGTAGTCCTGGCACCAACCGAGGAGAGTTTACCTGCTGCTCGGTGCAGTTACTAAAAATGTTAGCATTGTTCTTTTAGTTTTTTTATTAAGTTTTTGCTCATATTTCTTTTGCAACAAAATCGACAAACGAAATAGGGCTTCCACCAGGATTATCCTACATCTTATGAATAGGCTATATCGAAGGGACAGTTTTATTCCATTATATACACATTCTTTGCATTGTTTAATTACTTCGTTTTTTGTTCTAATTAAGTAACTACTTGCAAATAAATAATTAGTAATGAATAAGAGTAGTATTTTTAACCTTACTTTAGAATACTAATTTTATTTAGGTACGTAAATTTTATTAGAGAAATAAAAATGATTTTCAAAGTTGTTTCGAGTTGCTCTGAATTAAACATAACATTAATGGAATTTTTGATGATTTCGTTTACCAATTATTAGTAATTAGTAATATTTAGTAACTAATTATTATATAGTGAGTTTAATCTCGGATACGTATCATGCTTCTTGCTTGAAGAGCTAGAGACATTGTGAATGTGGATCGTTGGAAGGAGAGATGGTGAAACGTGAAGAAATGGGAAACAGAAAGCACAAAGTTAGAACCTCGCCCTTGAGACTTAGATTCAAGTTTTCTATATAAAAAGACCCTATGTTTTACCCCATTAAATATAGTAGGTCTACATCATAAAATCAGTACAATATATAATACAAATAATTATACCACTACAATAAAAATATTTATAAATATATAGTACAATACAATACACTACATTACAATATATCTATAAAGTATATGGTTAGGCCCGGTTTGGCTATACAATAAATATATAGTACAAGATACTGCTTATCACTACATTACAATATATATATATATAAAGTATACTGGTTAGGATTGGTTTGGCTATACAATAAATATACAGTAAAAATATCATACATTACAATGTTTTTATAAAATATACGGTTGGGATTGGTTTGGTTATAAAATAAAGTTTCCAAACTTTGGTTATTTGGTTGAGGTGTGAGGTAGTCTCCATCTTGTAATGTTACAACTGAAGTAATCGCGTAATCACGTTTGCATGTGAGCTGTATTATAGGCACAAGATGGGGACCATTTTACACATCAACCGGTTAGCTTACGTTTGGGGAGTTTATTTATTAATTTTTTTGAAAAACCAAATCTATCAAACAGGGATACTATGTAGGTAATTTTAATAAAGCGATATTTCAACGAGGTACAACATTGTGTTTTTTTAATGTCTACAGTACTCTGAATGATTAATTTTACACCTTTAGCGCTTCAGCGACAAGTTTTATTATTTTCCCAGTGTAACCGAGAACTTTTTCTAAGGTCAGATAAAGTTTTTATTACAATATAATTTACCTTTGTCGTCAATAGGTTTATATTCGATTATTGTACTTCGAGTATTTTCTTTTTGAAAACCATTAGAAGACAGATTTTTCTTAATCTACGCTAGGACCAAGGTGCAGTGTGTTGCCATAGGTGGTTCTCATATATTTTAAATATTTAATTCAGACTTGAACGATTAGTTGGCAATTATATATTTTACCATACGTAATTATGTAAAAACTTGCCATTAGTAGCACTTATTTTTTGTCTAAATCTAAATTATGAGAGGCTAACGGGAGTTATGTCCCTTTATCAACATAGCTACGGTTCGAGTTGATTTTGTGACAGACCATGCCCTCATTTAACCAAAAAAAATATGTGCTACTATAAACAACGGTTTACATATTATATAATTTGTAATGGGATATATTTTTGTTAGTTTTCCCTCTCAGCAGAGAAGATAGGAGCTTCTTTTCCAACCGTAACTCTTTTATTTAAGAGAAATGACTCTCCTTAAGGGTATCTGTAGGCAATCTGATACATCGCAAATAGGTTATCTCTGTCCACTTTCCTTATGCAAACCATTACATCGTCACAGATACTGAGCCACAGAGCAAGTTAATGGACCCTCCAAAGTATGCAGATTGCGTTTGCAAACACATTAACCTCAAGTAGTTGGTGATTGATTACTTTATAAATATTTGCATCTTTTCCATTCGTGTGTCAGGTTGGGGCAGCAATTGATGCCATGTCCAACTAAAATATTGTTTTATATGGGGACAGATAAATATTGGCGGAATTCTATATTGCAGTTGTATGTATTGATTAATATCAACTAAATCAACTTTGACACAACTCGATGATGATTGTACAATGAATCTTGACTCTTAATATTTTATTTATTATTTTTTAAAGGAATTTTTATTGTGACCACGTAGACCTACTAATTTACAGCACGCTATTTAGTTTATATAAGTAATAGTTTACAAAAATATACAATGTACAAGTTTTTAAAATTGGTGATAAACAATGGTCTTGGTTCCCGGATATTGTAAGACTCTTAAGTTAGCCGAAAGAGCAGGAAATTGATGGAAAAGCTTATTTTTATATAGGAAACAGATAATCATGTAGCTGACGAACAGGACAAAACAAAAGAAAGAATAACTAGTTAATTTACCTTTTATATTAAAATGAATAGCTCATAAGGGTTTAAAGTTTTTTGCACTGATTTAACTAAGTTAAAAAATTTAAAATTGCTTTAATCTCAAATAGACATTTTATCTTTAGACTTCACCCTATAGGCTACTCTCATTATTTTGAGCTAATGGATAAAGTCAACATTCAAATTTGCAATTGTCCGATTTTCATAATTAAACATTTGAGCTTTAATGTTAAAACATTAGGCAGTTCTTGCTATTCTTGTTTATTTGACCACTGGAAATAACAATTGAATAAATGATGAGACGGTTGAATATCGAGTCAAAATTGTTTTATTTATTTTTTGCAACGTCTCAGCAACTGATTTGTTGCCCTTATCAAACCTGAAAATAATTTTACAATACGGTATAAAATACAAATATACTCAACAACAGAAATTTAAAACTTTAAAAAAATTTCCAATATTTTAGTCATAAATTTAACAAAATACCCACCTACCTGGTGAGAGTCATAAATTCATCTAAATATAATTAAAAACTGAGAGAACAACAATATACATACATAAAAAACACCCAAACAAAATAACCATACATAAACCATAAAACAACAAAAGAGTTCAACACAAAACTGCATTAACTAATTTTTGGATGCTTTAAATTTATGCAACAAAATACGTACTACATAATTTATCAAAATTATTTTTAATATTTATAACATTCTTCTGTAATTTAATATGGACAACTTCAGGATAAGTCCTCTTCCTCCAGTTGGACGCTTTATCCAGTATAATAAAATTATCAGAATCAAATTTCTGCCCAAACCTTTCACTATGTTTAGAGAAAACACGAGAGGAAGAGTGTATATCCTTCTTACTATTATTCTCATTTTCATGTACACAAACACCAACCTTTCTCTTAATCTCTCCCACATAAGTGGCATCACACTCTAGACTGTTATTTTATACACCACATTATTCACACGTAATCGATCAGTAATGTCTTTACCTCGTTTGATAAGATAGCTTAAATTATCTGAAATTATAGAAACCTGAAATTATAAGACGGTTTAATGTTGAACCGTCTTAATTTATTTGCAATTTGCTTCCAAATACCATTTATATAAGGTAAACATAAGAATATTACCCCTGCTATTATTAGTAGACAAATCCCCAGAAATATTGCTACTAATATTATGTTTATAAGTATTTAACCCTAGTTTAAAAGAAACCCTTTTTAATATAAAAAATTTAGGATATTCCTACGGATAATTATTATGTAACAAATATGTGTATATTAACATACACAGATAATAATTTGGGCTCACAGATTCAGAATTTTCACCATTTCAAAAATTAAGAAATTCCTACGGATAATTATTATTTAACAAATAAGTGTATATTAACATACACAGATACTAATTTGGGCTCACAGATTCAGAATTTTCACCATTTCAAAAATTAGGAAATTCCTACGGATAATTATTATTTAACAAATAAGTGTATATTAACATACACAGATACTAATTTGGGCTCACAGATTCAGAATTTTCACCATTTCAAAAATTAATAAATTCCTACGGATAATTATTATTTAACAAATAAGTGTATATTAACATACACAGATACTAATTTGGGCTCACAGATTCAGAATTTTCACCATTTCAAAAATTAAGAAATTCCTACGGATAATTATTATTTAACACATAAGTGTATATTAACATACACAGATACTAATTTGGGCTCACAGAATCAGAATTTTCACCATTTCGCATGTTAATAAGTAAACTTCTGTCACTAAAGTTAATTTCAATTTTTTTTACCGAATATAGCCTAACTGGATACGTTGTAAGTATATCTTGATATTTCTTTACTTTGGATGGGCTGCCCCCATTTAATGTGAGAGTACCCATTTTTTTACTTGAAATTTCTTAAGCGCAGCCACGCGGGATGGTAGTTTGGAATAAATTTGACAGTATATTATTTAATTATGCTCTTAGAAATCTAAACTCTGAATAATCTTTCAACATATTTTATACATATATTTATTATGACGTTTATAATTTATGTATAGAATTAAAAGTTACACGATAAAAATCTAAAAATCTCTAATAGTTTTCTTCAGGAGAGGGAAGATTTACTTGGACGATCTCGCCTACGGTTGCACTGGAACACCGTGTCTGCCGTGTTTATCCGACAACTCCCAAAGCAATCTCTTCCAGTCATTTGATTCGATTACGCGCTGTTTGTACAGCGGAATTAAAACTGATTCCCCGCACGTAGCCCGGCCTAGCCTAGGGTAACTTGATCTTATTTGCTTTGTTCTTCTCCGTTGTTCTTTACAATAAGCGATACTCGGATTCTTGCAGAGTAAACAAGACGCCAGGAACAAGGCGCTAATTTAAGCCTAACGTAGGGGTCTAATACGCGTACTTTGTAATTTATTACTTTTGTAAATTAAATCTTTTAAACAAATTCCACAAAAAATCCACGAAAAATCTTATGTAACGTGTACAGTGAGTTTTATCTCGATCTGCCTGTTTGATACTTTCCGGATACTAGGCAGACACATTTTTCACTACAGTTGAGAGTGACTGTATCTATGTAAGCGTTACTGCCCATGCGATACAACATTTGTCCCTTATTGTGTTATTTCTTGAGTAGTGCGTTATCGTACTGCATAGTCGACAAGGTGTTATTTCTTGAGTAGTGTGTTATCGTACTGCATAGTCGACAAGGCGTTATTTCTTGAGTAGTGTGTTATCGTACTGCAGAGTCGACAAGGCGTTATTTCTTGAGTAGTGTGTTATCGTACTGCATAGTCGACAAGGTGTTATATCTTGAGTAGTGTGTTATCGTACTGCAGAGTCGACAAGGCGTTATTTTCTCTACTTTACACCGTCTTTAATTTCACTTAAAATTTGGGTTAAACTGCACACTTTATAAAATGAGCTTTATACCTCGTACAAGGATCTTTTATTACATTATATCACTTATATATGTACTCATATTCTTTTTTTATTTTTGCTATAATTTCCTCCTTTAAACAAACATTCTCGGTAGCAGGGGATCCTTAAATCCTACGTTGTCTCCTTAAATCTACCAATCTCCATCTTTACTTCCTTATATTCTTCTTCGAGTTGGGTGTAACTTATAGTCACCTCCGAATGACCTCTGCACCTCTAAAATGAAACCCTATATCTCCTATCAGAGGATTCTATTTCCTTATCTTAGTAGGGCCTACTACATGTATTAATCTTTTTTTGCCATGATTCTCTTTTTTTCAAGAAACAAGCATTACATTACCAGAGGATCATTATGTTTTCATAGATCTACCGATTCACATCTTTACTCCCTTACTTTCTTCTTAGAAGTGGGTGTAGCGGCTAGACACCTCTTTACGTCCCCGATAGATAGTTGATAGTTTATACGTCACTGATAAGCGAGCATGGACCCTATATATACGCTGTATTATCTCTGAGGGGATATTATGTTCCTACCGTAATCTCAGCTATATTCACTATTATTTCTTTATCTTTCTTAAGGGAAATAGCCATACTGCCTGAACCCCTTTAATCTACACAAAATAAGTATTGTTTTTTAGTGTCATACTATTTACTTGAACAGTTTATTATATATCTTTTAATCGACTTTTAATTGTGTGAGTGAGAGAGAGAGAGAGAGAGAGAGAGAGAGAGAGTGTAGCGCTCGCGTGGTTACACGTATGTTTAAACGATCAGTCAATGTGATTATTCTTGATGCCATTTGAAGGTCCTGAAATGTATTTGAAATGATAGGATGATTCAAGCTAGGAACGTAAAACTCTTCTTACCTGGCACATAGAGAACGACCATGGCTTCTTAGGTGTGCAGAGTGGTATATACACTCTCTGTTGGGTTCATCTGGAGGCGAAATAGCTTTCTCTATCAGGGTAATGTAAGGTGTCCACGGGATATCCAGGTCCTGAGAATAAATGCAAGAGAGAATGTAGTAATACGCACATGTCTGTGTAAGTATAGAAACAAATATTAGGTGCTGCCAGTCGGTGTTTTTTGATTGGGACACCGCTGAGGACATCAAAACCAGATTAGCAGCAGCAACAGCTATTCTGCACTCTTCTGAAGCTCTTGCTTACAGCCTATTTACTCACGCAAATGTTTCAGCCAATGAAAAACCAATTCCTCCTGATAGTCGTCTGCTCTTAGTTTTCTAAACAAGAAATCACATATCTAAACATGAATTTTTTTAAATGACACAAAACATAATTAATGGGTGGAGCTTACATTATATTATCGTTTTGAAGGATAACCTCAAAAACAAACATCTTGAAGTAATTCTTTAGGAATTACCGCACCTTGTTATTACTGTAGAACTACACAAACACACACACACACACACACACACACACACACACACACACACACACACACACACACACACACACAACTTATAAAATAATTTGTTCGAAGCAATTATCAATTCATGTAGCATATTGAGATATTCACAATCTTCGTACACTATTAGAACACCGTGTTTTAGTTTTGAGTGTCATACTAGTCGTTGACGGTTGTCAAAGATCTTGTAGTTATCAGTACGTTACGTTGATGAACATTATTTATTCTTGTAATGATAAATACATTCAATCTTGTAAATAGAATGTATTTATATTTACAAGTATAAAAATTAAGTTTCCTACCTAAAAAACCGATTGCTAAATTGAACACCTGACCTATATTTTCCTAGTCTTGTAACAGCAACGTTGGTGAGACGTAAGCTTTCGTGACTAGCTTTCGCTGATAAAATTATTTTTTTGTTTTTTGTAACGTAACCTAACCTAATCGAATACTTTGTAGTGCTTTGTAATATAGTTCTACAATTATATAGTATTATACAGTGCTCTGTTACATTAAGAAATACCGAGCATACAATTTCGATTGTTAGTATATGGAGGTTATGTTCCTATTTTAAAATTTTAAACCAGTATTTATGTTTTGCCATATTTTAAATAACGATTATTTTTATTAGAATATATTTCTATAGAATATGTGTGAAAAAAATAGAAGTTGAAGGAATCTGAAAGTATTGCCCTTTTCTGAAATTTGAATTTGGGTATACATAAATGCGTCTCAAATATTTTTAAATGCCTCCCTGTGTGCGTTTAAAATTTTGAAATTTGTTTTTCCTTTTTACTTTCTTCACGTTCATTTATAAAAACGTTTTAAGGTAAAAATAAACATTCCGAAGAAATACCTTAATTTAAAATTAGTGAAAGTTTAAGATTGATAGAACATAACATTTTTACCAAAATGGCGATGTTAAAGACTTACTGATTTCCTAAGATATAAATAACCCCACCCGGGAGTAAAGTGTTCAAGTCAGTGATTTAACTATTTTTACGTCCACATCTTGTTAAAGCCAAAAATGTAAATCAGATCGCTGGGCAAAGGGTTACGCTGCAAGATGTTTTACTCGTGTCTTCGCTTTCTCACAAAAGATTCCATCTAGCCCTGTTATTTTCTTTGCGCAGTTCCATTAGCCAAACCCACATCTGTATTTTGTTTGTAAACAATGGCAGAAGGTGGGAGAAGAAATTATCTGTCTAGAATCAAGAAAATAAATCATTTAGGGTACATGAGGAAGTCGAAAGATATTATTGGTTAGGTAGTCTATTTTAACGGCGTTAATCTAGTTCGGAAATATTCGTATTGCATCGGTAATGTTCGAGATATGAAATTTGTGTTTGAAAAAATGGGCGAATAAAAGTTAACTGGGTTGAAGAACGAATCATAGTAACATGTTTAGAAATATTTTGATGTTACTGGCTACTATTATTAATTTATAAATGATTATAGTAAATATTTTTTATGAATTGGATAATTTATTTGTTATTATAAACAATTGGAATATTTGAGGACCAGGTAATTAATTAATTAACAAACACTATTTCACTTGCAACATTTTTTTATTTATAACTAATGGTGAGGGGATTTAAGGGTATACACAGACTCTTAAAGCTATTCATATTTTCACGTACATAACTTCACTTCAACAATTTTCTGACTGTCTCAATTTTGATTGCAGTAGACAAGCGAGAGGAAATTAAAGTCAAGCTGGGTGGAAAAACAATATACAGTATTTTAACCAGAAAGTATTTTGAATTTATTTCCAATAAAGAAAGTCTTTCTCTGTATTCAAATTTTACAATATTTGACAAATTTAAATTAGGAAAACTATATTTAGATGTTTCTTCTTAGTTGATAGGCTCGTCATAACTTGCTTAAGTAAAGCTACTACTTCGAAGAATGTACGCTCTTTAAAGATATTTCGACTTTGCCGCCAGTTGCGTTTGTACATAAAAACATATGCATTACGCCATACAAAGGAACAAATTAGAATGTTATCAAGAAAAAATTACTTGTACATACATTATATCGTGGATGAAGGTGGTTCTTAGGCAAAGGGTAGTAAAGCTCTCCGAAATCCAACACTAAGACCTTCAAACCTACAAGAGTGTTTTACGGAGAGCGTTGACCCATGTCGGTATCCTGGTAAAAATTCAAGCCATACTACCATGTAGGCCTACATAACACTTATTGTAGACATTTCTTTCAATTCTTTTTATTAGTCCACACTCGCTTTATATATATCTTGTACACATTTTCAATCTTTAATAAAATACTGTTTTCTACTTATTCATCCACTCAAGTTTAAATACAATTTTTTTAAAACTTTTACTGAATGATCCTTAATAATTTTTTTTTCAAATAATTAATCCATAATTAAATATAAAATAAATTAACTAGTTCTATATGGACGAAAAACTTCCCACTAAAGGGGCAAGGTATGCAATATAGTTATTTCGTCCCATTTGGCTTGAAGTAGGCCTAAGTGATACAATATGACTTCATAAAGCAGCTGATTTTATGTTATAGGTTATGTGGTAGAACAACTGATTTAAAGCATAGGTTATGTTGCTTTATTTATACTATTTGTAATTATTTAATAAAAAGTAATTAAAATAAAATTTCTTTTTGTTGACCTAAATAGGAATTGACTTTAAAACATTTTTTTAATATTAATTGTTACACTTAGATAAAGTTTCAAAAATCACCAAAGGCCAAAAGCGGTAAACTCATCTTTCTTCACCCCAGTTGAGAGCAGGTCTTCTCCAGTTAGCGATCCTTCTCACGCCTCTATTCCCAGAGGATCACTATAATCTTTCTTTAATTAGACCAATTCACTCTACCCTTCCTTACAAGAAGAATCCTTTCTATTGCCCCTGCAGATAGTAGGTCTACTTCATGGTCACTACCATACATATGACGTCATGATTTCCCTGATACCATCTACCAGGTTGTTTCCTGTAGAACTCACACCCTACGAGTAATGTCATAGCTAGCCCTATTTTCTCTTAGTTTTATGTCGGATCTAGTTTTGTAAACTTACCAACCTGTCTTTCCTTAGTCCTTCTAATGGATTATTAAAAGAACTAGGTCTCTGTTACATATCCCAAAGAATACTTTCTCCTTTTACTTAGTCCTAGCCTACCTAATTTGATCTACCTTTTTTTATTCATTTTCTTACAAGAGCGTGGAACAGATAACACATCATTATAAATCCCATATAGAATTTGCCTCCTTAAGTATGCGACCCAGTATTAATGATACTATAATATCTCCTCTATATCTCCTACCAGGGTTCTTTATGACCCTACCTTAATCCTACCTATGTTCACCAATACTTTCCCAACCTTTGTAGGGGTAATAGTTATACTGGATAGCCATCTTAGAATACAAAATAAAGAAAAAAGTAATAAATAAATATAATAAAATAGAATCATAAGATACTCTACTAAATATGTTTGAAAGAAACCCTAGACCTATAGTACAAAGAGCTAAACATTTTATTCCAAATTAAAATTTGTATCGGATCTTACTCTCTCATATTCTAACCCTACTTATCTGTCTTCCGTTCATCTTCTTGTACACCAATGATCAAGACATGTGTTGTATTATGTGTTCCAAAGATTAATCTCTCCAATACATCGATCTTTTACTTTTTTCTTTCGTTAGACAAAGAGCGAGTAAAGCGAGTAAAAGTATGCATGCTATAAGACCGATTTAAGGATTTTCAAGGAAGTCTCGTCTCCTGTACGAAATGATATCCCAGTCCAAGTCATAATCAGATTTGCATCTGTCGGTACAAAATCAGTTTGCACCCTTCTGCAACCCGATCCAAAATAAACACCGACAGTTCACTTGAATGAAATCCCAACGACGTGGGAGGCCCCGGTGTTTGTACAACGTCCAAATCACATCAGCTCTGTCTCCCCATGCCGCACCATCACCCCAAGCCATCGTAGTACTTACCCGATCCGTTATATGTCGTGTATTACTACAAAAACTATTTTAATTGATATAGGTTACACGTTCAAAAACAAAAACAGAGACAGGGCCCAAATTATATTTCAAAGTATCTTATATTTGAAATAAGTTCAGGATTTTAGTATAGTGAAGAGAATTATTAGTCACAACTATTTTGAAATTCTTTCATTCTTCTAAAATAAGATTTGATTCAGGTATACTTTTAGAATGAGTAAAGTGGAATTATTATCTTAAGCTATTACCGGTTCGACGCCCTATTGTTGAACCGTTTCCTGTCCCGTCTAGCTATTTAATGCATTTCCTTCATATCTATTAGTCCCTTTAGATTGAAATAAACGTAAATTCTTAAGTTAATTTTAATGTAAACAGAACGGATAAGTGCCGTAATGACGTTTGATTGCTTATGAGGTAGTAGCACAACTGTGAAATTAATTTTGTAGAAATTATTCTATAGAAATTTTATCAGTAGGCCTATATGAGATAAACGGTGATAATACGTTTACTAACAAACTGATAAGAAACAAACTTTTCAAGATAAAAATATAACTTGAAAAAGACTGGGTTTACTCTGATTGTTTTCTCATATGATATGATCTCTATGGGACCTTACTAGTTCTTCACTTAGCTGTTGCCTTTGTAATATTTTCCCATTTCTAATACACGATTCCCTTAGTATATACCGACCTTTTTGTAGTAACCAACTAACAACTTGCATTATTGATATCCTCTGTTGTTGAAATCCTTCAGATACCCGTAGATTGTGTTTCAACATGGTCTTGAGTTGTAGACTATAAAGGTAAAATAGTTGTGTGCTTTGCCAAACTCCCAAGTATCCCCACTGTACCATGGTCTTGTTAAATTTTATACCCATCAGTGAACAAATATTTATCATCTATAGGTCCAATTTACGCCCACGCTACTTTTTATATCCTTTTAAAAGTAGGTAGGATTTATTCTGAAGTTCTCTCTGGCTTCAGTGGATCTCCAAATAGGAGTTCACCTCAACTGCTACTTGTCTTTCAGTGCATCTTTATGCCGTTTCATTGCATCCGATTGAAGCCAGGGTTAACTTTGACATAATGAGACAGAATAAATCTATCTTATCTTTCATGGACCAAGTCCCCACATTGTGAATATTGCTCCACTGTAATGCGTTTTCCTCCAGAGGAAACTCCTAATAAGCTGAGTTACCAAATATTAAGTAGGCCTACTTGATTATTCTATGCTACCAAACCATCTTCTCTAATTTCTATCTCCTTAACCTTATCTATATTGTTAGATGAGTATTGCCCTCTCCCACCATCGATCTTGTGTTATCACGAGTACCTTTCGAAGTAGGTCTCTAAAACCTCTTATAAGGCACCTTTCAAATTTAGTCCACCTTCCATACACAAGTGAGTGTGTGTGTGTGTGTGTGTGTATGTTTGTGTGTGTATGTGTGAGTGAGTGAGTGTGTGTGTGTGTGTGTGTGTGTGTGTGTGTGTGTTTCTGTTGATACGTATTAACTTTACGGATGGAAAATGATGAAGTCTATTCAACAGTGCGGTGTCTCTCGAGAACCACCATGTACTAGATAGTCCTGCTATATTTGGTAGAGAGCTCTTTCAAATTACACTGTTACAAACTCAATGAAAGCCATGTTTCATTTTCGATTTATTAGTTAGCTCGCATGAGATAAGTGTCATTTCTCCATTTTCGAGTTTCAGATAATCGAGTTTCTTGAGGATAATAGCTGAATTTCAAGCTGGTGCCGAATTGTGGCAGAAAATATATTTACAATTAACCTGTCATAGGGATGCGTGTGAGTGTGAGTGTGTGTGTGTGTTTAAACAACTAAACGTATCCTACCTATATTGTATTATAAGGTATATAGTAATGTTGTATGCTATATGCTAGTTCTCTGTTCTAAAAGGAGACTTAGGTTTTTACGGTGCAGTGCATAAGTACCGTACTTTATTTTATGATATCCGATTTCGGTAAGTTATCGATTTATTTTTTTTATGCAACGCAACCTAGCCGTACAGAACACTTTATAAGTTTTTTGTAAATACTTATATTTTATTGTCTTATAAAATAGTCCCATATTTTATAAACAATTTTTCAGTTTACAGAGTTGTACGTGTGTTGTTAGATTGAGCTTATGCTGAATTTTTTTCGAATTTTAACTACTATTTATAGTTTTCACCACCTAAAATCCCCTGTTTGTGGTTTCGAATGTAACTTTAATTAATATATGTGAAAACGAGAAAATAAGATTAAGTAATAAGTTTTTTCTCAACTACTACCCAAATAAAATTTAACTAAAATTGGGATTCTAAAATAATACTTTTTGTTCTCTAAATGCTAATTAAATTAAACCTATATTTAACTTACATTTATTTTTGTTGTTTAAAAAAAATTATTAATTTTTAATGTTGATAAGAGAAGGCTTAAATTTTAAAAATAATTCCTATGAGTATGACACACTGTATATGTTTGTTTAAAAAAGTAAAACAACGAATAAGATTAATAGTTTTAACGTTAATTAAATTTGTCGTAAATATATTCTCCTAACAATAGAAGCATAAATGTCCGGATGTAGGATTTATCTAAATTTAATGTTAATTTAATATAACTTTACTGAAGTGAATACTTCTTTTGGAACGCCTGAGCATAAAAATTGTACGAGGGCAATCTTTGAGATGGGTCACGGTAAAATTGTCAGGATCTAACACATTTATTTAGTTGTATAATATATAATGTGCTCCATATGACTAAAAGTGCTTTAGTTTGAAGAGGTTATAAAATATGATTTCTTACAAAAGATGATTTTATGTTATAGGTTATGTTGTACAACAGCTGTTTTAACTTTTAGGCTATATTACCTTTTTATCTGTAGATTAAATTAAAATATTATCGCTTAATATTTTTATCAGTTAATAAATACAGTACATTAATTTATACGATTTGAATAAATTTTATCACAAATAATTAACAATCGCTTCTATCGTATTATCTAAGCAAAAAACGTTATAGGCCTACCTGAATAACGAAAAAGATTCGTTCTAAATATTTTCGGATGGTTTCATATTTCTGTCAAGCTATAATCAACCCATAAGGTGTATTTTCAATAATGTAATTTATTACATCAAGAAAAGACAATATGAAAAACTGAGCAGAGAAGACATTTTGTCATCGCTAAGCAAAAATCGGCTTTTGTTGTTACAGCCATCTAGATCTGTTTTACTACAGTTTCCACGAAGTGACGTAACTGAGGCGATATTTTGTTTGAATCAGATCCAGTTGGCAACACGTCATGCAAGTCCATTAGCGTTCCTAGCGGGGAAATAAAGAACTGTCGATCATTCTGACACGGAGTAAAACCTGATACCTCTTTGCACTTGCCTTTGATCAACATTTACCAGTATTTACAAATATAGAGGAGCCTGTGCCTAAACAACGGTTATGCTGATGAAACTCTCTTTGAAATTACAACATTTGCTAAAAGTTTATTATTTTGGAGAGGATCTGATTTTATACATTGCTTGTTTTAAAAGGCAACGGGAATTGGAAATAGAGTGTGCGATTGACCATCAGTTGAACGACCCATTCCGATATATAAGCAACATTCATAGATTTAAAAAATCACTGTGTTCTTCAATCTTTCTTCAGTAATAGAGACTTGAGGGATTTTATATTTTTAAATAAGTTGTAACGTAAAATTAATTATTTTAATAATTAATAAGCTTCTAATAAATAACCCGACGAATAGCACACGACATTTACGCAGACTTACAACTAGTAAATTTTTGTAATTCAATATTTACGGGGACATTCAGTTATTTATGTTTCCTTATAACCAATCTCAAAACTAAATCTTAGTATAAAACAAACAGAACAGAAGAAACAAACAAGCAAAAAAGTATCAACAACTGTTGTTTTGTTGGTAAGTAATGAAAACAAATATGATTTTCTTATATTGAATCTAGGTTTTGGTTTTAAGAGTGGTCTTAAGGCTGAAACGTCTACAGAAATACTGAAATAAATTAAATAATTACTTATTCAGAAATTATTTTGTGGTCTACGTCCAAGTCTTGATTATTTACTAAATACTTTTTACTAAGTACAAGAGTTCAGATTCATTAATGTATTATAATTAGTCTTTTGAACAAAGGATGAAAACTGTTTTTTATATTTCTTGTCTTCATACATTTTGTGTTAGAGCCATGCGTAATTTAGTAACATTTTCTAAATGCTGCCATTTTTTTTTCATGCACGAGAAAATTGTCCTTTATTCTCTGCCTCTCCAGCGGGTAGATGGTAGACTAGTTTACCCTCTTTTATTAAAAACAAATAAGGCTTAAAATCAAGACCGGAAAGGATCGCCAATAACAGGATCCGCAGATAATGAAGGTTTGCTAAATGGTTGTTGATGATATAACGGTACGACAATTGAAATGATACCTGGACGGTGGACGAAAGAAAGTAAAGACATAACTGGAGGGATGGGATTGACAGAGAAGTTACAGAGAGAGAGAGAGAGAGAGAGAGAGAGAGAGAGAGAGAGAAAGAGAGAGAGAGAGAAGGGAGATGGGCAAGGGATGTGCGGTCCAAGAGGACGTTAACCTGACAAAAAACCCATTTTCTTCTTCTTAGAAAGGCGTGTTACGGACAGACACCTCTTTCCATCCCCAGTAGAGAGTGGACTACTTAAGATAGGGAGAGAGTGGGCTACTGCAGAGTTAATCTCATGATCCCCTATATCCTCTTCCAGGTAGTTCCCCACCTAATCAAACTTATATTCACAATATTATCATGATCACGTTTGATAGCTTTTAAACCACAAAACCCGATTTAGGGTTCAAGAGAGATATGTACTCTTGTTAATACCTATGTAAATAATTAGCAGCAGCCATAACTAACTACAGAAAGGTTTATTGTATTTCTTCAGGAAACGTGAAACGAGTAACTCATATTAAAATAATATATTTGTCTTAACTTGTGTTTAAAGCGTAAAGTTCACGTATTAAGATTTTACACTGTATTATTCTGGTATGGTTTGCAACACACTTATATTGACTGACACTATCCTTTAATAAGTTCGTAGATGTGATTGTATTCCTTTTTGAAATTAGTCATATGTGCTTGGATTGCGTCTGACAAAAAACCCACTTAAAAGCATTATAACTGTCACACCAGCCGAACCATGTCAGACCACACAAGGCGAAATGTTTGTTTATCCATTGGATTAACCTGCTCCCTAGCGGGTACAAAGTAAACTAACATGAGAGTCGAGTTTCATTGAGTCAATTAGAGAACAATAATAAAGTTTTGTGGAGTGTTTTAACCAGACGTAATTTCTTTCGCTGTTGTTTTTGAAACTGATTTTACTAAGCGAACATTTAATTGTTTAGATACTAGTAAAGGTATGTAACTTTTACATGGTCATAGAAATAATTCTTTTAGATTATGTTTACATCTGCTAAGGATACCAGAGAAATCATTATCTTAGACGAAACAAACAACAATTATTAATTAATCTCTCAAGCCCTGACATTTATATAAGCCTAGGTAGTAAATTTATGAAAAATTGTAAGAAAGATGGAAAAAGAAGAAGAGTTTTGACTTAGAGTACCTAGATTCTCGGCTGTTACCTTTAAGTCACATTGAACTCAAAGATAGATTCATAATGGGAGAATAGCTAGTCAAGGATTTGAATCCCTCACGAATCCAAACTCAAAATCGTGACTCCTGTTTGGGTGGCTAGCGTCAGGCCCGAGACAGGGGGCATAGTGACATATCTCGTGGTACCAGTCTTTTGACCTTACTGTAAGGCCTGGACTGATGACTGAGGCCCTTGGGACGAGACGAACTCCAACCATAAAACTGCGGCTTCGATGGCTTTTGTAAATCTTCTAGGGACCAACAGAACCTTCCGAACGGTCGGATTTTCCGTACCTTAAATGCCCCGTCTGTTAGTTTCGGTACAGGTAGTGCAGGAATAAACCTTTCCTAGAGGTCTGGGTTGGCCTTACCTAAAAGCCGGATCTTCAGACTCGCGACTTGGTCCTGGACGGGTCATACCCCTTAGCTAGAGCCCGTCACAGATTTTTTCGTTCTCACATATGCTACAAAAGAATAGGCATATATTCTAAACAAGAATACGTGGTTTACATATGCTAAAAACCATGATTGGTGAAGACAATTACGAATATATATTCAATGCATAAACCACATCAAACTGTATAAACCGATTATTTATAAAACAAAGATCTGTGTTTACTACATTCAAAAATTTTATGCCTACACATGTTATATAATCTGGCAACAACCTAATCTGGGTGTCAGGTTAGGTTTGTGTATAAAAGACATAATAACATATATTTATTAATATCAGTTGGGAATAAACCACTATTTAATGATATTTCTCAGCAGGCGCGTTTTGTTCTAGGTCAGTAAATTGTTCAATGCTGTGAGTCACGGACAAGACTGTTGCTCAGGTGTGTTCTATTATAGTGAGTCAGTCGGGTTTTGGTGTTCTGTGGTGTATTGTTTATAGAGTGGATTTTAATTGTGTTCGAATATAATGCTTGATTGTGAATGTGTTTACCGCTTAGAATGTGTTGTGGTTGGTTTGTCTGGTATTTGCATATTTCGAAATTTTCTGTTTTGTTTAGTTAATTGTGGTTTTTTTTATCAAATGTAGATCTTTAAGATTTGTTTCAATGTTGATGTATGTGTGTAGCGTGTTCTTTGTAGGGTAAAGGGAAATTCGATTTGGGTTGTAGGCCTATGCTTTTTATGTGTTTTTTTTATCGTGTGGTGAATTTTCCCCCTGTTTGACATAAGTAAAATTATAAGAAGTAACAGTAAGAAGTGCAATCTTCCATATTCCTGCTGTCGTGTTGTTCTCGTGTGTTTTTTTGGTAGTGCTGGATGTTAGAGTTTGTCTTGTTGGGTGAGTTTTTGCCAAGTGATATCAATATGTATATAATAAAAAAAAGCTTCAAGATGTAGAGATACAACACAAAAACCGCAAGATATAAAAACGTTACTAACCCTTAAATCAATCGGTTAGCTTACGTTGGGACAGTAATTTTTTATTTTTCTTAATAAACCTCTTCTGACCGGATAATCTGTTGTTATTTGCATTATCATAATGGAAAAATATATTTCATGATACCAACGCAAAATAAACAAAAGAAAACAAATACAATTTCGCAATAGGAGATGTAAGACGCTCAGAAACAAGTTCAACTGCTTCACTTATATAATAGTTTAGTTTTTTTCTTATTTTATAAACAAACCTATCCAAACCAGTTACCTTGTAATATCTGAAGAGCTACCTGCAAAAGTTTTATTTTAGTTAATAAAATGTAATGCTCCTATGGTAACAATTAATTAATGTATTTTAATAGATATTAATAACAATATTAATATTAGTAATGTAAGTATTGTTGTTTTAATGTATTTAAGATTAGGGACTTTCAAAATCACTCGATTCTTCTTTGGAATGTATTTTTTTTAGTAACATATGTAAGAACGAAAGATATCAAAGATTGCGGAGTCAATATTAGGCATTATAAAAATTAGTGTATAATCTTTTTTAAATTCACCTTTAACCTAAAAATTTACATAAAAACATTTACTCAGGCTATTGTAACTAGTAGAGAACATTTTAACAGGAAGAAAGGATGTACGTGCTATGTTTTCTTGATGCAATCTACTCGAATATTTAGTTCTTGAGTTGGTTGAGTAGCAGCTTAAGGAAAATATCCTGGACGGAATAAGAATACAATTTGCACTAATATCCAGAATGTTTTCTCTCAACTGGTGAACTAAATATGTTCATAGAACTACAAGAAAATTGTCGACAGTCTGGTAATTAAATGGATTAAAAAAAAAAAAAAAAACGGAATCCTTTCTATAGGTGGGGTCATTGAAGACAGAAAGGCAGACTAATTTTTCATTATGTTGCATTATTGACATTTCAGGAACATGTGATACAGATGGAAACAAAAATTACTAAAAGCAAAAAAAAAAAAGTGTAACTATAGCTGGACCGAAATGATGGAAACAAACATTTTTCATAGTGCGTAGGAAGGGACTAAAATTCTGTTAGGCCTACTGTGACTTCTTCCAAGGAAAAACAAGTAATATAATAAAAAAACATTTTCCAAGTAAATTTCTGCTGAGGTTGACAAAGAAAATTTTTATTTTAGTTACCCTAGAACACAATTTATGATACGAGTATTAAGTGGTAACCGTTGCAACAGTTTAAGGCTGTACAGTAAAAGTTGCGACGACAAGCAGATGGTGGGAAAAATCTTTCATATACAACTTTGAGAAATATAATTCAAGGTATTAGAGCGTTGGCGCAATGCCAAGGAGCGTTAGACTTCGAGCATGAAGGTTCTCGGTTCGAATCTGGATGGGCCCCACAAATTTTATAATTTATATATTGAATAAATATTTGAAAAAACAGTATTAACATCAATTGTCAACCACTTTAGGTTAAAAATATGTACTTGAACTTGATTGAATGATTAAAATACTATTTTATTAACGATTGGAAATTTGTCTATATATCAGAAGATAGTCTATATATCAGAAGACTGTGAGCTAATAGAAGGAATTTAATAAAGATATAAAAGAACAGTAGTTTTATATGAAGTAACAAGAAAAAACAGTGAATGAATAACAAGAAAGTACGCAGGGAGAAATTAAGAGATTTGGATAGAATTGTTTTGAGGTTTTAAGCTGAGGAGTCAGCTTTTATAGCCTATAGGATTAGATACATAAAACCTAGCTGTAGGAATATAGGGAATGAATATAGCAATATAAGGGAATTTAGGGAGGGAATTAATAAGAGGATTCCTGTAGTAGACCTACTCTCCACCGGGGTCATAGAGGCGTCTAGCTACTGAGGGCCTTCAGTGACTCCTATCTTCTGTCCGAGATATGGAGTTCTTTAGCTTAGGAACTCCGGGTTGTGATTGTAAACAGGAGAGTCCAAGAAATGTATAATGTTAACCTCGAAGAAGCAGAAGAATGGGAGGTCATCCTCGATGTGCTATAGAAGGGTGAATTTGGAAAATCTTTCTAAAATAGGCGATATTGAAAAGTCTAAAATATTTTTATTTTTAAGGCTACAACGAAATTTGAATATTATTGTCTATGAAGGTTAAAGTAAGGATTGTGAATAATAAATAGGAGGAAGGTAAGTATTTAAAAATACCTTTTCCGGGATGTAAAGGATGAGTTCCAGTCTGGAATATGGGCAGAAATGAATTTCATCTTAGACAATCCACTGTTTTTCACAACAAAAACCTTCTTATCTTCTCCCTATTTCTCTTCAAATACACCCACATAGCTCTGACTACCGTATCCCTAATGTATGTGACGTCCTTCATCCCATCCTGACATGGCCCTCCTGTTTGTTGGCAGCTATGGCCGAAGAGATTTCGTCAAGTCCGGAATCATTAAAGTTAAATCGCTGAACTGTATGTCCAGATGCACCTTACCTTACCCGGTTCCAACCTAACCATACAATCAGTCAATCCGTCAACCCCCAACCCCTTAATTCATACTCTCTCTGTCTGTCTGTCTGTCTCTCTCTCTCTCTCTCTCTCTCTCTCTCTACGTTAATCTTTTCGATGGTAGCGAAAGCTTGCAATACCAACACAACTTCAGACCACGCCTTAGAGGAGTTTATATCTCCCATAACTTAACACATCCCTTCAATCTTCCTTCTTCTCTATTCCTTACTCTCTTTATAGGGATAAATTATTCTTAAACTACTGTGTTCGCTA
Organism: Prosapia bicincta; assembly: GCA_036971475.1. Classification (NCBI taxonomy): domain Eukaryota; kingdom Metazoa; phylum Arthropoda; class Insecta; order Hemiptera; family Cercopidae; genus Prosapia; species Prosapia bicincta. The sequence continues at coordinate 68,559,911 of JBAIZL010000006.1, read as the reverse complement.
GGATAGGTTGATTTGAAATTAGTCTTAAGGGGATAACAATTTGTTTAAAAGTTACAATCTTAAATTTAAGGTCACGTAGTTCTTTAGTGTGTCTCTTATACAGCAAATAAAAGAAAACAAATAAATCAGATTGATATTAAGATTAGGCTTTTTTGTACCCAGCGTAAGTTGATTTGAAATTAGTCTTAAATGAACAACATACATTTTGAAGTCACATTGTTACATTTTTAATCACGTATTTATTTGGCGTGTCTCTTGTACAAATAAAACAAGTAAATCAGTTTGATATTCAGCTTAAACTGTTTTGAATTGCAGTAAACGTTGATTTGAAATTAGACTTAAATGGATAGCATTCCTTTTGAAACCACATTGTTACATTTTAAGTCACGTAGCTCTTTATTGTAACTCTTGTACAGCAAAATATAAAATTAGAAAATCAGTTGGACATTAAGCTATGGCTTTTTTGTATCCCAGTATACGTTGATTAGAAAATTAGACTTAAGTAAATAACAATTCGTTTTCAAGTACACTGTTATATATTAAGTCACGTAGTTTGTAGTGTATTTATTGTACAGCAAATAAAAAAAAACAAATAATTTATTTTGTCACTAAGCTTAAGCTGTTTTGTATCCCAGTATAAGTTGATTGGAATTAGACTTAAGTGAATAACAATCCGTTTTCAAGTTACACTGTTACATTTTAAGTCACGTAGCTCTTTATTGTCTCTTGTACAAAAAATATAAAACAATTAAATCAGTTTGACATTAAGTTTAAGCTGTTTTGTATCCCAGTATAAGTTGATTAGAAAATTAGACTTAAGTGAATAACAATCCGTTTTCAAGTTACACTGTTACATTTTAAGTCACGTAGCTCTTTATTGTCTCTTGTACAAAAAATATAAAACAATTAAATCAGTTTGACATTAAGTTTAAGCTGTTTTGTATCCCAGTATAAGTTGATTTGAAATTAGACTTAAGTGTATAACAGTTCGTTTTGAAGTTACACTGTTATATATTAGGTCACGTAGTTTGTAGTGTATTTATTGTACAGCAAATAAAAATAAAAATAAATAATTTAGTTTGTCACTAAGCTTAAGCTGTTTTGTATCCCAGTATACGTTGATTTGAAATTAGACTTAAGTGTATAACAATTCGTTTTGAAGTTACACTGTTATATATTAGGCCACGTAGTTTGTAGTGTATTTATTGTACAGCAAATAAAAATAAAAATAAATAATTTAGTTTGTCACTAAGCTTAAGCTGTTTTGTATCCCAGTATACGTTGATTTGAAATTAGACTTAAGTGTATAACAATTCGTTTTGAAGTTACACTGTTATATATTAGGTCACGTAGTTTGTAGTGTATTTATTGTACAGCAAATACAAAACAAATAAATCAGTTTGACGTTAAGCTTAAGCTGTTTTGTATTCTAGCGCAAGTTGATTTGAAATTAGTCTTAAATGAATGGCACTCCTTTTGAAGTCACATTGTTACATTTTAAGTCACGTAGTTCTTTATTGTGTCTCTTGTACAGCAAAATAAAAAATCAGAAAATCAGTTGGACACTACGCTAAATCTTTTTTATATCCCAGTATTTGTTGATGTGAAATTAGACTTAGGGAATAGGAATTCGTTTTTAAGTTACGTTGTTACATTTCAAGTCACGTAGTTCCTTAGTGTATTTACAAAAAACAAATACATCAATCAGCCAGTTTCCCTGAGTTTATTAAAAAAACAGTCTACAGTATTATAATATGAGCTCCTACCATTCATCAGGTCTAACCAAATAAACGGCTTTCCAAATTGAAAAAAATTCGTTTATGCTAGCAAAGAACTCTGATACCGTATCCTAACTGGTGCCGTGTTAAAGAAGACATACGCTGCAGAGCCCACATGATCACCTAGCCTTTCATTCTCTGGCTGACTTATTTACGTTCACATATATGGCTTATGTTCAACTCGGAATTATACATTGTGCAATACATCAAAAAGAGAAGGTCATATAAACTTAAGTTGTGTTTATTTAACATTTATTACAAATTATTTACAATTTTTAGTTTCATTCATTTAAAATAAATTTATTTACAAGTTTATGTTACATTTTACTCTAAAAGATATTGATTATATCTTATGTTAAGTACTAATTTAGTACAAACTACTTACAAAGTGGTTTAGTAGAACTAATATTAATACTGGCGTCGTAACCGGTATAATTTACACTAATCTTCTGCTAACTATACTATTTGGTAAAATATCACTGCTGCCAACAATAAACATCATAGATCTAAAAACTCGTTATAGTTTATAACAATTGAAAATTAGTTACTTTTGAGTAAATTATTTTAAAAAAAGGCATTTAAAATAATATTTTACAGGATCACCGTTTAAACGTGGAACCATTAAATGTGTACTGATCCTTAACTATGATAAAATATTTAACGCAACGAATTACTGAAAAATAAGTTTAGTTATGGTACTAAAATCGTAGCTAGTATTTTTTCCAATTTAGTTTAGAAAAGTCAAGAGTTGTGTGAAATTTCAAATTAGTATTCTATGACCCTAATTACGATTTTTCTCTACAGCTGTTAAACTAAATACATTATACCAAATTAAATAAACGAAACAAAAGTGCTTAAATTAAATCTACGGTACTACTATATAAATCTCTAATGGTAGCTACAAAATACACACGCGCACACACACACGCACACACACACACACACACACACACGAACTATTGTTAAAGAGTTGGGATTTTTCATAAATAAACATTCTTAGCAAAAACCAACAAAATTAAACTTTACAATACATAGTAACAAATATTAGTAACAAATGTAACGTCTATTATAGTAACAACTAACTCTAATTAAAGTTTTGTATCCCAAGAACTGAGTAATGAAAACATAAATCTCAAATCGACATGAATAGATTAATATCGTGTTGGTTGTAGGTTAACATCTGATAAATATCCCAATAGTTACACTGTTTCTGTCAGGAATACCACTGTTGAGGTAATAGCAGATGATGTCTGATTGGAGTGTAAATGTGGTATTGAAGGTGAAACTATGGGCTACTTTCTTTGTAAAGTTATTACTGATTTGAGTCTTTATACTATACAAGTTATTTTCATAACCGTTTTTTCTATAATTTGATTTAGATACTAAGCAACAGTGAAAATCACAAATTCTTTGGCAAAACGCAGAGTGTATGAACAGAGAACATTAATAGATACGGTTTTAGTTGATGACACAATATTTCATTATTTTTAGCTCATGAAAGATATTAAGCGACAGTTATATACTATTCAAAATTTTGTAAATAATTTATACCTAAAATACATAGTAAAAAAAATTACATTGATCAAATTTAAAAAGAAACAATTCCATAATTTACACAAATTAATTTATGTATGATACGTATCTCCTCTGTATATTTTATATTATGTTTGTAAATAAATATAAATTTATGACATTCCCAAATGTTTAACTAACTCCAATATCGTTTTTTGTAGCCAATCGCTAACAACGTTCAATAGTGTAAAACTTGGAAACAGAATTGTTTTTATGTTCTATTGTTGCTTTCTTGTTGTTGACGGTTTTATTTTTGTTTACATTCTTATTCAAAGTTATTCATTTACATTTTGTTTTAGTGTAGTATGATTGCATAGTTGTTGTGTTCTGAGGTATTTTTGCTCTTTTAATTAAACATTTTTGCATTTATTCTGAGTTAGATTTGACTCAGCAAATACTCACATTTAGATGGTCTAACGTAAGCTACTCAGTATGCTTTATAGGCATGAACGAAATTATTTATAATTTGTCAACAACTGCTTTAAAACCGTCCATGTAAAACTAAAAATTGTTAAAATTAACAATATAAGTTCTCACCTAAAACTCAAAAGAATAGAATACCATAGTTTAATTAACCTAATATAATTTGGACAATTATTAAATACAACAATTTTAAATATTTTTTCCTAAATGTTTTGTAATAGTAACATACTTAATTAAACATCAGGGAGTATAAATTTATTAGTAAATTAGATTAATAAAACCTTGAGTTTATAAGTTAACATATAAGTTTTATAAGTTATGCAGCATACAATTTTAACTACCGTCAAACAATTTGTACGTGGTCTATGAAGGATAAGTTCTTGTTGAGATTTGATAAGAACGCCAGAACGGATTTAGAAAGGCTTTTGATAATTTAAAATAACCTCTAAAAAAACTTGTCTTAATAATTTTTAATAAAGAGCGATTTTTAAAAAAATACAAATTTCATTGTTATTTATGACCTCAAAAGATTGTTTTTAAGACAATATTTGCACTAGAAATTTCTTTTTGCCAATGCAACAGGAGCAGAAGGTTTTCAAATAGGTCTCTGAAAAGTGGAAGAGAAAATACATGTTTTAATATTAAAATACTTTTCCAGTTTTAAATTTGTATACAAATATATATCTGATAGTAAATTATATGCACTGCTTACATTTAAGTGTAACTATTTACATTGGAAAAGTGATTAAGTACAAGTTGTAACTAAAAAGAGTGACTAAAAAGCTATTACGAAAATGTAAGACATTAGTGTCACTTTATAAAATAAAGTATGTAAATAAACAAAAATGTATGAATGAAATTAGAATACGAGAAAATAATAAATACTGATATGAAATACTATAATATATTAACATTTTTAAAAACAATTTTAAATATAGCTATAAATCTTAACATTGTATACATTTCTCTAAAGAATACCTTAGTTTTTGTAAAATTCAAGAAAGCATTGTACAATTCAGGTTTACATTATGGACAATACATCACAATTTTTTTAAAATTAGCATTATTAATTATAGTTATAAATTATGTTTGATTTAATTCAGTTGATTACAATATTCTGCACTTTATGACATCGTTTACTTAAATTTTGAGCGCGTTTCGATCAGTCGTCAACATCAGTAACCGTTATTCTGAAATGATAATAATAAGTAGCAATGATTAAAAATATGATCAGATTATAAGAGCTGAACAATACATTTTACAGTACACAGGCCCGAAATTGTGTTGGTTTGAGTATTGTATTTGTTAAATAATTTTTTTTATTTCGCCAAGAAAATGGTGATTAATAATTTCAAGATTAGGTCTTAAGCGGGAGCGAGGCTGTAAAAATAACTTATTTGTAAACATATCTGTAAAAAAACCTTAAAGTTATGGATGTTTAGGTATTACAGACTAAATATTCTTTCATGACGGTAATCATTCTTAAGTCGTAACATGGGCATTGGGAAAGAACAGTATATTTCAATGCTTCAAATTGAATATGTTTCTGTGATATCTATTCTACCTATATGTAATTAATATGTGCATCTTATATTATGCAATACAATTTAATGTATAGCCTTGATATACGGAGGTATAAATTTACTTATTTACATCAAAATAATTTGTTATAGATCTAAAAACATTTATGCCACTCAGATTGCAAGTAATATTTCACAATAAAATAACATACTTCAGCTACTCTATTTCAATTTTATATTTTAAAAATTTAGCACTGAGCGAATAAATAGATTCTCTAAGGAAGATTTGTAATATTTGTGAACCAAATTGACCTAGTTAAATGTCAATACATATTAACAAATGTTTTTATATTTTTAAGTTGAGATGAACTTATTTTCATTTATTACGAGATTTATGATTTGCATTTGTCTCAAAAATTAACTTTCTAATGAAACATTTGTGATATAAATAGTGCTACTTTTAACAAAACTATCTAACAAAAGGACAAATTTTTGTGAACGTGTCCGTTTTAAAAGTTTTATGCTAAACGAAACATTTCACCCTTGTGTAAATAAGAGAAAAACAAGGCCGTGACAAAACAATTATGCTTATGTATTTAACTGAGATATTTTTGTGAAAAGAAATATTAGCGTATGTCTTACTGTATGTTTTTAGAAATATGCATTTTGAACCCTAAAATTGGCATAACCCTATAAGTCACCTTGATCCATGAGCTTGAACAATTTAAAAATGTTCAAAGACGAGCATCAACATCAGAGAAAATTGTAATGAACTGAATTTAAAACAAAAAAATCTATTTACAAAAATAATTAAAAAATTAACACAATTATTAATAAATATTTCCTACAGAACGTCTAGTTTCTAAAATATAGATATAAAAAATATACATTATTGAAAAATTGTAAAAGACCATTAAAAATAATTTGATTTTTTGGTAAAAAAGTAAAATCTAAGAGTAAAATGTTAACACGGATTGCTGGTTTCCCCTGACGAGCAGAAATGGAGGCATGTCTTTCGTGATGACTTCCAGCCAGGCCATGTAGAGCGGGGCGGATACCAGAGTTTTCCTGGGCATCGGCAGAGACCTGGAACATAAATATGTCGGGCTATTACAAGAAACGTTCAAGTTGCGTCCAGCTAACGGGTAAACTTGCTCACTCCCGCTTTCTCGTGTACTAACACGCCTGAAAACATTGTCATTTTCAGAGTGTTCTATACATCAACAGCCTCTGCATCCGATATGTCTACATATATTTAAGATTTTTTGTTATTTCATACCGAAGCTATTTATCAATTATTATCGAATTTATCTAATATCGACTTTTTCATTCAAGTAATCTTATACAGTCCACGAAATTGTTATTTGCCTATAAGCATTATCTACAAACAGAAAATGTATGACGGAAGCAAATATATAACTTACGTTGTAAGGCTGACTAAAATCATCAAATGTAGACTATAGATTGTAACGTTTATTTTTTATTAGCGCCAAACAGCCGTTAAAATTAAAAGAGGCAAAATAGTTACTAGTTTTGATAGCTGCCGCGCGAGAGAAGCACGCCGCAATGCTCCGTTATGAACAGCTGTTTGCCACAAACCAAAATTTTCCGGACCTTTTCAAAATCAAGTTACGTTCAATCGAATAGTGAGTGACGTGAAGATACCAAGCAACGAAAGGGAATAAAGCTAATAACTGCGGGGGACACATCCGATTGATCTGACGTCGTCTAACCAAGCACGACCAGGAGGTAACCTTTTACTACAAACCACGACTCAGGTAAATATTTAAAATTTTTATAGTTCTAAGTATGTACACCGTCCACGCCCCGAGGAGGGTTAGTTGTCAAAATTGCTTTTGGTGTTAGTTTCAAAATGGGGAAATTCTAAATTTTATTTCGGGGAGCAACTTCGTTATTTAACCATCCTACGGCGATGCATTTCAAGATTGAATTGTGAGAGGTGAACCACCAAAGGATCTTAACATATCTTAAAAATTTAATGTTCCTTTGTATTTACGACCTATCTTTCTCCATAAGCAATCTATGCATTCGAATATTACGAACATATGGATAATAGATATATTAACATCTCCACATAGAAAACTTTTACAGCTGTTAAAACTAATTTTCTATACATCGTAATTAGTTATGGCCGACTACAAAATTACAGACGGTTACTATCAGCAACGCATTTGAACGGAAGCCGAGGAGACTGCAGTACTGTGGTTTATAAGTGTTTTGACCGTGATTATCATGTTTATAGGAAAGTATTTATACTGACTCAACCTCCCGTCTCGCCTATTGCGATCTCTCAAGGCCAAGTGCACGGTTAAAAGGTCGCGACTATAGTTGCAGCTGTATCCTGCGAAATAAAACCTTACAAAATGGCTGCTGTTATCAATTAGTACGATATAACTCATTACAGTGTGTAAAGTTTGCTGTTCCTTTAGAATCTAATCGACCATTATAATCCGGTGAGAACACCTTTTGGCCTGCCAATTACCACCTATTGTGTTAGGAGTTGGGAATTGGGCCATGAGCGTATAGTTATTCTTCAGACTTCTGCTTTACCTAAGAGGCGGAGATAGAAGGGTAGAAGGGAAGGACGTTATGGGAAAATTAAGAAGACGATAGGACGGAGGAAAGTTTGCATTGAGTGAAATAATTTATTTTTCTTAAGTGTTTAGGTATGTTCAATGATGTTAATATGAAATAAGTTCATTGCAAAAACATACTTACATGACAACCAGCTGAGAATTTCTAGAATGCTGTTGCAGAAGCTCGCGCAGTCGGAGCTGTCTGAATGTCTTCTCTTTGAGTGACTCGTATTCGACGTCAGTAATCACACAATCTGAAAGCACAGTAAATGTATTTCTTGTAAAGGTTTCAGGATTAACAAGAACTGAACAGTAGGTACGGAAATAGGTACTGTCTGTTCTATTGTGCATTGACTATATGGCTCATAGTTTCTCATCTGCCCAGTTTTACGGTAATAAAAATACACAACAATATTTTCAATGTTCTTTACGAATTAAAAAAATTCAGACATTATTGTTAAAAGATACTAGGTCGATATACCAATACAACTTTTCAAAAAAAAAGTTATAATACCTATCCATTCTTTTTTAATAAACGCCTTTTTAGAACTATTTTTTCTTATAAAAAAACTCATTTTAGTACTCAAAAATAAGTCAATAACCAAAAGTACTAAATTAATTTTAAATTTTCATAGCGATTCTTTTTTTTTTACATTTTCATAGTTTAACGTGTTCAAAGTTTAACGTTTTGAAAATTTGTCTTTATGCAATAAAAAGGGGATTTCGTGTTTGTAATGTATTGCAAACACAAAAAAAGCAACCAGATTTTTAAATTAAATTTTCTAGTACTAAACGTGGTGCATAGTTTTTATAGTCTACTACAAGATAAATGACATTCAAAAAGTAATTATGTTTTTTCTTATTATTATATATTAATAATAATAGTAAAAATGATTGAAAACTATCTTACAGGGTGTGTTTACAGGATTTAAGAACGTTTAGAATATGTAAGAATCCTTCCACAGAGTATCAAAGGAAAAAAATGAAAGATAGAATATGAGGAAATGCTTACCTGTGCTGTTGTTGTTAGGCTCTCTGAAATCTGTGATAAGGTTTTCGAAGTAAATAAGAGTTTCTTGTCTCGGCGGGTCGGAAATATTGTGTATCATGGTTAGACTCGTGTACTTGATTCGGAACTTGGACAGCAGGTTCGCCATGCTGTAAAAAGGAAGCTTTTTTCAATACTCAAAACACTGACTATTATTTTTGAAGTGAATAACGTTTTTGGCAAAGTATAACTTTATGTTTGCAAGGGAGAAAAAACCCTTTAACCATCGCATATCACAGGACGCTCTTGATGTTTTGCCTTATATTATATGATTTCATACATCAGCTGATTTTACGTAAAGGTTGTGTTGTAGAAGGGCTATTTTAACACTTAGATTATGTTACTTTATTTATTAATTGGTAGATTATTAAATGGATATTAAATATTTTTATCAGTTAATAAATATAATACTTTATTTATATACAATAAATATTACTATAAATAATTAAATGTAATGTTAACGAGCTTTATAATTTTATTATTTAAATGAAAATTTTACTTAAGAGCGTCTAAAACCTTTTAAAAACACATTTTAATTAAAATCGTTAAAATTTTTTTTCAGTAAATTTTTCAACATCTGATAAATAATTCCTTTGAACTACATTCTTTTATTATTAACTACACTATATAGATTCTATAAAATATCTATTAAGTACATTATATAGTAGGGTCTATTGATAGGCCCTTGTGTTTTTTCTTGTAGGTAAAACTATAAGCTACAATAAAATTTCAATAAGACATTTCCGCTTAGCATGGTTTTTTTCATAGTTCCCTTAAACTCTCCTACAAAAACCTGTTATGTCCTATAAAATTCACTCTCAATTTGTTCTAATTTAGGATGTTTAAAGAGTCCATAGAAAAATACGTTTCATAGCGCTATGTAGAAAGTTCATCAGTTGTTTATAAATTCTGCACAAAATTGTAAGTAAATCTAATGCAGTAAATTTTTAATAAATTTACCTAGGCTATAAGTTTGACAAGTAGTTATTTATAAAGTTCAAATGTAAAAGTTACACACGATCATAATGGACAACCAAATGCGAAAGGAATATTACATTTAAATTTCCTGTCTATGGTTAATAAAAGTTTAGCAGTAGAAGCTATCGAGATTAATTAGGTTTCTATTTGAGGTAATGCCTTTCGAAGATAATGTCATAATTTTCTTCTGTTCCAGTACCATAGGGTTAGTCTCTCTTCCTTTGGTAGCCTCAACAACTCTGTGCCCTTCCTGATCATTGTTTATAAAGTAGGGTGTAACGGCCCTGTGCTTCTTCATGACCCTGATTTAATGGAGGCCTTTAGATGTGCGGATATAAACACGAGCTGCCATCATCTCTCCTGGGGTTTAAAACTTAATTTTAATTTTATTTACTATTTGCAATATTTTCTTGGATTAAGCATAGGATTCATATTAAGCGATTGTCTTACAATAAAATTTCAGGAAAATTTGTATATTTATAAAAAAATTTCGAATGGTGATTGAAAATGTGAACACAAATTACTCTCTGGGTTATGCAACAGAATATTTATAGTAAAATGTTTAATAAGGCAATAGTGAAAACATAATTTCAATGCTAATAAATGTAAGTTATATGAAATGTAAAGCAATGTCATTCGTACTTTTGATGTTTCAACTGTAAGGATACATTTGTGCAGCTTACCCTTGTTCTTCTGACTTGGTGTCTTGGTTTTTGTTGGTCAAAGCAAAGACCCGCATCTTGCAGCCGGACCAGTACTGCCTGGTGCTCAAAATGTATGGCAACAGAATCGTTAAACCTAAATGAAATCACACACTTTAATCAAGGCAACAGAATAAATAACAATAGATTTTCAGATGACACAAAACAAGCTTAACTGATCTAAATCTACAGTTCAAAGCTACTGCGTAGGTTTAGTAAATAAAAACACTTTTATAGAACCTTTTTTTAAACTATTTACCATTATAAAACTGATTATACAAAACAATAATCTTGTACAAACGTTCTTTCTCTCTCTCTGCCTCGCTCTCCAGCCTCTCTTTCCTCTCCTCTCCCTGTCTCTTTACCTTTTTTCTCTCCCCTTCCATCTCTCTCTCTCTCTCTCTCTCTCTCTCTCTCTCTCTCTCTCTCTCTCTCTCTCTCTCTCTCTCTCTTTCCACACTACAGTTTTATATCTATAATAATAATATCTGTATAAGACCGGGAGTGTCCGAGAGTGTTTTCGAAAATAATCCTACCAGAAAAACTAATTTGCTTTTTAATCTTTTATGATTTTGATTTTAAATGACTATTTTCAATATTTACATTAATTTAAAATGGAATTTATGTAAAGAGTTTCACATTAATTTCAGACTGTTCTGAAGAAACCCAAATATAAGACCAAGATAAAACGAATTGACCTCAGACTTCGTATAAATATGAGTATACAATATCATTGAAGGATGTCAACGTTCGAAATTTAGTTTTACTACTGTCGCATATTTGAGAGATAAACGGTTGAAAGAATGCATGAATGTATGGCTTTATGAATGGGAAAATTGCTTCAAACTGAAGACGAAATTTTTAACTAGCCTAAACATAAAAGTTTCCCAAACCCAATATTGCTTTGTAAAAGTATTGTGGAAATTAAATTTTATAATATTTTTTACGACCTTGTTATTTATTGTAAACATTCAGCCTGAATTTTAAACACAGTTCTGTACATGTCATTGTATGTAATATTCATTGATTACTCTTTTAATTTGGATTGCGTTAATTAAATTAGGAACAAATTTAATTTACTTACAATGTGTGTATAATTTCAGTGACGTCAAATGTTGCTTAATTTTATTAATCAAGCCTCTACTTAACGGATGCTGCGGAGAAATTTTTTGAACGCACTGAAAAACAGTTCATATAATTATACTGCTGAGCTTTATCGGTATCGTAAAGAAGAAAGAAACCAGTAAAAACATATTGTACACGTGTTTTATAGCTTTATTACAATGAAATAATGATATTAATTTTAATTTATTTAAAGTATGTATTGTGTTTTTTATTCTTCGATATTTTTATTGTTGACTTTTAGTTATTATCAATATTAAAAAATCCCTTAAACATAGCCCTAATCTTATTTTAGAACTTTTACTATAAAAACAAAGTCGTATGTTTTCTTTAAAAAATTAAAATGCACTATTTGGAATTGAACTGAACGCAAATGTTCAAATTGTCTTATTCAGATCGTCATACCTCCATCGTCATAGAGCCACCATACATCGATAAACCCTCCGCTCTGCTTCTTGTCGAATGCCCTCATGTTTTCCAGCACATTCTTCTGCAACCGTTCACCATCGGGATACCTGCACAAGAAAATATCTTAAATTAGTTTCATCTTGTTTTTCCTCAAAAAGTGTTATTTTACATTTATAAGCTCAATTTAAGTCGGAATAATCAAAGCTTGATAATAAATAACATACAATTCGAACAAATGTTTAGTGATTGGTTTCACCTTCTACAACGACAAAAAAATGCTTTAATTTTGATAAACATTGTAAAAACATTATCTTTAAAAACTCAATAGACGCAAACGTAATATTTAAAGGTAGTTCAAATTTATAATGTAAATTAATCACTTAAAGAATAGTTTATGACTATCCGAACTTCAAGTTTTGTAAATTTGTTAAAACTTACTGAGACAGAACGTTCTTCATCAGTGTCTTCTGCTTGGAGATGTCGGGTCAAGCCGTGACGGTTTTAAAGGTAGGTTTTCGATAGTATCAAAGAGTATGTGTGATTTGTATTGTCTTTGTTCGTTTATTATGTTTGTACTTTGTACTTTTGTGCGTCTGTAAATTTCATATTGTTCTAGTCTGTTGAGATGTGGACCTTATTTGTTGATGTGTAGGATTTCTAGGTTATGGTAAATGTCTGTGTATTTGTATCCTGTTTCTTTTATGTGATTGTAAAATGTTGAGTTGGTGTTCTGTTTGTATTCCTCGACTCTATGTTTAAAGCTGCGACCTGTTTGTCCAATGTAGAATTTGTTACATTTGTCGCAGTTTAGTTTGTATACGCGTGGTGCTTGTAGTTTATCTTTGTTGTTGGTGTCGTGTTGTATTGTAACTTGTTATTAGTTTTGTATGCTATTTTGTATTCTATTTTTTGAAATTTGCGGGCTATTTTGTTTATATATGGTAATGTGTGAGTATTTATTTCCCCTGTCTGTAGTGTTAATTTTAGTGTTTTTTTTGTATTTTGTACCATAGTTTGTCTATTATTGTGGTGTTGTATCCATTTGTGTATGCTAAATATTTAATTGTGTTTAGCTCTTTGTTTATGTTTTCTGTGGTCATTTGGACTTCTTTAAGTCTATGGAGACATCTCCAGTAGACATCTCCAAGCAGAAGACACTGATGAAGATCGCCATATAGCGATCGAAAACGTTCTATCTCAGTAGGCCTAACTTTTAACAAATTTACAAAATTTAAAGTTCGGATAGCCAAATTGTTTAAGTGGTTAATTAAGAACCACTGAACCTAATTTAATACAAAATTCAAGAATTATAATGTAAACATAAAGATAAATACTATAACATAAAAAATACCAGTTTGTCTGCCTATTAGATTTTCTAACTCTTTTATAGCAAAAGAATAATTCTTTTTCCCTAACTTAGGTTATGTGTAACAAAACATCTGCAATAATAGTCATCACCAAACAAATTTCGATAGCAACAATGTTCATATAACCATTATTTTTAATTTTAGAACTTTTGTTTAGGTGACTTACCTTTCCGAACAGTGTCTGTTTTTCGTTTATTGTCATGGGATAACCTAAAACCTCTTTCACGATATTTCATGATATTACGTAATATTTAGTTAAATTAGATTTGTTGAAACAAACATTCTACAAGGAGGTTAATCTGTTTGAGGTGACGTCATAACCTAAAAATTTACACGATAGTGTAATAATTCGAAGACTAAAGAATTTTATGCCGAAGATTTCCGGATGCTAACAGATGTTTTCATTTTTACTTAGATGCAATTTCGAGGTTATGTTAAATCGGTTTTAAATGTAATTTCATGTATATTCGGAAATATCGTATTTTTTATTAAATACCGCATGATTTCATGCAACAGCTGGTTATATTATTCTTCTTAGATTATGTTTCTTTCTGTGTTATACGTTATTAGTAAGTTCAAATGTGTGTCTAGAGAAAATTATATATTTTTTAAATTATTAACCTCAAATACATAATATATTTACTAATGTTCTGTCTTAATAATGAACTTAATTATATAGCCTATATAAATAAATAAATAAATAAATAAATATATATATATATAAATGGGAATTAAAGACTTTTAGGTATAAAGAATATATATGTTAGGTTCTTATAGACTTAATGACGCATAATTTCATTTTGTAAGTTACATTTTATGACGTTGTGTTTCTGTCACGACTACCTGTGTTTTTCTGAACAAATAAAATATTTCAAATTTCCTAGGCTAGGATTTGAACATTGAATCAAAATGTAAAAGTAAATTAATAAACTCACTGGTGAAGTATTTCAGAGGCTAACTTCTTTTTCTTGTCCCTGAGCACTGCTGAAGGAGAATCCGTATTGTGCTTCGGAAGTAGTGACGGCCTATCCAACGGTTTGGAACCTGTGCAGTAACATACAATATTTTACTTTCACCTTCTTTAGAAGCACGTTATTTAATAGTAAATATATTATTGTAAAATATATTTGAAATAAGCTAAACATATATTTCTGGTACCCGACAGGAAAGTCACTCGAAAATATAATCGTTTGTTGTAAGTGGTATTCTATTATTAAGAAGGAAATCTGTTGATATATGAGTCTATTAATATTTATTTAAATAAAAAACGACGTTTCGACGGTTAATTTACTATCTTATTCAGGTGTAATAAAAAGTTCTTTCTAATCATCTACAACAAATCATCTAACAATCTCTTTTATCAAGCGTTAAGAAGAAAGCAACTTAAATGTTGCAGTTTAATTGAGATATATGTTGAGCAATATCTCAACCGCCTTATTCTTTAAATAAAATTTGCGAGTATCTAGCCAACATTCATATATTTTTTTCAATTATTTTTATTTATCTATGAACCTAAAAATTGCGTTTTTAGTTTTGCCTACTCTTTTTTTCTATAAGTGCTCAAAAACATATTTCTTTTGCTTCTTCAATAACAAACATCGAGTGAAATTTTACTAGTTAAGATCACAACTATCAATTCAGGAGGTTTCCTCACGAGAACATACTTTGTTCTGAAAGTGTGTGGGTGGCTGTTAGATCTGAGCTTTAGTTGGTCATGGGGTGGTCAAGGAAATATTTTACAGAAAAAGAAATCTAAAAGAAAACAATCAGAAGAAATCAATAGGAAGGTCCAGATGTAATTTAGCAATATGAAAAATCTACTATTATATCATTTTACAATATTTGAATACTGAAATTATAAACTACAAAAGTAAAAAAGTCATTTATTAAAAAAAATTACAATTCAAGACCCACCATAGTATTGTGTGTGAAATTAGGAAGATAACGGTTGTAGTTTTAAAAAAAATATTTACAGAACTATTTTGTAATGGGCTATTAGAATTATGTCTAATGTCAAAGTTTAAGTTGTGGAATTATGGCTGCGTCAATTTCCACTAAGCTTACTGTTGTGATATGATATTTTGTTAAAATATTGTACAACTAATTATAAATCATATGAGGTTGCAATAGAAGCAACCATGGAATAATTCTAACTGTAAATATAACTCGCAAAATATATGCAGAGCTGATTCACAGCTGCTTATTTAGAGTGGAGGGGGGATCTCGCTGACTCAGTGTTTGTCGAGCATTGATGCCTTACGTATCCATCAACCACAACCACTACATCTAGATGCGAGGGAGGTACAGACAGCTACTTGGCCTTCCACCTCCACACTCTTCTCTTGCGTATCTATGTCTCAGGAATGACACTTACCGGGTATGGAGAGCGACGTCTGTGACAACACATTCTGCTGCAGGATGATGCTGAGATTGGAGTCGTTGTGCAGCATGCCGTTCCCATTACCGTTGTTGAGGCTGACCTGTGACGACCCCAAGTCTTCCAACTCTTGCTGTTCCGATGGTTTGGAGAAGTCTAAACCTTCGGCCAATCGTAGGATCACCACTGCGAGACGGTTCTGGAAGGCGTCACTGGAAACAAAAGATGTATCCACTTCAAAGTATTTTTGGTTGGACATAAAAGCATGTAAGCAAATGATAAGGTTATTATTAAATATATAAATAATATTAATAAAAAATAGTTTGTGAGGGATTGTGCGCAGCAGACTAGCCATGATTTTGTTACCATAATGCGTACAACTTTACTTTTGATTATTAACTAAATTGAAATAATTTTGTTTGCTGTAGTTTTCTGATTGCAATTAATTAGACCATTAAAATTAATAAAACTTTAGTATATATCGAAATAGCTTTCAATTAAAGCAAATTTTTAATCATTGTAAGCTGCTAATGAGTTTTATTAGTTTAATATTTCTCTATAAGTTTTTAGTTCCTGAACATTTCTATTAAGTTAAGGTAAACATTACCTTTTCTAGGTTAAGAAGTGCACTACAGTAAACTTTTAACCACTTTAAGAACATTTAATTGTCGTGTAAATAAACGTTCGTATAATACTGAAATAAGTTTGTTTTTACTGTGCTTTATATACTCGAAAATATTATTTTAACTTCAACATGGCAATAATACTGTATCTGAATATAAAAGGTTTTAATGAAATGTTAGCTTTGTAAAATACTTTAGCAGACTTCCAATATAACCTTTTATACAAGAAATTGGCTGATACCTTTTTATATCATATATTTGGCTTGTTTGTAAGTATCATAAAAGACATTCAACCAAATGGCTCCTTAATGATGAAACATTTAACATACAATCTACAGATTTTATTTTATAAGACTATAGAAAAAATTACTTCTCTCAAGTAGTATTTCTTTCTGCTTTTAAGAAAAAATTACTTTTTAAGTAAAAAGAAAAGTTTTAAACAGGATTGTTAGTTTTCGAGTAAGCGAAAAGTTTCACAATTGTAGAATAAGGCTGTGCTTTTTACTCACTGCAATATGTTGAAATAGACCAGGAGATCAGAACTGGGTAGGCAATTTTCTAATGAATGAAGTTATAATTATTAAAATTAAAGGCTGTTCGTCTCTTCTTATGTTAATGCAGGGTGTTGAAATAGACCAGGAGATCAGAACTGGGTAGGCAATTTTCTAATGAATGAAGTTATAATTGTTAAAATTAAAGGCTGTTCGTCTCTTCTTATGTTAATGCAGGGTGTTGAAATAGACTAGGGGATCAAAAGTGGATAGATAGTTTTTAAGGGTATGGAAGTAACACAGAATCTTAGACTGTACTAGGTTTTGTACTTACTGCAGAACGTTGAAATAAGCCTGCAAGTCCGTTTGGTTACAAGTCAGCCAATCACTCTTGTAGCCCATCATGAGCACGTTGGGTTTCAGTTTACCCACACCAGCCGCCTGGATCAAGTTGTGAGCTGCTATGTCGAACTTGTAACCGTCCACTACCGTAAAGAAACCCTTGATCTTGCGAAGGGACAGCCATGAGACGCCCTGTTGGATGTGCGCCACACGGGCCTGGTACGAAAGGCGGTTCTGCAAGTAAAGCGAGCCCAAAATATATATAAATGTTTGATTACATTTTGATTTGATGTATATTAGTTGGTGTAACTAGCGATCGCAGAAATAACCGCACAGCCGGTTATTTCTGTGTTCCTTGGGTGTAATCGATACACTTTAAACTGTAACTAATAAACCAATTCTATGCATTGATTTGAGGGGATTTAGATTTATTAAACTAATTCTTCAGCAGTTTAGAAATGTGTCATAAATGAAACCACATTAAGAAGTATACCTTAAACGAATTCATATTATTATTACTGCTATAAATGAAGCAATATTACAACAAATACCACAAATGAAGCCATATTATGAATTTTGCTACAAACTGATTATTATTATAAGGTGTGCATAAACGATGTCATATTATGAAGTGTGCCATAATGGAGCCATATTATGAAATGTGCATTGAATGGATCTGTAATATGAAGACACAAAAAGGTGGGAGTTTATGAAGTGTGTTATAAAAAAGGCTATGTATGAAATGTAGCATAACTAATGTCATATTATAATATATGTCATAAATGGAGTTTTATATTAAAGAAGCGCCAAATGAAGTCACAATATGAAGTGTAAAACTACTATATGTAAAGGCATATTAGGAAGTATGCCATAAATGGAACTGTAGGCCTATTATGAAGTATGCCATAAATTAAGGTATCTTATAAAGAGTTAAATAACAGAGTTATTTTATAAAGTCTGCTGTAAGTGGTACTTTAATTAGAAGAGAAAAAAATGGAGTTAAATTATGAAGTGTGCTATGAGTGAAGCCATATTAAGAAGTGTGCTATAAGTGCAACTGTAATTAGAAGAGAGAAAAATGGAGTTAAACTATGAAGTGTGCTATGAGTGAAGCCATATTAAGAAGTGTGCTATAAGTGGAACTGTAATTAGAAGAGAGAAAAATGGAGTTAAACTATGAAGTGTGCTATGAGTGGAGCTATATTAAGAAGTATGCTATAAGTGGAACTGTAATTAGAAGAGAGAAAAATGGAGCTAAACTATGAAGTGCGCTATGAGTAAAGCCATATTTAGAAGTGTGCTATAATTGGAACTGTAATTAGAAGAGAGAAAATGGAGTTAAACTATGAAGTGTGCTATGAGTGAAGCCATATTAAGAAGTGTGCTATAAGTGGAACTGTAATTAGAAGAGAGAAAAATGGATTTAAATTATGAAATGTGCTATAAGTGGAGCCAAATTATGAAGTGTTCTATAAATAAAACTGTAATATGAAGAGAGAAGAATGGGGTCATAATATGTGCTATAAATAAAGCTATAATATGAAATGTGGCATAAATGAAAATATATTGAAATATGTCATAAATGGAGCTATAAACTAAGAGTGTCCTAAATAAAGCCATTTTAGGAAAGGGTTCCATAATTGGAGCTATATTATGTTGTGTGTCTTAAATGGAGTCATAAAATGAAGGGTACCCTAATTCAGTAAAATTATAAAGTGTCCAATTATGGAGCTATATTATGAAGTCTGCTATAAATGAAGTCATATGAACGGTGTCTAAAGAGAAGAAGGTAAGTTTGTATTAAAATGAATTTGTAAAAAAAGTGAGTATTATATAGAGGGGGTTTGGGTACCATTAGGAGGAAGTAAAATTTTAACATTATCCTAATCCTATTGTTTGTAGTAATCCTGTTCATTTTTTAAAATTTATCACATGGAATTATGAAAAGTAATCCTAGCTTATCACATTGCATTATGAAAACTAATCATAGCTTATCACATTGCATTATGAAAAGTAATCCTAGCTTATCACATTGCATTATGAAAAGTAATCCTAGCTTATCACATTGCATTATGAAAAGTAATCCTAGCTTATCACATAGCATTGCGAAAAGTAATCCTAGCTTATCATGTGGAATAATGAAAAGTAATCCTAGCTTATCATGTGGAATTATGAAAAGTAATCCTAGCTTATCACATTGCAATATGAAAAGTAATCCTAGCTTATCACATTGCATTATGAAAAGTAATCCTAGCCTATCACATTGCATTATGAAAAGTAATCCTAGCCTATCACATGGAATTATGAAAAGTAATCCCAGCTTATCACATTGCATTATGAAAAGTAATTCTAGCTTATCACATTGCATTATGAAAAGTAATCCTAGCTTATCACATTGCATTATGAAAAGTAATCCTAGCTTATCACATAGCATTGCGAAAAGTAATCCTAGCTTATCATGTGGAATAATGAAAAGTAATCCTAGCTTATCATGTGGAATTATGAAAAGTAATCCTAGCTTATCACATTGCAATATGAAAAGTAATCCTAGCTTATCACATTGCATTATGAAAACTAATCATAGCTTATCACATTGCATTATGAAAAGTAATCCTAGCTTATCACATTGCATTATGAAAAGTAATCCTAGCTTATCACATTGCATTATGAAAAGTAATCCTAGCTTATCACATAGCATTGCGAAAAGTAATCCTAGCTTATCATGTGGAATAATGAAAAGTAATCCTAGCTTATCATGTGGAATTATGAAAAGTAATCCTAGCTTATCACATTGCAATATGAAAAGTAATCCTAGCTTATCACATTGCATTATGAAAAGTAATCCTAGCCTATCACATTGCATTATGAAAAGTAATCCTAGCCTATCACATGGAATTATGAAAAGTAATCCCAGCTTATCACATTGCATTATGAAAAGTAATTCTAGCTTATCACATTGCATTATGAAAAGTAATCCTAGCTTATCACATTGCATTATGAAAAGTAATCCTAGCTTATCACATGGCATTATGAAAAGTAATCCTAGCTTATCACGTGGGATTATGAGACGGAATCAGAGCTTATCACATGGAATTATGAAGCGTCATAAATTACAAATTTAAATTAATTTAAATATTGTTTTAAATTTATATAAATTAGTGGGACGTATTTTAAAATAATTTTTAATAATTTATATCTCATTTAACAAAATTTCTAATACAAAACAACTAAAACTATTGAAAAAAAAAGATAAAAACCGTTTTGTTAAGTCGCAAACGGATATTTGCCCTCATAAGTTTTATCAGGACAAAACCTGCACTTACCTTGCAAATTTCAGCACACATCATGAGCGAATTGTTCTTTGTGATAAGATTAGCGAGATCGATCAACGGAGGTCTATTTTGAGGCTGACCCGACAGTACAAGTAGCTGAGGTTTGTAATTCTTTACGTGTTCTGTGATGTTGGATAACTTGAGGACGCTAGCGAGAGCGGATTTGTAGGTCTGTGCTTGCGTCGACGATCCCCAGTTTACATCTGTAACACGCAAATTAATTACAAAACTACGTTATATTTTGAAAATGAAAGAATTATGGGGTTTAATAGCACTAGTTACAGTTAAATCAATAGGAGGTGTAAGCTTCGATTTACTAAAATAGTAATTTACATTTTTTACAGTTTAGAATAATTATTTTTAAATTGCTTGTTTTTAAAAATAAAGACTAGGATATGTTTGACGATTAAATTTTTATGTAGTCCTATATTTATTAATTTAATAGCGCAAATGTTTATTTAATTTGATCAAATGTAGTTATAACAACAGAAAATTAAGCAAAACAATAAATAAATTGTTTAAATTAAAAGTTACAAAGTTAATTAAATAAACTAACAAAATTTTCTTTTGTTTTTATATGGTATACGTGTATTTAAAGTTATTTGTATATAAAAAGTTTATTTATATGTATAAGTATTTTAAATGTTTTTGCTAAAATTATTCTCTTCTGAAAATCTATATTTATAGCGATAACCTTGACCTAAATCCAGGCCATAATTACCTTCTATTTCCAATGCAAGAGCTCCATTACCTGAGGGTCGTTAGGACTATTCCTCATCCCATCTACCGTTCTTTATGCTTTTTCTTAAAAAGAGTGGTTAATGGTAGACATCTC
>JBAIZL010000006.1:68483397-68533397 GCA_036971475.1 Prosapia bicincta | reverse complement strand
GATTATTGTACTCAACTGTAATGTAATTTATAATCTCTAAAGTTTCGTATATGCCAGTTTGTCTATCAAAGGCTTTTAATGTTTGTTATAATTATTAAAAGGTTTCAGATAATATTATTTTAAATAAGTCTTACAACGACCAATTATAAACAAATTTGAACGACAAATAATTTTTAATATATATTCTTGACGTTTCGATATAACTGAGGTGTCCTCTTCAAAAGGCCAATATTAAAAACTGTACTTATAAAATCATAATCCATTATAGAATTTCCCAATTAAAACAACAACAACAACATTAACAAAAATATAAATTAAATTAAAAAAATAAAAAAGAGAAAATTAAAAGATCCTAATGTAAACAAATCCAGTCACTACAAATTAAAATCTCCACACTTTAGTTAACACGGACTGTTCACGTGTCATTAACATTCAAATATCGTTAATTAACATGCAGACATTTTTATTTGTGAGGTCTAGGCGTGTTCGCAATAATAATGTTATTTTGTGGTTTATTGTAAATATTAATTTATATTTGTGTTATTGTAGTTTTGAATGAATTGTCTTGTAGGTTTTTAACAATTTGAATAATAGGTTGTGATTTAATATGCATTTGTTTTTGGGCTCCTGAATAAGACTCCGATCATATTTATATCGAAACTTCGAAAATATGTGTTAAAAAGATTTGTTGTTTAAATTTGCTATAATTAGAGTTTTTAAATCATATTCAATTTAACTAAAGACGTAAATATATATATATATATATATATATATATATATATATATATATATATATATATAAACTATATGTTTTTGTTTATTATAATTAAAAATGAAGATATTTTTTATGAGATATAAACTTGTAGATAACCATTAATGTAGGCCTCTTAACAAGATTTATAAATAAGCATTTGTGTTTCTAAAAAAATAATTTAATATAAGTAAATAACCTATTAAAAATTATTGTTTTGTAAAATTATATACTTAATATTTAGTACAGTAAACTTTTCTGAATTTGAGGCTGAATATTTACATTTATTGGTTTTTCAACATTTGGATAATAATAGTTAGGCTACTACTATAAATAATTGATAAGTTATCACTGAATATATCGAGGTTCTTTGCATTCTTTGCATCAGTTTCTAACCTTCAAGTCTCCAGATATGTTTGCTCCAGCCTGGATTCCGGTAACAGAAGGAAAGAAAATGGCAAAGACAGAAAACACATTTTGGTCGCTTCCTTCAGAGAAGCGATAATCCGGCAACCAGTTTCCCGAGAATACACTCCCTGCACAAAACAAAACAAAATTTAGTTAGCAATAGAAAACAGCAAACAAGGAGAATAGACATGGAAGAGAAAAAAGAAGAGGAGATAATTAAAATATTAAAAAAAAATAACTTACATTTTCAGTTTTAAAAGCTCTACAATTTTGTAATATTCTTATCAAAAATAAAAACATACCGTAAATTTAATAGTTAACTCTATCAAAAAATCCAAAGTAAATTTTATCAAGTAAAATTGTAAATTAAATATACTAAAACCAGATACAAAATTATGTATCCTAACCTTTATAGGTGGTTTTGAAATTTTCGTTTAAATAATTTTTTGATCACGTAATTGTTTTGAGTGTACGTCATTTATATATATATATATATATATTATCTTGAAATAGTGACTTTACTTACAGCTGAGTCCTTCAAAGCCTTGTGCTCGCGCCAAGTCGGACTTGGGCCCCATAGACGCTCCGATGATGAAGTCGAAAATGGCTATGACGATTATGAATATGAGGAAGTTTTGAGTCTGAAAACAAAGAGATCAATGTTTAAAACAAAGTTAATAATTTATTTTTATTTAAAAGGTATAACTGATAAATTTAACAATAATATAAAGCAATATAATACTAATCAGTTTAGTTGCTTCGAAATATTTTTGTTTTGTTTTATCCAAAGGAGAATATTTTCTTTAAACTGTACCATTTCGCGATCAAAATTTAATATTGTCTTGCATACAAATCAAGGGGAAAGTGAGTCATTGACGAACTTGCAAGCTTTTATTCCCGGGTGTCTTTATAATACTTTTGGCATATTATTAAGTTTTAATTTATTGACTTGAACAATCTGTACATGCCAAGTCATACCATTGTATTTATTGCCTCATTAATTTCTATATTGCCTAGATTCATTATAAATTGTCTCACATAACTTCTATATTGCCTAGTTTTATAATTTACTATCTCATATAATTTATATATTGCCTAGTTTTAAAATGTATTGCCTCATATAAAGTATATATTCCCAAGTTTTATAAAATTACTACCTTGAACGATTTATGTATGCCTAGCCATTCAATTGAATTTATTGCCTGGTATAATTTATGTATTGCCTATTTAATAATTTATTGCCACATATAATTTATATATTTTTAATAATTTATCGCCTTAACCAATTTATGCATGTCGTCATATAATTGAATGTATTGGTCATAAAATTTATATATTGCCTAGTTTTATAATTTATTGGCCCATATGATTTATGTATTGCCTAATTTTATAATTTATTGCCACATAATTTATATATTGCTTAGTTCTATAATTTATTGCTTTATATAGTATATATACAGTATTCCCAAGTCTTGTACTCTATTGCATTGTACAATTTATACATCGGCTATTCTTAACATTTTTCCCCTTTTCAATTTATATATTGTCTAGTCTTAACTTATGTTCTAACATAACTTAGACTTAAGTTAACGTGTGTTTTATGTAATTTATGTAATGCCAAGTTTTATAATTTATTGCCTTATACAATTTATATATTGCCTAGTCTCGTGACTTAATCTTTATGCAATTTATATAGGCTATTGGCTTGTAGAATTTATATATATTGTAATATCTTATAATTTATTACCCCATACAAGTTAAAGATTGCGACTTATTATAATTTACTACCTTATATAATTTAGATATTGCTAAGTGTTACAAATTATGTTCATAGGCCTATATAATTTAAATATTGTAAAGTATTACAGTTTATTGTCTTATATCATTTATGTATTGCGGAGTCAAGAAAATGTATTGCTTTATTTAATTTGTATATTTTGGATTCTTATAATTTATTGTGTTATATAATGTTTATATAGTTAACTATTACAGTTTATTCTCTTATATATTGGTAGGTCTTTTACTTTATTCAATTTATATATTGAATGTCTTATAATGTACAATGTATAAATTGTCAAATTTTATAATTTATATAAGATTTTTATAACTTGGCATATATATATGTTATCGGTTATAAAGCCTTTTATCTTATCGATTTATATAATTTATATATTGCCAGGTGTTATAATTTATTATCTTATATAATTTATTTGGTGCGGATTCTTATAATTTATTGTGTTATATCATATATATATTGTAAAGTAATATATAGTAGTTTATTAACTTATATAGTTTATGTATTCATTATATATTAATTATTGCTTATAATTTATTGCTTCAAGTAATTTAAATATTGTGAAGTTATTTATGCTGAATAATTCATTACGTTAAACAAGCAAGATCTCAAATTAAGCGAACAGTAAATTCATAATGAAAAGTTATTACCTCATACTCGTTTAAATGACTACATCATAGTCATCAATGAGTATTGCTGCACAAATTCTAAACTGTAACTAATTTTTAATTTCTGTTTAAAGTTAGCTTTATAGTTTAGAATTTAGATAGTTATAGCCACTAGTGATGATGATTTTGTCATTGAAACAAGTATGAGGAAATATATTATTGATTTTGACTTTGGGTTCGCTATTATTATTTAGTTATTACCATTGTAAACAAGGTCAAATTTTGGCAAGAACGGTCTAGGCGCAAAGTGCAGTTTACAGACAAAATTCCCGGAGTGATTTTAGTTTCAGACAAAGAACATAAAATGTAGAGAAATTATAATAAGAGTGGCAGTAAAGATAATTTATCGTAAAAGTAGAGAAATCATAATAATTATAATCACAGAGAATTGAAACTTAAGAGCATTGTGTCAGAAAAATGATATCGAAAACTATAATTTTAATGAGGGCGGTAAGAAAGTGGGCAAAGGGTTCACACAACAGTAAACTGGGCAGCATCTACACACACACACACACACAGACACACACACACACACACACACACACACACACACACACACACACACACACACACACACACACACACACACACACACACACACACACACACACACACACACACACATATATATATAATTAATAAATTAAAAATATTTCAAAAACAAGAATACTTTTAATGAATATATTTATTCAAAGCTTTTCGCCGATAAAATAGTACCAGCATCTTCAGGAAAAAATTATCTAATCTTAATCAGCATTAGATAATTTTTTCCTGAAGATGCTGGTACTATTTTATCGGCGAAAATCTTTGAATAAATATATTCATTAAAAGTATTCTTGTTTTTGAAATATTTTTAATTTATTAACTATATTACAAGAAAACATATCACCATATTTAATATATTAATATATATATAGTAATTCCATCTCAGAATTACAGAATTGGACTTAACAGAAACCGAAGTGATCGTGGCAGCACAAAAAAGATGGAAAGAAAGAAAATTAAAAGAAGAGATTATGAGAAAGAAAGTGATGTAGGCTGTCAGTTTGATAATAATCGATTATAAAAGAAAATGAACGAGTAAGAATATGCCTTAAACCTAGATTTAAATTAATACTTTTATAATTCTAAAACAAATAAGTTAAACTAAATTAAAATTAATTTTATTTGAATGATTTAGACTCTGAAAAATTGATATCGTTGAGATTTGTGCCTACCTTTGACTCAAAGTCCATTCCAAATGTGCAGATACAGATCATGACGAAAATGGCAATGACGCCGATGATTCTGACGTCATTGGTAGCGCCGTCGATTATCTTAAGGCCAAAGTTGGAGAGGAGCTTGTTGAGCGAGTCGCAGAAGCCGATGGTGTTCATGGAAGCGGCCACGGCGTTTGCGAAAGCAAATATTACCCCTACAGACGCCCCGAACTCTGGTCCCAGAGACCTGGAGATGATGTAGTATATACCACCTGCACAGAAACAAGAACCGTGAAATTGTGACATTTATAGTTATTTTTCTGTTTTAAAAGTCATTTTATTGATTTATATTTATCTGAAAAACATTGCCTTCTGTTTAAAGTAGATCTTTGAATAATTAGTGATTAATAAACAAATAAAACATATTCAGAAATGTAGATATTAGAATCTGTTTAAATTATTTTGTGCATCTGATTTTCGTGTAAAATATGACCAATTTTGTTGTGGATACTTTTTTCATAATAAAATACACACTTTTGCTACGGTTAAATTCCTACTGTTTTATGCAAACACTTGACGTTAAAAAATAACAAAATGTGTTGCAGAACGTATTGGGTTTTGTAAAAAACAAATGATCTTTAAAATAAGTTTTAGAGTTAGTATAGCAATGAACTCTTCCAGAATAAATATGAACTACGTTCTCTTAAAATTGGGCCTGTCGATAAGAATTGCTGTTTGAAAGGTGCTGCCATTGTGGGAAATATAAGTACTATTTTAAATATGGTGTACAACATAGTACTATGTAAATTTTCACAAGAGATTATAAACTCATGAAAAAATTTTAAAATTATAGCAATTTCTCAAAACAATTTTCATAATACAAAATATAAACAAACGGATTTAATAACCAAATGTAGTATATTCAATACTATACCAAAATCACATAAGAAATAATAAAACATTGATATATTAATAGATATAGATTTGATTGACGAACTATACATAATTTAGGAAAAAATTACAATATATATATAGGCTATATATATATATATATATATATATATATATATATATATATATATATATATATATATATACACATTTCAACAAAACAGACAATAAATATTACCCATTTTAAAATTTCCTTTAAACAAACTAAAGCATTAGAATGATGAGTATTGTTTATAAAAGGGAAACATAATCTATAATATTAAAGTTAACAATATGAAGTTCTGAAAAAACACTGAAAGCTTTTCATTTCAGGAAATCTGTTGAAATTAGATTACTGCACAGTGTATGAAGGTACAGTACTCGAAATACGATTTTTTAAGTATTATTTTAATAATTGTGAGTTATTAGATGTAAAATTCCGTATTATCTTCCTTGTAATCAATCTGAAATTTTATGTTATATAATTCTAGATCATAATATATATTCTCTTCTCATTAAATGTTTATGTTATGTTATGTTATGTTAAGTTTATATTTAAAGAAGACAATGATCCGCTTTATTATTCTCTTCCGTCGCTTTGTTCTCTATATATTAATCCCAAGTATATTTTTTATTGTATTCTTGCAAAGAAAGTGTTGAAAAAAAAATAACTTTCACTTTGCTTTTACCGGCCATAGACTCTATTTCAGCATACTAATATTGTCATTCTAATAGGTTCTTCTGCTGCAAATCTTTCTTAAGTTCTTCATCCCTTTCTAGTTAAACATTAATATAGTATTTTATTATACTTTATACGTGCCTCCCTCTGGCACGTTTTCTTTGTTTTATCTATATTATTACATTCATTATCTTACTGTTTTCCATTGCATCGACTTTCTTTACAGTTTCTTTTTGTGTGTGTAGTGGATATACACTTCTCTATGGCTCCTATACAAGAGGTGTACTTTAGCTACCCGAACCTGCACGCATGATCCCATGATCTCTTCTCGATTTCTTCTAACAAGGGGTTTTATATTCCTATTTAACTCTGCCTTCACAATCGTTTCCTATCCTTCGTAGGCGCTTCTATTCATACTACACCTGTTGGCTTTAAACTGAAACAAAACTACGTATAACAGTCCATATAATTTCTTTTTACTAAGTTGTATCGTTTATGGAATATATTTAATTAAACATTGACATTTGTTTCACGGCATTCTATTCTTTACGCCTTTCTCATTGTCAATCCGTCGTCTTTGTTATTATTCAGACTCTATAAAACGCAAATTACTTGTAAAATTACCTCCTTTTACTTCTCCGTTTGTGCTGATGGCAGACAATGACAGAGTGGTGATCACGCACACAATGGCTGACATGGCGATGATGAGCAGAGAAGATAGGATGCCGGACTGCCCCACCACCCAGGACAGCCGGAGGAACAGCATCACGCCCCAGATGTTCAGCAAGCATGGTATCAGCACGCCTACGATCCAGCCTAACTTGATGTGTTGGTGGTCGGAATCTCCAAGTTCAGGGTCGCTTTTCTCTTCGTCCTAGAAGACAAAAAAAGTATAAGATATTTGCCGTTGGAAAATATTGGTATTAGTGAAATAAATTCGAGTCCAAATATATGACAATATTTTATAAAGATTAGCAAATGATGAGTGTCTATACAATTGTTCGTATAGTGGCAAGTGATGAGCTATAGTGAAGGTCAAGGGTTTAATGTGCAGGGGGAATCTGTCTAATGTAACGTAGATTCTGTCTAAGTAGAAAATATCTAAAGTAACTAGTGAGAGAGGGAGGGAAAGAGACAGAAAGAAGGAAAAGGCGCAAAATGGAGGACGATTGATAAATAGAGAGGAATATAAATAGAAAAAGGGAAAGGATCAAAGAAAAAAGGAGACTGAAAGGGGAATGAGGAAAGATCAGGGGAAATCGCTGGGAGAGGGTGAGAAATTGGAGTAAGAGAGAGCAAGATAGAAGACTTGAGACTAGGGAAGAAGGAGATAGTTGGAGTGAGGAGGAAAAAGTACGAGATGTTAGAGATTATTAAGAGAGAAAACGATGAGGGAGAGTGAGTTGGAGAGAATTTGAGAGAAGAAGAAAGGGAAAGAGAAAGACCTCGAATATATTTATCAACATATTTTGCTAAGTTATAACTTTAAAATATATTTTCCATCGTAGTGAAGTTTTCAAACATCACATCCTTCATAATTATTTGATGGTTATAATAGAAATTGCGTTATATTTAACCATGATAAATGCTGTATATTTAAATGTTTGTATAAATGATAAATTTTATTTACAATTAATATTAAATACCACAAAAATATAGGTGAAAAAACCCCAAAACCACAAAAATTAATAAAAAAATAACTAAAATAAGTTGTATTCTAGATTGTACTTTTGTAATAAGAACCTCTGAAGATGATGACGTTGTCATCAAAGTGTACATAAGGATTTAATCTTAGGTAACTTATTTTAGTTATTTTTTTGATTAATTTTTGTGGTTTTGGGGTTTTTTCACCTATATTTTTGTAATATATTGTACCACTGTGCTCTTGATATTGTATATTAAATACCACCTCTAATAAAATACCCTACCTTTTACAATTTAAAAAGGATCTGTGAAATAAGCGAGTCAACATACGGGTTTACTAGAATATGTTTTCCGTTATCTTAAATTACTTCCTGGTAATTAAATGTAAATTTGTCTAAATACTTCTACGTAACCAGTTGATGGGTTTGTTTACTTCTGTGTGCCTTCAGGGGAGCAGCCTAAATAAATCGTAAATGGGAAACAAGTGTTATTTCTTGATAAAATTATTTCATCAAGCAAAATAAATTTTTTAAAATAGTTTTGTCCCGAAGTTGCACAAATATTGCACAAATAGTTTACCAATCGCATTGGTCAAATCTGTTGCAACATTGTTAGAGCTAACAAAGAGTATTTGCCATTTAAA
Organism: Prosapia bicincta; assembly: GCA_036971475.1. Classification (NCBI taxonomy): domain Eukaryota; kingdom Metazoa; phylum Arthropoda; class Insecta; order Hemiptera; family Cercopidae; genus Prosapia; species Prosapia bicincta. The sequence goes on along the minus strand of JBAIZL010000006.1, from coordinate 68,524,680 downwards.
ATATGTTGGAAATTCGGTGGTGGCCATTAAATGGCAAACTGCTAACGGTTTGTTAGAAATTAGGAATGTTAAATTAAAAACTACACCTCTTCGAATGATTAAAAAAACATTCTGTTCTTAATTAAACTAAAGTAATCATTTAATTCAAAGCCCTCGACTATCTTGTAAAATAAAATTTAAAAAAAAGTTCTATATTTTATTGTATTCTTGCCTACGAGATACTGATTTTTTATTTCAATAGATAATGTTTTCCTTAATAATCATGCGTTTCAGTGGTTTTCACACCCTTGTCAGTAAAAGAGTTTGAAGCGTATAGACACTTATATTAGAGGAGACTACCTCCTCCTGAGATCCTGAGCAAAATAGCAATGACTGCCCCCCCTCACCAGTAAAGAGAACATTCATGTCCCTGTTTTACTCATAATTATATTTCTTCTACACGAATACCCCTACACGAAGGAGTGGGTGGACTTCTGTCTATAGCCAAGAAGGACGTGTACCATATGATCGCTTCACATTACATGAGAGAAATTATTTCCCTCCAATCCTTTCTCTAAAAGGGGTATTACCTTATTCACTGTAATTTGCGTACAATAGCTTACAAGCAATAAAGAAATGAACCGTTTTGATAAATAGTACTTTAGCTTTAATTTCAATATGCTTTGGTTTTAATAAGTATAGACTAAACCAGTTCCATTTACTTTCATATATTATATTAGTTCTTTATGTACTAAATTTACTTTTTTTTCTAAGGACATTATTTGTTTGCCTCTGTTGGATTGAAAATCTTGATATTTTTTTAAATAAATACTTTTTTATATCAATTTCTTAGCAAAAAACCACTGCTTACTGATAATTCTCATAAAATGTGGTTCGCACCTTGACAGTTCATTGTTGAATGCTGTGAGTCACTGATAATACTGCCTGATCAGGTTTGTTATGTTATTGTGAATCTGTGTTGTTTTGACCTTCTGTGACTTGCTGTTGTTCTGAGAGTAGTTTTCTTTTATTATGTCTAATAAAGTGTTTGGTTGCGAGCGTGTTATATCTTTCAGACTGTGTTGTAGATGGTTTTTGTGGTGCTTTTCTATTTCAAAACTTTCTGTAGTGTTTAGTTTATTGGATTTATTGATGAAGTGTAGAATTTCTAGTTGTAGTAAATACTCACTACTTCAATCCATAGTGAAAAGTAACATAAAATAAATCGGAAGTATTCTACGCAGAAGAATGTCTTGGTTGGGGAAGGTCAGAAAGTAGTACGTGCGTAGCAGCAGAACTATTAGAGTCGCAGTTGAAAGTGTAAAAACAGCGATGATGATTTCCAAGTACCGATAGGAGATGGAACCAGAAGAAGAAGCAAATTCCATTATGTTGACTATTTAGTAATAAATTAAACCCTTTATTAGGCACAGTATATATAATTTTCTTTGCTACACTATGCTCCCGTTTTCCTCCAGGCATCTGAGTATCTTTTACACAAACAGGTCGTGCCAGGACATCTCCTTAATGGACAACCAATTCGATTCTTTCCGTTAACCAGATTCCCTACTGGTTATCCTCAAGAAGCAGAAGATTCGGTTGGTATGTCTATAATTATTGTCAGTATTATAAGGCCGTAAAAAGGTACTTCTCTAATGACCTGTTAGTTTTACTAGAGAGGGTGAATACTGACTCGTCTTAAGATTAGGATGCTGTGCCCTGTAAGGGAGTACATAAGGGGGAGTCAAAGGCCTCGATCCCCCGAAAATTCAAAAAAAATAGTAGATACTAAGCTGAACTTTCTTACTTTCCACTGCCATTATAGTATAGTTGTTATTTTAACAATGCATTCTGATAAACCCTGTGTTTTTAAGACGTGAATTTTCAAATTTTTCTGCGGGAGTTCCCCCGAACCCCCTTTCTCTATTTTTTTTGTCTCTTTACGCCACTCGTGAGATGTATCTCACAAGGTCACAGTCCTGCTATTCTTCCAGTACCAGAGAAGTATTAGGCCTTAAATTTAACCTCCCTATGCATTCTTCATACACGCGAAAGTGGGTAACATCTACACACACCCGATGTATAGTAGGTCTACCTCGTATAGCAACTCCGCATACGTCAGCTGTGACCCTTTGTCGTAAACAAAACATAAAAATATTTCTCTTTCATTTGACTGCAAATCTAAGCGTTGTTAGACTTACGAAAATTAACTATGTTTTCGTTACTTTTTATGGCGTTTATAATCTGCGTTTATTACTTAAGAAGTGAAGAACCGTAGTAAAGGTATATGATAATAAAATCCAGTTTAACAGAGTAGCAATAAAGTAATAAAAGTGGGTTGTAATCAGTTTGTAAAGTCTAGAGCTGTCTACGTACTGAGTTACCTATTAGAAATGCTTATAACAGATGTCTCAAAACGCCTTTTTATGAAATCTTTAATTGCTCATACATTCAGACACAATGTTCAGAATACTCAACGATATATCGAAACATTAGAGCATTCATAATTTAAAATCAGTTGTTTATTGTATCCTTTGTAGAAAAAATCACTTGTTTATTATTTAAAAATGAAGCAATCAGTGGGACTGACGGACTGAAGAGACTAATGTAGTTAATAAAGGTTTTAATGGAACCTAGTTAATGTAGTTATTAAAAAAGGAATGCGTTAATAGAAAACCCTTATCACATGTTGATTCATTTACTGAATCGAAATTTTATTTTACTAAATTAATTAAAATCAGTTGCGTCTGAGGAAATTCACATTTCAAAAACTGGATTACAAATCTTTAACTCACTCTCATTATATTCAATTAATTGTAGTACGATTTACTGAAGTATAAAATATATATTGAATTATTCTAACAAAAGTATTTAATATTACCATAATATTTAATAACGTACAATAAATGAATATATAACCAACGTGTTATTACAGCTGTTTTGTAACATAACCTGCAATATAAAACCGGTTTGCCTGAAATCATATGTTATCACCTAATTTAGGCTAAAATAAATAAATACAGCATATATATATATATATATATATATATATATATATATATAAATATATATATATAAATATATATATATATATATATATATATATATATATATATACATATATATATATATATATATATATATATATATATATATATATATATATATATATATATATATAATATATATATCAAAACAACTGAGGATAATCAAATACAAGAAATAATTATTAATAATAAAAATTAATAAATAATTCTTGTATTTGAATATCCTCACTTGTTTTGATTATTATTAAAGAAAAATATTATATACAGTATATATATAATATAATCCTTGGATGAATTTCTTTTTCTTGTTTTATATAAACCCTATAACGTTATTCAACTATTCTTTAGAGCTTAGCTTGTGAGGTAATGTTAAAACAAATACAAGACATGCACTAAACCTACAAATTAATCATTTATTGACTCATACGCATTTCTACAACAAAGTCATCACCATCATCAGTGAGTGTTGCTACTACAAACTTTAACTTACAACTCACTGCTGTAAGTTAGAGTTTGTAGTTGCAACACTCACTGACGGCGATGACTTTGTCATTGAAACGCGTATGAGTCAATAAATGATTAGTTTGTGAGTTTAGTGCGTCTCCTATATGGTTAAATAACACTTTCATAAACAAGAATTTGTATTTTAGTTGTCTTCATACATTGAACCTTTTCGCTGATTTGTAGTATCAGCATTATCAAAATTGTGTAAGTACCTTATAGTGTAATGACTACATCTGCACATAGAACTATAAAGTACTTTATTTTGATAAGGAAAATTTTGATGATGTTGATACTACCAATCAGCGAAAAGCTTCAATATATGAAGACCACTAAAATAAAAATTCTTGTTTATGAAAGTGTTATTTAAATATACATAGGCCTACATACATACATACATACATATATATATATATATATATATATATATATATATATATATATATATTAAATATGGTGATATGTTTTCTTGTAATATAGTTAATAAATTTAAAATATTTCAAAAACAAAAAACTTTTCTTGTTTTTGAAATATTTTAAATATATATATACATATATATATATATATATATATATATATATATATATATATATATAGTTTTATATATATATATATATATATATATATATATATATATATATAAGTATAAAGATGTGTCAGAGCGTGACGCCACCTGGAAGATTTTCCCCGTATAATTAGTCTCTTCAGGAGTGCTAACAAGAGTATTTACTTCAAAAAGTAGACCTAAGTAGCAAATAGTTGTGGGGCAAATATTACGTAATTTGTGTTGAATTCACTGTAATAGCATTAAATAAACAAATATGCTTGCAAATTATGGGACCTTATGTACCTGAAGGGGAAATGTTTAGTTTTTATAACATTTACGAATATAGAAAAACATTTTGGATCAAAGTTTTGAGACTACACTCGGCCACGTTAACCTTGAGATTGTAAACATGACTTCGGACAAAGGTTACCTAACCTCTACACATCGCTAGCGACTTTCTTGTCACCAAACCTCGCTAATTGGTCCTTGACCAAGGTTACGCTTGACCTCTGCTTGACCTTGAAGGACACTTCCTGTCGAGCGTTTACTATCTTAGGGAAACCATCTCGACTCGCGCCAATGACCCACTTTCCAGTCCATTCGCCTGATAAGTTAATCACACGTGCTTATGAAAATCAATAAACATAAAATATCATTGCCCTAGTTATTGTATCTGTGACTCGTTAGGTAAACAGAGCTCTCAACGAAAATAGATCATCGTGATTAATCAATTGGAAGGAATGGTTTTAACCAAATATGTTTTGAAGTTTAAAAAAACTATTAAACGCTAGTATTGAACCTCCAACTTGGTGTCTAGATGATTACTAAATCTAATATTAAAAAAATATATATATAAAAACTTTATAAAAAATTTTAAATAAAAATCATCAGCATTTTAACCTTATTTATTTTTACTATTTTTTATGTCAAGAATTTCAACAATTACATTAAAAAAAAGTATTGATACCAATAATTAAAATAAACTTTAAACAATATATTTTCATCTTTTTTTTCAATTTCTTCTTCTAGTTCACAATCTCCTTATATATAAATATATAGTTCAAATTTTCAATCGGTAATAAAATACCTTTTATTAATCTACTTAAGTTCAAATGCATTTCTTTGTAGTAGATGACTATTGATGTTATTATATTTTTTCAAATATTAATTTAATTTAATAAAAATTAATTTTACTTTTATATAGGGGAAAACGTTTCACAAAAGGGGCAAGTTATGCAATACAGTTATTTCGTCCTATTTGGCCTAAAAGAAGTGATAACATGATTTCATGAACCAGTTGTTTTTATGTTATACGTTATAAGATAGAACAGCTGATTTAACGCATAGGTTATTTTACTTTATTTATTTTAATTGTAATTAATTAATAAAAATTAACTAAAATAAATTTACTCTAAAATACTTCTTTTTATATTACTTGCTTACTTTGTAAGGGCCAACAATTTAGAATGTTTATGTTTGTAATCAATATGTGTAACGTAGTCGAAAAAAATCTCTGAAGGACGAGATTTACCCTTAGACGGGTAGAAATAGCAGGTAAAATAATACTTACAGACCGCTGTGTAAAAATAATAAAAAAATTAATATTATTGTAAAGGCTATTGTTGAAAAGACCGGATGTTATGAATAGCTTCAGACAATTCTAAGGTAAATAATAACGAAAGGTCGTATTAAACATTTTCTTGTTTCCGTTTAGACTTGCACTTTATAAATGTTCAGTCACTTTTATATTGTCTCACCTTTTTATTGTCAAGCTTCACCTCTCCTTGTAGTTCACCTATAGAAGGTCTTTTGATCGCTTCATTGTTGTTTTTGTAGTTTTCGACCCTAGGCAACGCTTCCAAGGTCAGGTATTGGGATGCCCTAGGAAAGGCTTGTAAACCTGGAGGGTCGTCAGGCTCCAAAGCGAGGTTGTCCACCCCTGAAAGTCCCGACCTATCCACTGGTTTTCCTGGCATTTCTGAAATATTAAGATAATAATTTGAATTACAATTACTTAATTTATCTTATTATATTAATATTAAGTAAATAAATAAATTACGATAAATACAAAAGGGTCTATAAAGTTCAGTATCTTACCTCTGTTTTAATGAGAAAAATATTTTTATTTAAAACAAAATTTAATTAAAGTTCAAAAACTTTATGTTCCTGTAACTGGCAATAGTAAGTGTAAGGCAGAAAGAAAATTTATAAAATGGTAACGCCATTTACGTAACATCTTTAACGATCATATCAAATGCAGAGATTTTGGATAGTTATTTTTCAAGAACTAAATATGGTTTAGATTTTTTGATTCTTAGCCACAACAAGGAAATACAGCAGTGCAGAGTTCTTGCATTATAAATTCATTGCTGAAATGGAACATACACCAAATTTTAAAACGACTTTGCAGTAATACAATTGCAGTTTGAAGTAAATTTAGCCTAATTTGATGGAATATCTACAAATTATCTAAATATATAAATAAATATACGATTTATTTTAAAAATGTTTTCTTGTGAAACAGAATCTAAACAAAATGCTAATAAACATATTATGTCACCTAGCTTTTGGCTAAATCGTATCCTTTCTTAGATATGTTAAAAGAAAAAATAATTATTTTAAAGAGAGTCGCAAACTGCTAAAACGTCCAGGATAGGAGCAAACTTGGCCTTGACACCTCGTTAGTATACTGCGAGCGCGTGCGCCTATTTGAAACATAAGTCATTGAACAAATTAATACATTCAGAATTCTATTTAAACACAGATACGACCTCAAGGAGATCATCAGACAGGCGAAATTCTGCCTGTTCGCAGTGAAGTCCATTTAAAAGACTACCATTTTCAAAGAGAGGCTTTATCTCGTTTCGCACGAAATATACACTGGACGGCGTTAGACATTACTAGAGCAACAGCTATTTCTTGGAAACAACTCGTTCTGGTGGAGAAACAATGAAACTATAGTACAAATTTTGCTCACAGTATTCTAGGATCAGTTTGTTATAAAAAAAAAAAAATTGAGGTATATCCCTACACCGAGTGTAGATTTTTAACAGATTATGAACTTGGAAGGCCAATATCTCAAAAATAATTGTTGGCACTTTGTCTAGTTATGGAGAACGCAGTTTTGAAAGTGATATATTTAAAATTTACACATAGCGTTCAAAATGGTTTATTTCCCCATATTATAAACATTCTGGAAAGGTTTTCATTTTTCTCAAAAAATGTTTCAAATATGTGTTCCGGTTCTCATTTCCTGTGGGTTTCGTAGTTTCTTTTAACTCCCTTAATAGTCAACTCCATTTTAGAAGTTCTGGTGTCCCAGGTGTGTTTGAATGTTCACTTTCATTTACAACGTCTTCTTATTCCATCCAGAAAATTTCCTGCATGAAGTCCCTACTTGCAACTTCGTTTAGGTTTTTATGCCATCTTGGTGAATAATTTCATAATAGGCTACTTTCTTAAAGGTAGGACTATAGATTATTGTCACTGTCGGGCTGTACTTTTGTATGGGAAAACATTTAATTTAGAGACAAAATATTTCTTTTTTTCAGTGCTGAATGTCCTACTACGAATGGCAACATATATTCGCTACTATAGAACTGCTTTGTAGCTCACATAGCCTGTAGCAGTATTATATTACGGAGTAAACAATTATATCAGCTCGTTATTCTTTGCGCCATGAGCAAACATTAAAAAGTCATTTACAAGAAACAATGCACATTGATCTGTGTGTAATTAACTGTACGAACAGGTGTTTTATATAACAGATGCACTAATAAAAAAAACGTATCTATCACAGATCGCAAAACAACAAAATAGCCATCTCTATGAAGATATGTGCATTTATACTATTACATTATAGATAAACAATCCATTTACATTTTCCTTCTTTTTATAACAGAAGTACTGGCCTTTTCCAAGTTAGACAGGTATATTAACAAAATGTCAGAACGTATTTGTATCACAGTTTGTTCTTCGATAATTCCAGTCCATCGTAGATTTAAATTCTCCTTCTAGCTCGAGCAGGGTACTAAAGGTTATCATTGTATAAACATTAGATTTAAATCTATTGTGAATACTATAACTTTGAAGACAAACTGGTTTTCCTGATCCAATTATAAAAAAAATGGCAGTCTGGCAGGCTGATAGAAAAAAACTTCAATAAAGAATGTAGTTAATAGATGTCTCAATAGAATCCATTTACTTTAATTAGGAGGAAAACTTTAAATAGAAGTTGAAAATTTTCCTGAATAAAAAACTTGATACAACGAAATCAATTAACTAAATATTGTGTTTAAAATGCCACAGATCCTACTAAGAAATTTATTTCAAAAATTGAAATAAAAGTATACAATTCATTAACATTATATAGATTTCATTATAGTAAGACATATTATAATATAAATTGAAATATATTTGTCAAGTGATATAATATAAGTAGAAGTAAGAAAAAGCACAACGATATCCTTATACTACAGGAAATAGGAAGAAAATACAGCATTGGGTGGATCTATCCCAATTAGTCTGTTCTTATCCTAGGTGAAAAGGTATAGATCAAAATAATAATATCAAAAGGAAGAGGCCCGGCACTGGTGTTCAAAAGGGGTAAAGAGACCCTCCGCTGCGCTGTTCATCTGGGGGGGGGGAAGCCACTGGAGTGTTTGCCTAAATTAAAGAAACCCTCCTCTTGAGGGTTCATCCGATGTAAAGAAACTCTCCACTATGGGGATCATCAGGGGTGAAGAACGTTGCCACTGTAGTGGACATCTGAGTTAAAGAAACCCTTCACTTGGGTGTTCATCAGGAGTAAAGAAACCCTCCACTAAGACGAACATCTTGGATGAAGACCCCCGCTACTAGAGTGTTTGTCTGAAGTAAAGAAACCATTAACTTGGGTGTTCATCCGGGGTAAAGAAATCGGACATCGGAGTGAAAAGGCAGGGAGAGTAAATAAAAAAAAACTTTCTCTGTAAGAAACTGAATTAGTTACATTTTCAGTTCATCAGTTCAGTTGTAATGTAGTAGAATAGCATCACATTTATATATTGATAATTACGTTAGTGAAACCCAATTAGCAACAACAATTAGGTTTTATAGTCAGTAGTTTTTCCTTCTGACCAAAGGTTTCTCTTACTTACATTCTAACAGACTCTACACTTCTAAAAAAATATGTATACAAATAGACAAATATTTACATTTCTCGCTTCCTTCTGCTAAACACTGCATATATTGGGACTTACTATATATTAGGAAACATTTGCTGTAGTGGCCCCTTACTGTCACCGCAGTAATTCTTTTGCAAGTTTTGTATTCACCTCTTTAAATTTTAAAAACTGAAGTTCATTCGTTATTGTGAATATATTTGATCCTTTTGAATATGAAGTTCTCCTAATGGACATATTAATTCCAAGATAGCCATTTCGTAAGCACTAACTTGATAGCTCTAACCTAGTTAGATGGATACATATCTGTACAAATATTAATTGAGGTTTCTTAATTACGCGACGGGTTTCCGCACAAAAACTTATCAGCAGAACTAAAGGCTACTGTTAAATAATGAATCGGTGTTGAAATAGCTTTAAGACTTCAAGGCTAAATATGTAAAATATTCTGCACAGTGTCATTCTATACATTTACGTAGCTTTGTCTGTTGTTGACGTCATCCTAGCCTAATTAGGTTCATGTTACACTAATTTCGGAATGGCTTTTCGTGCTATACAGATATATGTTACTACAATACGTTATCTCATTGTTGTATCAGCCTAGAAGTTGTTTTGCTCGCAGCCATTGTAAATAAACTATAAATAATCAATTTTTTAATAATGTTGATTTGTGATGCGGATTTAAGTTTTATTTTGACAGTTTGATCAGTTTCAAGTAAGCGGCCCTTCCTGATCGAACCATAATTCCCAGACGAAAACGTTCTGTGTTCCTACTTTGGTATATTTTAATCCATTACATTGTTTCTAACATTCTCATCCTTTATTATTATTAGTTAAATTAATAATGATTTTAAAATTTTGTGGAAGCTAAGATTTTCTATACATTAATGTTACTGAAAATACATCCTAAACAAGAAAAGGTAATTATTTATACCGAACACCATAAATAGTGGGTAAAGTTTGAAAAAATGGAACATAACCTGAATTTATAAAGTCACACGAAAGCAAAAACACATCCTTTCTTTATTAAACAGATCAATATTTTATACATTAAATTACTATATAGCTAAAAGGACTGTCCAGTTCTTATTTACAATATAATGACAAAGTATCTAGTTTACGTAGGTTTAGTTGGAAAAAACGTTTACTATAGTACTTTAAACAAGTAGGCTACAAATAGGGGTATAATAAACTCCCAAGAAAGTATTTCACTTAAAAAATTAGATTTGCTAATTTTATCTTCTAATTTTGGCAAACATACTTCAAACTGATGTCGTACAAAGTAAAATACAATAAAAAAATTACAATAAAGATTAATAATAGGAATTTTAAAATGGGCTGTTTTTCAGGCTCGACTACAAAAGTAGCCTAAAGTAAAGTTTAAAGTAGGTTTTCACTATTCATTGTCTCAGAGTGTTCTCGATTATTCTTGCATATATCGATTAGGTTTAGGATCTTAAGAATCTAAACGTAATGTCTACTAATTATCATCACAACAGGATTATGCAAATGTACGGGAAATTTCCCAACAATGACTAGAGCAGTGAACAATTACTTTCTGAAATCAACGGTAAAATTTTATTACGAATTTTATAGTTCAGGCAAATTAACTACAATAAAACTCAGTTGATTATATCAACAAAATATAATAAAAAGGTTTCTATGATAACTTGTTTCCGTACATTAATTGGATAGGATTATAATCCGAGGTCATATATATTGTTAAAATAAAAATTCAAATAAAATATAATTGAACAATGAAAATTGCATTAAATTGTGATTTATACATTATTCAATAACAATCACTTACAGACAGAAAACCCCGAGATAAAACCTATATATTGATTACTATAATTGTAGTTTAAAGAAGTCTTAGAAACAATAAATGGTCTGTCATACATAAATATATTTTAGTAAATTATTAAAATCTATAGAGAAATAGGAGAAAGTCTTAAACAATTTGTTTGGTAATAGTATTTATTTTAAAAGTAAATTATATAGTGTAAATTTGAACCTAAGAAGAATTTAACTAATTAAGACCTTTTCAAGGCTATGTTACATCTTATCGACGTCTTAATATCTTTCATATTTTTACTTTTTAAATCAAGTTACTCGAAGTTTTATTTCTTTTGCCATTGTTTTTTTCCAATGATTTCACTGTCGTTAAATTCCGAAGAATCTGTTAATCGGGGATTTTATTATGCTAGAACAGTTTCACAAAAGCTGTCAAGCTCATAATGTTGTAAGTTTTGTTAAAGATTATTGCGTACAAAATCTTGACTTATAATTAGTTATTAAAAAATCAATTAAAAAGCGAAGAAAACAAGTATACTATCTGAAAGCAAAGTAAATAACTCCCTGCTGTCTGTCAATTTGTCCTCTGCCCGTCTCTATCTACCAGTCTCTCTCTCTCTCTCTCTACACACACACACACACACACACATATATATATATATATATATATATATATATATATATAGTAAGAGAAAACGTGTGTGTATTTAAAAAAAATGTATTTATAAACCAGTTTAATTCCTTAATTTTCTAACGTTTTATAGTTGAATACAAAAAATTAAGAACAAACTACGCAAATGAGCAATAATGAGACAATACCATTCATTTATTTTTTTCCCAGATTTGCTTTTACGCTTGTACTTGTTTGATAATAAACATGACTTTGCGTCGGCCGTACTACTTGTAGCGAAATCTCTCGAAATGGCGAAACAGGGCATTGTGCCAAGGACAACGTGGGCATCGGCTAGTTTGAATGGTAAACGGCACCAGGTTGTGCCTTAGTCATAACCTATGTCAACGTAGCTTCGTTCTTCGTTAACATGGTGTGTTATGTTTTGTTGGGGTAAGATTTTAGTAATGCGATCAAGTCACCGAGCAAGATTTGTTTTCCAGTAAAAATAGTTACTTGAATCTAAATGTTGGCATATTTTGTTGTGGTGTGTGTAATCAGTCTATAATCTATTGTGGACGATAGTGAAAACATGGGAATAAAATATGAATAATATGAATATGGATAATTAGAATTAGGGAAGAAAGAATGTTTTTTACTCCTCGTCTATATTTACAGATATATCATGACAATGTGTCTGTAAGATCTCAGAATTAGATCCATTTTATATGTCGTTTATCAATATATACCTTCTTAGATATGTACTAGTTACATTCTCGTGTAAGAAGTAAGTCTAGATGGGGTTACAGAAGGAAAAGCAGGTCATGGAAGGATCATAAAGAAGCTGAAAAAAGGAAAGTTTTGTGGTAAAGTTCCGTACTGAAATGTATTCTACACTTTAACGGCCCAGCATGAAGTTGGCACAGTTCGAAGGAAGAAGGAGGATGCCTTCATAGACCTAAGAAAGATAATTTTTGGCCCTGGGAGGAGAAGAAAACTGTTGCAGAGGTGAGGAACCAATATATCGTTGCAATTCATTTTAAACGCATATTACTATTATTATTATCTGGGAGACAAAATTTGAAAGACAGAATTTGTATGATTCTAGATAAGGAGTGAAAGATCCGAATTCAATTATACTTAACGTATAGATCCAACTATAACACAACATACGTACTATGGATCCAACTAGAACACAACAGACCTACTATGGATCTAACTAGAACCCAACACGCGTACTATGGATCCAACTAGAAATACTGTTACGCCTGTTCTTGAATGTCGCTTACTCTGGCGTGTTTCTTAAAATCGAGCTTAGAGAATGTGTAAACAAAATTTAATTCGGAAACAAATCGGTTGTTCAAGTAAAAGACTTGTAGGATCTAGAGGAGCGAGTCATCCCCCCTACACGTAACACACACACAGACACAGACACACACACACACACACACACACACACACACACACACACACACACACACACACACGCACGCACACACGCACGCACGTCACACACGCATCGACACACACACACACACACAAACACACACCTGAATTTTGTTCGTTGTTGTTTTCTTCTACAATGTTTACAATATGAAAGCAGTTAAATCTCTGTCATCTAAGAATTTAATAGATACAGTGAACAGCTGTTGATATTTTCAGCAAAAGAATCTCTGTTTACAACAGCATGTAATCGCATCTGTGATCTGCACGGATCTAGCTAATTACAGCTGTAAAACAATTAACATTTAAATCATAACAGATAAGCTTAGTCACAAAGAATTATAAAATTATCTACGTACAGTTACGTAGTCGGTTTTAGACGCGAACAGTTTTGACACATATCAAAATCTACGGGCAGTTTTTGCGGACATGTCTACATGAAAACAGTTACAATGAAAAAAAAAAAAAAAAAAAAACCAGTTAAAAGTCACCAGTGTTTTATGTTCCTAGTTCTAGAGATATTAGAACTATTCCAATGTTAAAAATTGTAGATTTGTGTAAAGTGTATACAAAGTTATAACACACGCTCCTAAAATACGTTTAAAACATACACAAGTACATTCACAAACGGACAAAATATACTCCAGGTACAGAATAGGAGGTTGACACCTCTTTTCAGCCCTGTTGAAGTCATACGATTGAAGGAATCGGTTCTACCCACACGATGCTTTTTGTTAACTACTATCAGTAGCAGAGGTTTCTTGTGCCCTACCTTACCAGGCACCTTATTAGTACCAGGGCACCTATTGTCATCTACCTTTCCTTATGGCTACGTTTGTCCTTGAAAAGGCTTGTAAAGGATTTACAGTTCCTTACTACACCGACAGAGAGTACGTCTATTGCAGTCACGTGACCCTGAACACGTGATCCCCTAAATCTTGTAGCAGTGATATTTATGTTTAAATAAATACTAGCTATAATCACAATCCTTTCCTATCCTGATAATAGTCAAACTGGTTGTTCCCCTTACAACTAAAAAACTATCCACTCCATATTACTAATGTCATTGTTTCAAAAATTAAAACACTTGAAAAATTTACATAATCTACTATGCCATTGACCAAACAAACGTTTGTCCTTAATTTGTTCCTCTTTCTACGCCACAACAATCACCACAAACGCCAGAGCCTCGTAATCAATGCCGCTATTGATATTTGAAATTAGTAATGAGGACAAATGGAGTTTATTTGCTTATTAGTCATGGTTGAAAGAGGATTCATTGATTGGAAGTAGCAACATAAACTTGTCCTTTCATGAGTATTTTTAGTAAATTATAAACAATTTATTTGCAAAAACATATAGACGCAAAGGATTTTCTGTACTTTCTAAAATCGTCTCAGAAAAACGTCCGTTTTTATTATATCGAAAACTAGTCAATTTAGGTCTCATATTTGCAATAAAATTAATTTGTAATTTTATCTTTTCTGAAACAAACAAGTAAAGCGTCACCAAGCAAAGCGTTTGTTTATGAAAATACGTTTAGTAAATTAACTTTTAAAAAATGACCTTGTCATAAAAAAAATAATAATTTTTAATTTCCACAGTCTTTAAAGTACATATTTTTTTTGTAATAGCTATTCTATTTCACCCATTTTGTTACGTGTAACAAGTCTATAGCAATTTATTAATGAACCTTAGAAGATTTCTTCAACATCTTACAACGTCTTACGATAAAAAATTCGAAGCTCTGAAATTTTGATAATTATAGACTCATCAATAAATAAAAGGAATACATATTTTGTCTAAAATTAGCTTAATGGGATTTTTGTTTTTCTTCTTTTTTATTATAGGCCTACAACAAGCTAAAACTATCCTCGTCCTTTTAAGTTCGTAAAAAGAAGTTTTAAACAACAGATATGAGACTTTTATTGTTACCTGTTTTACACTAAGGAACCGTGGTGTTGCGGAGATCTGAAATCTGGGGAAGGAAACAGGTGTAACAGTTTGTAATGTGGAGTCCAAAGGTGTTTAAAACTGTTTGTTGTAAAGATAAGGTGAAGTGATGAAAGGATAGTAAGCAACAGAAAAAACCTACAGTATAAATGGAAGAAAATATATAGGATATATATATATATATATATATATATATATATATATATATATATATATATATATATATATATATATATGATTGACCAGAAGTGAATAATTGAATAGCTGCGTACATTAACACTGTCGCCAGGCTGTTTTTCACTGTGGAATTCAGCAGTTAATTGGAAATAGCGTCTTCATTATTGTCTATCTATGTAAATGTCTATAGTAGTAAGATAACTGACAATTCGAATAAGTCATTACATTTTTCGACAAGGGTTATATATATGCTGGATTATCTATATATTGTTGAAGCTCAATGACCTCAAAATACAAGTTTATGAGAAGTTTTTTTATTTAATATACAAGTAATTTGATCCGTTGTTTGGGGTTCGGAAAAATATTTTGGGTAAAAACTAGAATGTTATACATCCAAACAGCCGTGATTTATCTGCGACTAATACTGCCAGATGATTACTTTTCAAAAAGGCTCCTATATATCTTAAATTTGTGGAAATTAATGTTGATTTTTAATTTCGTAAAATTAAAACGTCGTAGTTTAATGAAGGAGCAGACAGACTCAGTTGAATATAATCTTTATAGGTTTATTACATTATGTTTGTGGTTATGAGTAAAAATCTTCTGGCCCTGAGAGAGGGTTTCAAGATTGCTCGTAAGAGCCGGGAGACTTCAATGATCCGAAGGTCATTGAGGCTCTAGGTTAAAATAACAAAATCAAGAATCACTCACCTTTTTGAGTGTTTCAAAAAGGTTTATCTTCTATTGTTTTGATGTATGGAAATTCTTTAAAATATTTGATCCACATTAAATTAAAAACAACTTGAAACATCTGTGGCGTATTGTTTAAAATTATTAAATAACATATCGACCAAAAAAACGTTTTATTTAAATCCTTATCTAAGTTTCGATTGCAAAGCAACCCTTTTCAGATGAAATTAATAAAAGAACAACTTCTAATTTAGTTATGTCTTGTAATAATTTCCATTCCAGATGATTGATTTGCAATCGAAATGTACGTAAGCATTAAAATCAAAAGTTTTTTTGTTAAGTGGTTTAATTTAGGCTTAGATCTATTTAAAATAATAAATTAAATTAAACTGGCGATCTAGGCTCTGTCACTTGTAGGACTTATGAAAAAATGATGTATGTGGGAGATAAGTTAATATTTCCTATAATTTCTGAGTGGCATTTGTAATTGGATGTTTAGTTTAATTAAAAACTCGGTTATTTGTTATTTTGTGAATTTTTAATTAAATGTTGATTTAGAAGAATAATTTTATAAATTTATAACTAATGAAAGATACTATTATTTAACAATGCTTTCTAGATAATTGGAACATATTTTAAAATAAGTTATTTTGAAATGTTATATTCTTTAATTTTGCTCGCTAAAAGGCTCAGATCTGGGTGAGGGAAAAAGTCTACTTAATTACGGCAACTTTAGCTACAGAACACTTGTTTTGTCTTCTGATATTTTCATTTCCTATACGATAATAGGATGCATAATCTGAAGGTAGTGGAGAAATATTTTAAAGTCTGTGAAAATGACAGAAATTGAGTCATGAAGAAACTGAGTCCAATCGTTATATATACCTAATGGTATTTGATTAATTTTTAATTACATAAAAAATTATCATAATTTATATATAATCACAGCATGATAGACTAGATGACATTATGTAATTAATTTCGATAAGCAATCATGTTAAATAGAACGTTTACATCTTGTTACGTGAGCAAATGCTTCAATTGTAGAGCAAAGCAAACGATGAATTTTTATGAATATCAATGGAAATATGTTTGCAGGTGTTTGAAGGTTGTTTGTGTTTGAATGTGTCACGAAACCATCAAATATGAAGTGTGTAACACATGTAGCGTAGAATATAACGCTAGAAAATAAATAGCCATACAATTAGTTTAGGCCTATGTAATTGCATAGCCGAAATTTGTATATACTATTTCAGTCCAGAAGTATGTATTGTTATTAAAAGAAAATTATGAATAAATTTCGTAAAAATGATTGTTAACTAGCCCAAAGTCTAATTTTTTGTTTCAACAATACATAAATTGACTCTTTTATAATAATATAGGTTAATCAGTAGAGTACCGTATTAAATTCAAAGTAGCAAATAAAAATTGTTTAAAAAAGTAATTTTGAACACTTTTGTTAAAACGATGCTAAAAATAGCCTTAATAATTAGACGTATTTATAAAAAAACTACCATTTTTTGGATTTTCTTTAGAGTTTTATATTATTTTGCCGATACAATATTTAATGTAACGTTAAAGAGTGTAGAATGTTGGACTGATAAACGTTTTAATGTAAATTGAATTAAGTTAGTTTAAAGTAGAACCAAATTTATTGTAACGTTCTCAAGAACGTTAACCGTTCGTGTTAAATAAAAAAATGGTTAATTTTTAATAACAGTTGAATAAAGACTGTATTCACGGAAAATAAAAATGTCGTCAATTTAATTGTGGTTACGAATCATTAAAGAGTTTATTGAAATAATTAAAAAATTGTAATTTATAAAAGTTTACAAAAGATTAACGGACAGAAACGTTTTGTCTCAGTAAGTTTTCTTAAATTTACTTAAATTATGTGGTCGCAAAGTTTAATATAAATATGTTTATCAATTTCAACTGTAAAGTGTCAATTTTGAGTCCACTGTAAACTTTTGCATACAAAATGTAAAATGCAAAAGCCTTACTAACACATCCTATTAATATTTAAACAAGTAAATTGAAAAAATGGTAATTTCATAAAAGATTTTTACGAAATTTACGTAACATTTTTCGAAACTCGGCAGTGTAATTAGTGTAGAAAAAAAATTCAGTTATTTTACCAAATTTTAAAACCTAACTTTACCAATATAACAATGTTTTAAAGCACTTGCTTAACTCACCTTAAAAGTTTTTAAACAATGAACACAGTAACTTAAGTCCGTATACCAGCGCACATTGGCAACATGTAAATCCGTACGCGGTCGTTCACCAACACTACATTAGTCCGTACTCCAAACACATAAGTATCTATAAACATTCAAGTACAATATATAGATAGATAAACTAACCAGTGCCAACCAGATCTACCCCACTGAGTAAGTTCAAGTGACGAATGGCAAACCATCAATGATTGCTGTAGTTGAGGAATGGAGGGGGCAAGTCTTTGTTGAGTAAGGCTGGGGCAAGCGGTACTCCTGAGGTGGGGGACCGTTTTCCAGTTTTGTTTGAAAAACGTTTCGGGAAATTTTCGTCTAAAATATGTAAATTTAATAGAAACTAAAATTCTCAAAATATAATTTTAATACAATAATCTAACTGTTATATAAAAATACTTTCCTGGTCTTATTTTGACATACTGAAAAATAAAATATGTATTTATGTCTTTTATATGTAGGCTAGTTATAAAATATTTTGGGGAAATATGAAGATTATTATAAAATAACTATTTATAAGCGAAACAGCTAAATGGTAGCATAAAGTATAATAATGTCATGGAACACATAGGCCTCACATATGATTACTGCTTATTGGATTCGGGGAAAATTTAAAATAAGTTTAAAAAGTACTTAAATATAATACGTAATAATTTATTTTTAAAATCGTTGAAATAATTTTAAAAACTTCAATAAAATGTTTGTCTACCACTGAAATCAACGATCGGATGTGAATCGCTGTCCTTGACCTCTGAAACCTTTGTCCATTTCCTCTAAAATTTTGTATCCATGTTGTCTAACATATTTTTGCCTGAATAGTCCTTTTTGTATATATGGTCTGAAACGTTTGCCCATATCGTCTAAAACAATTTTGTTCATGTAGTTCTAGATTTTTGTCCATGTCATCTAAAATATTTTTGTCCTTTTCGCTTACTTTTTTCATATCATCTAAAATATTTTTGCTCATGTCACCTAAATTTTTGTCCATGTCATCTACTTTGTTTTGTATGTCAACTGAATCTTTTTTTATGTAGTTTAAGACTTTTGTCCAATTTCGTTTGACTTTTTTGTTCATGACATTCAAAATATTTTTGTGCACCTAGTCTAAAGTCTTTTGGTCCATGCCACTTGAAGCTCCTGATATGTCGTCTAAAACCTTTTTTTCATGGCATCTGTATCTTTTGTGTATGTCGTAAAAAAATATTTTTCTCCAGGTCACCTGAATTTTTTGTTTGATGTCGTCTGAGTTTTGTATGGTGTAATTTGCAAGGTGACAATAAAAATACGATTTTAAGATCTAATTGCTGCGCCTAAACTGTAGCTCACTTTAAGTATGCCTTCCCAATATATTTTCTCGTTTGTTATTAACTGTTTTATTGATTTATTTCGGTCGAAAAAGGTCCGTGTAAAAAAAACGTTAATGGAGGTAGAACCCTAAGACTATCGGGAGATAACCTATATGGAAAATCTAGAAGGGAAAGCCTCTTAGATAGATAAAGGGCAGTGACAGAGAATAGGGCCACATACGCTTGTTATCAGGAACGACAATAGTGTGAGGAAACGACAATGCGCCTATTTCTTTTCACCTGGAGATTCGAAGCAAATACTGTGAAATACAGAAGATAGGTTAGTAGTAGCCAAGCACTGAGGAAGGCGACATCGTCACCGAAACTAGTTTGTTGTGTGTTTATTTATAAAAAAACTCATTTTTGGTTACATTTTGAGTTCACTATACTTGACTTTTACCTTTGTCCACAGAAGATAGGGTTCATCGGAATGATCTTCTTTCAGCTTCCACCTAAAATTCCTGACATGGCACATCTATATTCCTATTATAGAGGGGCAGTTAAGTGGAGAAACATTTAACACAGCGGGCTCATTATTTTGACTGTTTAAGCGCAGTCAGTAAGAAGGAACTTGAAAATATGACAGAGCTCCTAGTCCAAGAGTAACGTTAGAAGCTACAAATCCAGCCGTAACTCCATCCACGAGAATAAGAGCAAAGTTTTCTAAGCCTTTCTGCTTCACTCCTATTCTTTTACTGGGTTGCTTCATTATTCTGGCGGGAATTACCTGATACCATCTTCTGCTCCGAGACATTCTACCCTTCTAAAATCATCAAATGCTGACGCTTTCACACTACATGAGAAACGGGGCAGATGTGTTGTAGCAGGATCTACAATGTTCTTGTTTTGGATTGAATACCAACTCGGTCTGTTCTATTGATTCTCTCCCTCTATTTTATCTTGTTTCGGTTCTTGACTTTGAGTACTCTAGGGCTTAAATTTTCTCTTAAATAAAAATGTTGAGCTAAAAAAGGTTTTCATCCCTTCCACCTTTACATGTACCTGATGTTTATTTTATTTCATGATAACGAAAAAGAATCGATATTTAACGTTTAGTTATATTTACCCGTTGAAGAAAAATCTCTACCAATTTCTTCTTCTTAGTTTGATTAAGTATTTTTTGCGTACTTTTTGTAGTACTGGTTTATTAGTTGATTCATTCTTTTTTTATTACAATCGATTTTCTCAAAATATACTAAAGGAGAAAAAATTAAAGTTAAATAAAAAATAAATAATGAAAATGAGCAATGGTGTCAACAAAATAAACTCGATAAGATTAAATACAAATTGCGGTAGAAAAAAGAAATCTCAATGAGATGTAATGATAAAAAGAAATGACGAAAGGGCTGCGGTAAACGGCAAAGATATGCTGTGCACGACCACGTATAAGTACATAAGTACTATAATTCCCTTACAATTTGTAGTAAATCAAGTGTAATCAAAACGAAGAAATAATATGTCACAAGACACAAATAAGAGGGATATTAATAGAGGCAATAAAGGGATAAAAATAACATATAGGCCTATTTAACTACAGTAGGACTACGCAAATAATATACTAAACAAAATTGTTTGTTTCCAAGAACAGACGTCAGTTTTGAAACGAATAAACACACACACACACACACACACACACACACACACACACACACACACACACACACACATATTCACAATACACATAGAGTGCTCTTCTTGTTGCGTTAAAACTATTGACGGCTTGATGGTTAGCACACTGTATATATCTTACAATGATCATGATCTACTAATTTAAATGTAGAAACGTCAACGAAATAATACTGAATATATATATATAATTATGGACAAAATGGCTATTTTGAAAAAAAGTTTTAAAACATCAATATTCTTTTGGGGCTACGTACAATTTTAAAGTTATACAAAAAATAAATACCGAAAACAAAAAAAAAACATTTAGGCCTAATTGAAACAGTTAAAATAACCATAAATGTCAACAATGCTGTTGACACAACGATAGGATTAAGACAGGCAATAAAAGTGTAACGTCAAGGATTTAGGACAAACTGAACCTTGAACTATATATACCAAATGTCGAAATGGAAATAGAAAATTTTAAAGTTAAATCGCACGTTGTGATAAGTTGTGGGCAACGCTTAACTTGTATATCATGAGTACGATTAGGTATGTAGTTTAGCCGTTAGCAAGACAAGGAAAAGTCGAACAAAAACAAGAATATTTATGAGTTGATAACTTGCTTGTTTGTTTTACAACATTGTTATCACTCCAAATGCCCATAGATTTACAGTGTTTTTCGTGACATTGTAATAACTATGTAAAAGTCAATTCGTTGAGAATGTTTTCATTCGTTATTTTTCTTCATTCCCATTTTGTATACTTGTCTTTTCTTCTTTTTCTTGTGTGTATCAGCGTGACGTAGCGAGTCTGCCCGTTTCTCCTCTACTTGCAAAATCCTAAATTTATCATTAAGGAAGAACGGAAGAGGCAACGTGTTTTAACTGGCGAGAGCTTCTACACTGGAGTAGCGGTTCCACGGCTGCAACGGTGTATACAGCTAAAGAGAGAGGATAAATTAAAGTTGAGTATCACATGTACGAATAGAGCTTTAAAGTATAGGAGAACATAAAATAATTGTTCAATAATTACCTAATAAAATAACAGTTTTATTCGTAAGGTAACCACTGCTTAGGTTTGTGCTAGGCTCATAAGTACAGATGATTTAGTTACTGAACATTTGTTTGAACTTATATTTAACATGGCCTCTTAGATTATTTATTATGTAGTTTTAACACTACTAGTCCATATGGTTACTATTTCATAAAAATAAAATAAATTAATATTGAATTTAAAAGAAATAAGGTAGGAATATGAAAACTCCTAGTGGGGGATATAGAGTGGATAATGACATCACGTGTGTAAGGTCTCATAACTAAATTATACCTACTCTTTATCGGTGCCATACAGATTTATTCATCAGTTGCACAACCATATGGTTTGAAGAGTAGATGGAATTATATAGTACCATCCAAAACGAAAGACCATATTGATCTGATAGTAATAGAATAGTGGCATTGTATGGGCAGGGAAACTTACCCGAAGCAATCTGTATCCAATAACAAGGTCTTGGATTAAAAGTCCCAATAGTTTTATGTGTTTATTTGGGGGGGCATATTTCTAGAATAATATAGAAATTACTCTAATTTTTAAATACCTTTGTTTAAAATTTATCTCATACAATTACATTACTTCATTTGGCATCCATGCAATAAATTCTACCGCTATCTCAATTTCACAAAACAAATTCAAGATATCTTCGTAAATATGCACACTTGGAAGAATGTTGTCTCTCACTGCATGTTGTTCCTGTGTATGGAAAGCTGTGCAAGCCCGACTGCTTGGATTCCGACTTGTAGCCTACATCCTTTGAAGGCATCAGCTCTGTTGCCAAGACCGATTCCAATTCAGAATTTACTGTATTTATAAAAAAGTTATAAAGTTGTATATATTTCGGGAAGATTGGTTTCCATACTATCCACTTGTATACGACACTGGACAAAATATTTTTATGTGGTTTTGTTCTGTCCTAATTACTTTTTTAAAACTAATTTCTTGTTTATTCGAGTACATTTTTCTGCCTTTCCTAGTTGACGTATTTCGGAATAACTCTAGTTTTCAAAACTTAAATAGTATTTTTAAAATAGTGAGTAATTTTTAAGTATTGACAATGTAGTCATGCCGAAACGCGTACACAAAGGAAACTATTGTAATGTTAGGTAACGCAGAAAAACATAGTCGAATATATACAAATATTTCTAACAGAAGTTAAGTTGAGTATATTCAGGATTTCTAATTTATTAGGTAGGATGTATTTCCCTATGTTGTAATACAGTTTTTATGACGTAATTTTGCAATAACTTCTTCCTTTTCTACAGTTTACTACACAGCTTACTCTACATTATAATGCTTAGGCCTACTACACCGGCAGGGAAGACTAGCCGCGCCTAGTAAGAGAGCTTCAATATAATTCGTAGTTAGTCTGACACAAATGTATACAAATTTTGTACAATCAGAAATGTAGTTAAGCACAAGTCAATTTATTCAATTTAATTCAAACCCTTTATCCTCGATGTTTCAGCCTTTTACACATTTATTTCTGATGTAATATGTTTAGTCTTGAGAATAGTCATGAGGCCACAGTAAATGACTAAACTTCGTCTTTGTATTTTGTATGACATTACGTAAGTAATTGTTCTTTGTCTTGTGATATTCATCAGATTTCTGATTATAAACTGTACCACTATAAACAAGGCGTGAGTTTAGTTTTATTATTATAGCTACACATTTTGCTGAGCTATATTTACACTTACATTACCTTAATGTGCAAGACTCTACCGGCTCACATTATGGTCTCTATAGAACCGGTAGGCCAACCTGCACACACAAGCGATAATTGTAATTACTCCAATACCTAGAAACTCCACTAGTCCCTTACCTGTTCCTACCGTGTTCTATCTCTCCTTTTATAATCTTCTATTTATCAGTAGAAGCCACATATGGTCATTCCTCGGTCAGCCAGTCATGAACGGAGCGGTTTTGATGACTCCTGTGAATTTGCCTCTGTAGTGTTGCAATAGCTGCGGTTGTGAGTATGATAATAGCACTTGTGGTGTGTTGGGGTGGTAATTTTCAAAGTGGAAAGGCGATTGTATAATTTAGACCTTTCGTTGGGACGGTAAGAAGGTTTTTAAATGTCGTGGAGAATACTCCTTCAAGCATTTATAAAATCATTATCTTCTTTTCATTCCAAAGGGTCCTTATAGCATGGGGCATTTCTATGTCATTACACTGGTTTTTGTTATCCTACACAGAGCTTTTATTGTGTTTGTAGGAGATAAATGTCAAATTGTCTATAGATTCTTATAACATGTTAAAGAAAAGGCGCGATATTAGTTGCCCATGATGAAGACGGTCTTCAAAGAATGCTCCACCAGTTCAAAGTAAAAAAAACTATATCACGGACATCTCGCTAGAGAAGACAATAGCACGGTTGTAACAAACGGCCACTTGAGGGGCAAATTAGAGTTAGAGTGTAAGATTATAGAGCAAGTAATGAAATTCAAATACCTGGGCATCACTCTATCAAATAACCGAAGGTTGGAGATAGAAGCAGACTAACAAGTGAATATAGAAAACAGAATAGCGAGATGTCTGAATAATGAAATATGGGAATAAGAATGTGAAGAGAGAAACGAAAAGTAAAATTTACAAAGCAGTTGTTGATCAATAATGACACTTGTTGCAGAAACACGGCCTGATACAGCAGATAAAGAGTACGCTCGAAACAACAGAAATGAAATTTTTTATTTAATGTCTGTTAGTAACTATTATTTTTTTTATAGGCTAGTGACACATCACAAACAATTTTGCTTTTTTGAAACACCCAACGTTTCGAATCTCTTTCCGAAATTCCTTTTCAAGAGCTCAATTTTAATTAAACAACTATACAACATAACTTACTATTTATTAAATACATAACATTACATGAAACATAATAAAAATCAACAATTTATAAAATTCTCAATAAATATCTATTTACAAGTCAAAATTTTTGACAAGTTATTTCATCCATTGTCAAAAACAGAGGTCTGTTTTATTGTGATAGAAAAAAAATTGACTTGTAAATGGATATTTATTGAGATTTTTAATTTGTTAATTTTTATTGTGTTTCATGTAATATAATGTATTTTATAAATAGTAAGTTATGTTGTATGGTTGTTTAATTAAAATTGAGCTCTTGAAAAGGAATTTCGGAAAGAAATTCGAAACGATGAGTGTTTTAAAAAAGCAAACATTTTTGTGATCTGACATTAGCCTATATAAAAAAGTAATAGAAATCCTAAGTAAAAACGTGATGAAAAACACTAAGGGACAAAGCCATAGTAAAAAGGTGCGATGTTGATCAATAAGTGACAAAATGAAGTAGAACGAGCATATAATCAGAATGACGAAAGATAGAATAGTAAAAAGAGGGAGAGATTGGTTGCCAATAGGAAAACGATCAGGGAGAAGATTGCGAAAACTATGGAATAACAACTTCCTTGAGACACTTGAAAAAAAAACTAATGGAGTTTGCAAGAGGAAAAAGAAGACTCTTAAAATAACTAGAGCATCATTGTAACTTTTCTATTAATTTTGTGTATCTCTCTATGAAGGTATATTTTGGTGAGCAAGTTTTTAATTTTGTCGTGCCTTTAATAATGAAATGTGTAGGCTACTCTGCAACTGCTTTACTCTGGTAGCGGCATCTCGATGTCTTTTGTGTTCAGTTTATTCTAAACCTGACTTGTCTCTTCTGGCTCCTGTGATTAACAAATCTAATTTCTTCAACTGGGTTTGCGCTGATGTTCTTGTGTAGCAAATAGAGCGTTTCCAATCTAAAGAAAAAATATTACAAAAAGAGTGTAAAACGAAAAATACAACTATTCTATGAGCTTATCTTGTGAAGTTAAGTTGAAACAAATAAAAACATACACAAAACTCACAAATTAATCATTTATTTACTCATACGCGTTTCAATGACAAAGTCATCATCATCATCATCAGTGTATGTTACTACTACAAACTCTAACTTACAATTCTAAGTTGTAAGTTAGAGTTTGTAGTAGTAACACCCAGTGATGATAATGACATTGTCATTGAAATGCGTATGAGTAAATAAATGATTAATTTGTGAGTTTTGTGTATGTTTACATTTATTTCAGTACGAAAAATGTTGTGCGTACAAGTATGTTTTTGTACAAGCGTGGTTGTTTAATATTTTACCTATTTAAATGTGGCCAGAGAAAAATATGCAATATATAGATGACTAAAGTTGAAGAAAGAAGTAATTATTCACGCTACGTTTCTTACAACGTATCCCAACAATACTGGTTTTAGGATAAACCCATTCATAGTTATTTTGTTTTTCTGTCAAACTCCGAAGGTCACTGCCAAGTTCACAACAGCCAAGGAAAGCAATCGTAGGATCTTACTCCTACAAGGTCATCTGGACTATTATCTCTTATACTTTTCTTGTATCTTGTTACGGACAACCTGTAGATATTCCTCAATCATTCTGAACCTGTCTTCACCTACACTTATCGAACGCTTTTAAAGTCCGTAAAGCCTAGGTAAAGCTGTAAATTTATTACAATATTTAAGAATTACTAGTTTTAAAGATTGTTTTAGAGAAGAAGATGACAACAATAAAGAAACAAAGACAGGTGGAATGCATTGTTCTCAGATCTAATATGGTGGATGGGAATTGCTTTATTGTAAGTATTCAGTAGCTTATAAGAAGGTGAAGTACTCTAAAAATAGTTTGCTTCTGCTTTTATTATCATTTAAAAACACATTATAAAGATAATATTACAAAATTATACAGAATTGAAATAAACATCATTAAAAAAAAAAAATTAACATAGTTAGGCCTAATTCCCGTCAGGCTAAATTTAAGATAAATTCTTTATCTTATTTATTTCTGTTAATGCATTTCGGTGAAAATCTACTATCAAACTACTATCTTTATTGCATTCATTATTATTTAATTAATAAATGATTAAATTAGTATCAAGCTATAATTAACAGTAAAACCAGTTCATTACAATTTACTAGTTTTTTGCCTTATTCATTCGACTACATTTTATAAAATCTGAAACATATTATTTTTCGACTATGATTGGTTATTTAAAAGCTTATACAGTATATATATATATGAAAATTTATATGTATAAATAGACAAAACTCTATTTTAATTACTTTTCATCAAATAATTACAATAAATATAAATAAAGTAACATAATCTATGAGTTAAAACAGCTGTTCTACCACATAGCTTAAAAAGTAAAGTACGCTGTTTTATGAAATCACATGTTATCACTTATTTTAAGCCAGATAGGTCGAAATAACTATATTGCATAGCTGGACCCTCTGGTGAAAAGGTTTCTTCCAAATTAATTGCTTAAATTTAATTAACGAATTAATATTTGAAAAACCATCTTAACCTCAAGTGTCATCCACTAATAGCTTTATATATATAGCTATATATATATATATATGAAAATGTAACATCTTCAAAGACTAATCAAAAATTACTTTTTTCCCATTTTATTGACAATTTGGGTCTATATTTAGAAGTCATTAAAGAAACTCCACTTTTATCACAAATACCCCCTTTGACTGGACAATAAGTTTTTACGTGTTCAAAGTAACTGTTACTGTAAATTTTTTAACAAAATTGTTATTTTTATGAGATAGATTCCTTCTTTCAATGTTCGTAAACCTTATCCACTGTAATCGTCTTTATTTGACGGTTAATTAATTTTTTAATTATTAATTTTCTAATTAATATTTATTCACTATTCCTAAAGTTATATTTATTTCTTCTTAGATCTTTTTTGTGTATTTGTAATGCTATAACCTGTTTAAAATTGATAAAAAACTGACAATTTATATTACATCGGACGAGTTATTTGGTTAATTATAGGCTCTCTTTTCCCTAAAACAACGGTTAGGTCTATATTTTTTAGACTAAAAAGGCAAAATAGTTTTCTAATCCCTTTCCTCACAAAGAACTTTTTTCTTTCCTTCTAACATCTTTTTTCTTTCTCTCTAATCGTTCTCCTTTTCCTCCCTAAGAGCTCCCTTTCATTCTTTTCCACCTTTTTCTTTTTTCATCCCTTAAATCTCTGTTACTTCTAT
The DNA here is from genome assembly GCA_036971475.1 of Prosapia bicincta. Lineage (NCBI taxonomy): Eukaryota > Metazoa > Arthropoda > Insecta > Hemiptera > Cercopidae > Prosapia > Prosapia bicincta. The sequence goes on along the minus strand of JBAIZL010000006.1, from coordinate 68,496,464 downwards.
TCTTGCCCCTTTTTTCTACCTCTTAAATAGCTCTCCTTCTTCCTTTCTAGCATCTTTCTTTGTTTCTTCCTAAAAGTTCTCGTATTCCTGCCTAAATGCTCTACTTTATTCATTCCAACTTCTTTATTTTTACCTCCCTAAAATCTCTCTTCTTCTATGCTATCCCCTTCTTACTACCTCCGAAACAATTCTCTTACTTTCCTCTATTTTCTCACTAACAGCTCCATTTCATTCTTATTTATTTTTTCCTTCCTAATAACCTCATTCTTTATAGCCTCTTTCTTTTTACCTCCTAAATAGCTAGGGAGGATAAAAGAAAACTGTCATTGACTAATTTTCTAAGTGATTAACACTTTTAGTTCTTTCTAATCTCTTTTTTCCTACCTAATAGCTCTCTTTCGTTCTTCTAACATTTTTGCTTTTTGGAGCTAAGAAATGTATAACGAGTAACCCATCTAGAGGAGCTTTTAAAAAAAAGTCAAAACCTATCCTGGGCGCTTTATAAAGAAATTTTGTAGGGCGGTTTCAAACAATAGACAAAGAGCATCTAGTCGAAAGAGTTAACTTTTACGACAAAAGACAAATAGAGCCAGATAAATATCCTGGTTTCCTTATGTAATCAATGTAAGTATGCGGCCTTTAACGACCCCCTTTACACTTACCTGTATTTTTGTGGTCATGTGAGGAATTATACGAGGAAAGACTGCATGATTACTACGAAACCACTTGGAAAATTAACCACACATTATCGTACATAGTCTCACACTAAAATATCTATTCGCAAACATGTACAGTGTCTTTGTCAGTCATTAAAAGTACTCACTGATTAATATGAGAGTATGATGGTCCCTGATGAACATTATGCTGTCATCGACTGCGATCCAATGTTTTATTGTAAAACTGATGAAGTTTATTTGTGGTTATATCTTGAACTGTATTGATTTCACAAGCTTAGCAGTGAGAACTCAGATAATTAATTCTTCTACCACATCTACCAAAGAGATGAAAGATTGTCTGAAATGAAGGCAGAAGGGTCAAATTGTCCTGGGTCAAAGTGAATCGTCCGTTTCATCCTTTGTTCAGTATACGTAACTAATAATTTAATCGGATTGATTAACCTATCCTTTAGAGGACTATTTATAAATCAATAAACGAAGTCAGAATAATAAACTAACCTAACCTAGCCTAACTGTTAGATACTCCAAAGCTACTCGAATATATAATAATAACTCTTTATACATATTTCTTTATAGTTTATTACACGAATAACTTAAAGGCAAATGTGTCTTTGCTGTTGTAAAGAGACATTACTTTGTCGATAAAATTATTTTCCCTAACACGTGATTTGATAAAATAAAAACGTGTCCGTGCGTGTTGTAGTTCCCAGCGTCGAACGATAAGAACGCAGACATCTGCCGGAAGTGCAAAGCGCGATATTATGTACCTGGAAGCTTTTCCAGTTATTGCCAATACAGTTCATTCAGGAAGCTTTGGATTTTACAATATAGCCTCGCTTTGTCGGCGGTACACAAATTTCTTTAAATAAAAATTTTCAGGAAAACGAAAACGACAGGACTCATCGTTAGTTGAAAGTAGCCTTTAGTTTGTCGAATAAGGTCCACATAAGTACGCATACGCCTTCTATATTTGTATTATTTTCTCACGACCGTTTATGTCAAATCTTTCTTTTTACCTGCTTGCGTATTTTGCTTCAGAAAATTGTTTCTTTTAAAAATTTGATGATGGTAAATAAAATTTTTAAAAAAAATGTTGAAATTTAACTGGTAAAAACAAAAATCATAATGATTAGCTTCATACCATAAGGATGTTTCAGGACAGACAGTGTAAAGGTGCCTCACTTGGGACGTAGGGTGTTTAAGGACGATATTGTGGTCAACACTACGCCTCAACTTTTCATTATTATGCGATGTTTGATTGTAGGTACTCATTTCTACAGTGTGGCTTAAAGGCAGGAAAATGACCGAAGTCTTTTGGCGATGCGTTAATTCTATTCCAAAATTCTTAGATCTGAAATTAACTTATAATTTTCTACAGTTGCTTTAAAATTATGTTTAATTTCACAAAATACGCCTCTAAGTAACTTTAAATTGAATATTTAATTTTTCTTTTCCCAACTAAACAATCTGGCAGATCTAATGTGAAATCAATATATACTTATAGATATATAGTGGATGTATTAAGGCTGTCACCGAATCTCCGTTCCCAATTTCTAATTCTCCTGTCACACGTTAATGCCTCTTCCAGATCTCTTGCACTCATTGGTTCTCGATGCGATTACGCCTACCTCTTCGTGGCCGTCCTCTCTTTCGTTTCTCTGCGGGAATTCACACTAGTACGTTTCGGGACCAACTGCCTTCTACCATCCTCTTTACATGTCCAAACCAAACCAATTCAATCTTTCACACGTTCATTTCCGTGTCCCTTTTTCTTTGTTTCTGATAGGATGTCTACATAAAGATTCCGGTTTATGAGTTTTTCTATAACTTCAATTATTTCAAATATTTCATAGTCGATTTTCATTTCTGTTGTCGTTTCCTGAAATTTCCGTCCGAGACGGATAGGTTTTTGTAGCACTGTAAGACTTTTTAGAAGTGTAGGGTTGCTGGCCCTACGCTTCAAGAGGACGCATCCTTAGAGGACCTGAATTTGCCATTACTTATTCCTACATAAACTCTTCTACCCTCCCTCAACCTTCTTCTTAAAAAAGGTTTTTACCGTTACATTTTTTCCTAAAATGCTCCTAGTGTACCTCCTAAGCCGAGGTAGTTTTACGTCCTTATGTATCTACCTTCGAATACTTTCCTAACATTCATACTCTGTGATCAACTTGTGCTCGACATAAAAAATATATTATGAACGTAATTCAGTTCAACACGATCTTACTCCATTCGTACATTACTTAGTTTATACGCAACTGACTCTTTTCGTATAACCCCCCTCTTCTAGAACTATTCATAAATCTTGAAAATTATAGGAATAAAATATATATTTGGGTTTATATAGATGTACGTATGTAATATCTTCTGATGAGTTTAGTTATAGAAATGTACACGACATATTAAAATTTATAACCAACTTATTTGTCAAGAGTCATTATTGTTCACATTTTGTTAGCGAGGGTCTTCTTTAATGTTTAGAAATTTAGCAAAACCATTGTGTTTTTATGTAAAGTATTGATGTCTCATTCATCGAATTGCTCTCAATAAAATTCAGGGACGAATTGGCTTCATATCACGTCAGCAAAACATCTGCGCAACGAGTTGGCGTTTGTTTATTCAAGAACCCACTGGTTTGTTACTGGAGATATTGTCAGGGCAAAGATCAAATAGTTCTTGGTAAGCCGTAGGATGTTGATTAAGCATGAGTGTTATTCTGGCAATTGTACGCAAGTGAATGAGCCTCAGGCTTAGTGCTCGACCGGAGCAGAAAATATTTTGGAAAATACTAATTGACGGTTCAAAATTAAAAACTGTTTAAGAATCGAAACAAATACCTGTCTACACCTCTATCTGTTGAAATGACTTCATGGCTATGGTTTCATTACTTATGTGTTTGAAAAATGCTAATAATGTTGACATTTTTAGCCTAAACAAATAATATAAACAACAATTTTTTAAACTCAATTTCTACTATAGTCAACAATAAAAAAACTCTATTTTAATTACTTTTCATCAAATAATTACAATAAATATAAATAAAGTAACATAATCTATGAGTTAAAACAGCTGTTCTACCACATAGCTTAAAAAGTAAAGTACGCTGTTTTATGAAATCACATGTTATCACTTATTTTAAGCCGGATAGGTCGAAATAACTATATTGCATAGCTGAACCCTCTGGTGAAAAGTTTTCTTCCATATAAAACTTAAATTAATTGATTAAATTTAATTAACGAATTAATATTTGAAAAAACTATATTAACGTCTAGTGTCATCCATTAATAGCTTTAACTTTAGAAAATGTATTTGAACTTGAGTGGATGAATAAAAAGTATTTTATTAACGATTGAAAAATTGAACAAGATATATATATATATATATATATATATATATATATATATATATAAAAGGAGAGTATGAACTAATAGAAGACATTGAAAAACTAGGAGTTAGAGAGTGAATTTACAGAATAGAAAAATTTTTATAAAAATTGACTAGCCTGGAAATCCGCAAAAAACACACTTTTACAAAAAAACATTCCATGTTTTCAGTTTAAAATTTTTAATTACATCTGCCACAATTTGTTTAGGGAATATCTCCAGGTTCTCGTCATCATTTCTTGAGCAAATGTTAGTTATATATACAAACAATAAACTAAATTATGCTTTCATACTACGGAATGTTACACTGCTCTTTGACTGTGCTTTTCTCTGTATCGTAGTATAATTAGTTGAAGTTTTATTATTTATTACCAGACATTTAATTAACCATTAAATATATTTATTATTTTATATCTCAGTAAATCTAACTAAACCATATTGATAGTTAACCATATATTTATGTTCCAAAATTTTAAGTGAAAAATTCCGTAGCCAAGACTTTTACTTTTTAAAACCAAGGTCAATATAATTCAACTAATTAATTTGGTTAATTCGGATTTTTTTAACAATATATATACCTACACTATTTTAACTATATTTCCTATTATTTATTTCCCCTTTGTTAATCATTAGTTCTACTGGAACATTGTGGTTTGTAAAAAAATTACAAAAATAGGACAGAAAGAAATTATAACGTTGGTTAAGTAAACCGGGTACAATGAAAAAAACATTTATTTTAAATTAAAAGTAAAATAGCTTTTGTTATTCTATTTTTAGTTTTCGTTTAATAAAGCACTAAATAATTTGATTATTATAAAGGACAGTATAAGTTTATAAACAAGATACAAAATTTGGTAAATATATAAATTACGTAAACCTGATAAATACGGTTCATTAAAAATATCTATAGCGACGACAGCGCTCCAAGCGATCTCCTTTACAAACGGTAACCTCCTTAAATAGTAGGTTAGAATATTACTGAGCAAATGCAAAATCTTTTTAGCGAAACATAAGGAAAATGTTTCTTTCAACACGCAATGAAACCGGTTTGTTCTGCAGTCATTAAATATTCTCAGGTCAATGGTCAGATAAGTTACGGAGTGGACTAAACGTGCTCGACATTTATTTTATAGCGGACGACATTTTAGATTCCATTGCATCTCTGCATAACCTACTTTAAGCGAGATTGTCAGTTTATTCTAGCAATACTGTCGTTATGTGTCAAAGAGTCTGGAGCTGGAAGCAATTATGTGTTGCCTAGTGTTGATGATAGCCAATATGGTGGTATCATAGAAGTATAGAAGCAACATTCTTGTATGAAAACTTAACACAAGAAAGTTAAAACAAAAAACCAACATTCTTTTATAAATTATTCTATGATATTTAAGTATATAGGAAAAATATCTGCCCATAACAGGAATAAACCATGGAAAGTAACTCACGAAGGATATTACCGCTTATTAGAGGTATGGTAAACGTGCCTTAGGATCAAGGCAGGGCGTATAGGTAAAGTTTTATAAGCTATAGTTTGATTTAAAACAGAATAAGATTCTGTGTAGGTGAAATCGACCAGAGGGAGTGGGGATTACAGCCGTTCACATCTTGCTGCGTGGGTGAGCTTTGTTGCCAATTCGACGTTTAACTTCCGTTAGTCACTCAGTGACATGGTAACTGTGGTGGAATGATTTACTATTGATGTAGATTGCTTCGTTCTGCGACTTCAGTCGCTGACAGTGGCGGGTTGACTGTCAATGCGTTCGAACTGACAATATCGCACCCTAGCCTGCCACAGACCCATTCCTATTCTATTTTAAATCAAAGTATAGCACTTTGTAGCTGCGTGCCTTGACGAGAGGCCGAGGACGAGGGGAGGGTGGAGGTGCTCGCAGGTCATTTTCAAAAATATCAACTCTCGGACTTCCACTGATACATAGGGTTGACTCGTTATTTCGTTACTTAATAATACTTTTTAATGTACAGTATAAATAACTACAAATGTAGGGCGTTCACGGAAGCGTATTAATAGGATTGTCTAAGGTTTGAGACGGGTTTATGGCCCCGATGAGGGATAACGACAGTGCCTGATGTTTTCTAGATGACAAATACACAATTTCTACCTAAGGACCAGGTGTAAGGCTATATAATTTGACCTGTAATTCTCTCCCAAACTGATAGAAAAACAGAAGTATAACTCACAGATGCAAGGAAGCAATTCTGAAGTATATCTGGGAGCAAAGAAATATCTACCAGATACTTTACCCCATGGCCGGGTCAGGGGAAGTGAATTAAAAGTAGCAACAGTATTGTTGCTATAGTAATACCACTACAGTAGTTTTGCTAAAGGAGTTTCGCTATAGTTGTTTTGCTAAAGGACTGTCACTATAATATAGATTTGCTAAAGGGCTGTCACTGTTGTAGATTTGAGACTGTCATTATACTAGTTTTGCTAAAGGGTTTTTGCTATTATGATTCTACTTAATGGTTGTCATTCTTATGTTTTTGCTGAAGGACTGTCACTACAGTACTTTTGCTTAAGGATTTTCGCTATTTTAGTTTTGTTAAAGGAATGTCTGTTAAGTTATTTTTACCACACGACGTTAAAATTGGAATCCTCAGTTGATACGGAGAGGTTAATCTAATGAGGTTTTGGGAAATCCTATCTTTAATTTCAACATAAATAAATGTTGAATGAATTTCGATAAAATTTTGAAAAGCGTGCAAAACGAACAATGACATGCGGGCACATCCAGGGATGAGATTGAAGCCTTATGAGGGACAGAGTAATTTGGAAGTGACATAAATCTAGAAATAGTAGTGAGAGCTAAGCCAAAAAAAAATGAATTTACCAACAACGTGGAACAATTGTTTGAGAGGAGAAAGGTCATGGGTAGGATTGGAAATCCGAATGAAAAATAATCCAAGTGATTCGACCTCTTTTTGTAAATACAAGGATCATAAAAGGGAAGACAGTATAAAGTGCAGGGGACTTTGTATTTACGGGCTTAAATACAACACATGTCATATTTGGTTTAAAATAAGTAATAGCATACGATTTCATAAAACAGCTGATTTAAGTCATAGGTTATGTGGTAGAACTGCTGTTTTAACGCAAAGGTTATAAGGTTATGTTACTTTATTTATATTATTGTAATTTTTCTATATAATAAAAGTCCTGACTGACTGACTAATCAACGAGGAGTCGAAACTCATAGTGATACAGACTTGAAATTTAGAGGGAACCATCGTTATACTACGTGGTGCGCACTAAGAAAGAATTTAGCAAAATTTTAATTTTAAGGGGTATAAATCACAAAAAGCCGGGTCCAGAGAAGCCAGAGATCTACCATAAGAAATCCACAGAGTTTATAATCTAAAAGGCTGTATAATCTAAACAGTTCGTCCGATCAACATGCAACTTTGGGCAGTTATTGAACCCACTCATTTTAATGTTCTGGCATATATGTAGCCCGATTGGACTAGTAGGTTGATATTTTTTAAAAAACAAAAATAAACTTTAAAAATGCTACCGCCTACTTTTCTAACCAAGCATTCAGTCACTTATATAGAAATTAATAATTATTAATTTAGATTTAACTAATAATCGATCGAAGGCAATAATCACACTATGACGTACAGCTGAGTCCTTAATTAATTTAAATTGCATATAACAATGTGTTAGTTAATATGCATAACAGCTGTTTCAACGCATAAGTTATATTACTTTATTTAAAGTAGAATATTAATTAAAATGCAATTGAATTGAAAACTTCTTCAGTTTAAAAATAAGATACCTAATAAATATATTAATTTATAAAATAATTGTTACCTAATTATTTTAAAATAATAAATATGGATTCCTATTTTTGTTTGTGTTAACGTATTATTTTAATGTAATAGGTATAAAGTTAGACTAAATGGTTTTGTTTTGAGAAAGATATGAATCAGGTTATTTTTTTCTCTTAATTTCTAGAAATACTGATTAAATTGATTTAGTTACTATGATTTCATATATATATATATATATATATATATATATATATATATATATATATATATAAATATCGCAATATGTATTCTTGTGTATTAATAAAGAACATAAGTCAAAATACAAATACAATAATTATAATTGAATTTACAATTCAAAGCTTTTCGTTGGCTAACAATACCAACATCATCAGGAATATTAAACAATTCAATTGTTTAATATTCCTGATGATGTTGGTACTGTTAGCCAACGAAATGCTTTGAATTGTAAATTCAAGTAGGCCTATAATTCTTGCATTTGTATTTTGACTTATGTTCTTTATATATATATATATATATATATATAGGATTAATTATTTTCCTGAAGATGCTGGTACTATTTTATCGGCGAAAAGCTTTGAATAAATATATTCATTAAAAGTATTCTTGTTTTTGAAATATTTTTAATTTATTAACTATATATATATATATAGGGTCGTGGTTATATTTGGAATTTTATTAATTCCTTAAACTTTGGAATTTTAAAAAAATTAGTTTTAGTTTATGTTTGAATATTTATAGGTATAACAGGACAACGTCTGTCGAATCAGTTATTAGGTTCATAATTACTAAATTTAATTTAGCTAAAGTTAACACTACATTCATTGACTGTTGGGCAAAACGTACATAGTTGGAAATAATTTGAGAGATGACTTTCTCAAATGGACAATTTTATATTCTGGTGTTTTAAAATTTACTCTTCCAGAAGTTTAGTGATTCTTGCTCCAGACGGAAGAAATACCATTGTTGTATACAAAGGAGTTTTAAGATAATCAAAGTATCAGCCAAAATAAAAAATAAAATGTCCAAAAGGTTTTGTAGAACTTGTCATCTATTTTATAATAAAAAAATAAGGATTGAAATAATCATTTGTATATTATTACATTCATTTAAACCTCATTATCTCGTATTTTAACCTTTTTTCAGATGGATCGAAATGTATTTCAAATATTAAAAAAAAAAAAATTAATTCTATAGGAAAACATTAGTGAAATATTATCTTATTTATAGATTGTTTCAACAGATTTGATAAATGAATTTTTGAAATAAACTATACTCTTTTCTAATTGGATGGACTCAAATATCAATAGATATTAATTATATTATTGAATATGCATTATATAGTATGTACTATCATTATGATGTTTATATAAAATATGACAACTTTAAAATTGAGCTGGAGGGAGTGCTAGTTGTTTAGAAACATTTTTCTTTGTTGTCCTAAATAGGAATTGACTTTAAAATTTCTTTTTGTTTATATCACTTGTGTTATTCGATAACCTATATTTTGATGTTATTCAAGCACTTTGATTAAACTTACTCGGTTTATGTGAATTAATAAACAATGAAATGAAACCGTCTACGTATGTATTACATTCTCAGAAGTTATATAGACAAAAGCTTATTGGTTTATTGCTTACGCTTAAGTGTTGCTGGTTTTATTGTTTACGGCCTCCTACTTATGTATGATGTTAAGACAGGCATTATGAGTGGTTTGTGATTAAACATTATGATATGTAGTTAAATAAATTATGGTTGTTTAAATTAGGATGGCATATTTACTGATAAAATCTTTTGCTTTTCTAAAATTAAAATGCTTAAGGGGACTAATTGAAAAAACTCAAATAATATTTTTTAAATATGTTTAAAATCATTACCTAGTTGAGTCAACAAACATATTTTAATTTTAGTTTATATTAATAATTATAATAATATAACTATCTCTATCCATATAACAGAATTACATTATAATAAGTGGCAAAATAGAAAGCGAAATTAATTAATTAAAGTAAGTAAATTATTGGTTAAGTAATTGCGACCATTAGCTATATATAAATACGTAATATTGTCTATTACATTGATAACAACATACAGAATAAAGTAATAATCATTGATATATTTATAGTAACTTAGGCATGTTACCTACTATTGAGTAAAAATTGATATCATAAACAGTGTAGTTAAGATAGGTTTGTTGATATATTGATAAATACACCATGATATTACGTACTATTGATATCAACATAGTGGAGGTAAAAAAACGTTTGTTCTATTCATTTAAACACCGTGATGCTATGTACTATTGATAAATATATTGGTATTAATTAACACAGTGGAGCCAAGAAACTTTTGTTGATTTATTGCTATCAACACCGTGATGATACGTACTATTGATTAATACATTGGTATTAGTTAACACAGTGGAGGTAGGAAACTTTTGTTGGTCTATCGATATCAACACCGTGATTACATGTACTATTGATTAATATATTGGTATTAATTAACACAGTGGAGATATGAAACTTTTGTTGATTTATTGATATTAACACAGCGATGATACGTACTATTAATTAATATATTAGTAATAATTATCACAGTGGAGATATGAAACTTTTGTTGATTTATTGATATTAACACAGTGATGATACGTACTATTAATTAATATATTAGTAATAATTATCACAGTGGAGATATGAAACTTTTGTTGATTTATTGATATTAACACAGTGATGATACGTACTATTGATTAATATATTGGTATTAATTAACACAGAGGAGTTAAGAAACGTTTGTTGATTTCTTGATATCAGCACCGTGATGATACGTACTATTAATTAATACATTGGTAATAATTAACACAGTGGAGATATGAAACTTTTGTTGATTTATTGATATTAACACAGTGATGATACGTACTATTGATTAATATATTGCTATTAATTAACACAGGAGAGTTAAGAAACTTTTGTTGATTTATTGATATCAACACCGTGATGATACATACTATTGATTAATGTATTGGCATTAATTAACACAGTGGAGTTAAGCAACTGTTGTGGATTTATTGATATCAACACAGTGATGATACGTACTATTAATTAATATATTGGTATTAATTGACACAGAGGAACTAAGAAAATTTTGTTGATTTATTGATATCAACACAGTGATGATACGTACTATTGATTAATGTATTGGTATTAATTAACACAGTGGAGTTAAGCAACTGTTGTGGATTTATTGATATCAACACAGTGATGATACGTACTATTAATTAATATATTGGTATTAATTGACACAGAGGAACTAAGAAAATTTTGTTGATTTATTGATATCAACACAGTGATGATATGTACTATTGAATAGTATATTAGTATTCATTAACACAGTGGAGCTAAGAAAATTTTGTTGATTTATTGATATCAACACCGTGATGATACATACTATTGATTAATGTATTGGTATTAATTAACACAGTGGAGTTAAGCAACTGTTGTGGATTTATTGATATCAACACAGTGATGATACGTACTATTAATTAATATATTGGTATTAATTGACACAGAGGAGGAACTAAGAAAATTTTGTTGATTTATTGATATCAACACAGTGATGATATGTACTATTGAATAGTATATTAGTATTCATTAACACAGTGGAGCTAAGAAAATTTTGTTGATTTATTGATATCAACACCGTGATGATACATACTATTGATTAATGTATTGGTATTAATTAACACAGTGGAGTTAAGAAACTTTTGTTGCACTGTGATGATACGTAGGCCTACTATTGATATCAACACAGTGGATCTAAGACATGTTGATTAATTTATTGACACCCACACAGTGGTGTTAAGGAATATATACAATAACTACTTCATACAACTGTGTCATAATCTTTATTTCTTTATGTAAAACTTATTAACCCCAAGTATACATTTTTTAATAACCCTTTATACAAATGTACATTTCGAATGCGACACAATCACCTTCGGAGGAAATTATCACAAAATTACTTCGTGTAAATTCCTTTGAAAATGATTGCATTTGAATCGAAATACGTATACATAAGGATTTATTCAAAAAGAGGTTATTAAGAGGTTAAGAGGTTTTCTATTTAAATTAATGTTGTCATATTGCTACCAATACAGTTCTGTTACGTAGTAATAATATCAAGCCAGTGTTATCAAGTAATATAGATAGCAACACAAATGTGTTAAGCAATCTCTATACATTATTATCAACACAGTAATGTTACGTAAGACTGATATCAACACAGTGTTGATATATTATATACATATCTCGTTGCAATAGATAGATATTTGTAAGTTTTAAAAGTTTAGTTGAAAACCTATCACTTTGTTCTTATGCTAAAAATACGTTTTCATTTTGTTGTTTATTAAACAAATTTAAATACAAATTCATTTTACACAAACTCAACAGAAACCTGCTCTCCGAACATTGAAGTCTGGTCCTAACTACTGAGAGATGATTGGAGTTCAACACTCACAGAGCTACCAAAAGGTGCATGCCATTAACGTTTTACACATGCTCTTATGGATTTTTTATTTTGACTCTGATAGGAGTATGTGAGCTCTTCATATAAAGCTATAATATTGTTAATCGTAATTGAGAAAGAGATGGATAGATATAGAGTGATTAAGAGTGAGAGAGGGAGAGAGAGAGAGAGAGAGAGAGTGAGAGAGAGAGAGAGAGAGAGAGAGAGAAAGGGAGTGGAAGGGACACAAACACTTTAACTAACTTAAAGTAATACAATTTTGCTATATTCATGGACTGCATAGTTCTAATAAATCAATCAATAATTGCATGAAAATTGTACATACATATAACAAAAAAGTTAATTAATATAATTAGTAAAATAATAAAATAAAGTGAATAAAGAAAACGAAATTATATCAATTTCTAAAACTGAGCTTAATGGTGTTGCACATGAAAACCAGAAATTAACTTTATATTTATAAAATTATTGTTATTATATATTTCCCACATCGATTTAGGAACCAGAATGTAGGCCTACTACCTTCATTTCCGGCAACTTTGAATAATATAAATAGGCAGCTTCAGGAAGTAGACCTTGACACTCATAATTTAACAAAGGCTAGATTCTTATTTCTTTCCGGGAACCAACTTGGCTGCTGTTTACCCATAACCCCCTACATCTTCAGCAGCATTTACAAGCA